>OX380347.1:1222821-1822821 GCA_947425015.1 Pterostichus niger
ATGGCAAATCAGATTTTCCGTGCGCATTGCTTTCCTAATTATTTTAGGAAAAAATGTTTCAAATAAATGTTATAAGGCATAAAATTCTACATCCGAATCAATAAATAACATTCATTTTGACTACTTCATAACTGCAGAAATTAAATTTGAAAATTCACGTAATTTCAATTTAACAGTAATAGCCATGGAATTAAAAACAAGAGATGAACAAATGCGTAACGTTTTATACGTCAAATTATTAGTATTTATTTTGACCAACTGTGATATTAAATCAATATTAGGATTTATTATGATCAAAAATGAATAATTATTCAGATGAAGAAAAGTTGCAAATAATTAAATACCATTATTCTGGCCATAGTTTACGACTAATTCGTGACTAAATTAGCTCTATTTGGCAGCATCATGATATTCCTAGTACAGCAACTATTCAGAGGTTTATAGTAAAGTTTGAAAAGACAGGAACACTAAATTTCAAAAAAGAAATAAATGAAAGAATTTATAACAATGAAGAAAATATTCTTGCTTTAATAGAACTGGAGCCAACAATGAGTGTGCGGGAAATTTCCAGAGAACTAAATATAAATTTTATGACAGTGCATAGAATTCTCAAAAAACATAAATACATTCCTTTTAAATTTCAAAACCACCAAAATATTTTGGAACGAGATTTTGAACTGCGTGCCTCATTCTGTGAAATAATGATGGAGAAAACAAATTTTGGTAATAGAGAATTTTGAAGTAGTATTTTATTCACAGATGATTGCACATTTCCCATGAATGGCGAACCAAACTGTCATAATTATCGGTACTGGTCACAAAATAATCCACATAATATTGTAGAATCGAGGACACAATATCGTCATTCTGTCAATGTGTGGGCAGGAATTTTTGGTGATGTGAATGTGAAAATAATTTGTTTTAAGTTGTTTTTGTTACTGAATTTGTTGCTTTAGTTTGTTAAGTTGTATAACACTGTTACATTTTGTTTATTTTCACATAGCCACCTATAATATTTGTATAAAAATTATTTCTAGTATTTCTCAATTTTCTTATTTTTCTCGAATTTATTCAGATACATTAATAAAAACTAATACACCGTTGAAAAGAGAAAAAAATGGCGGTTTTTATTTTAGTAAAATAATTATAGGTTGCTATTTAAAAAATAAAAGTTGATAGTCGTATCTTGTAAACCTGACTTTATAAGAAATATATACATCTGCCATCAAATAGTATATTTAAAATAATAAAACTTTCATATGAACCATTTTTTTCTATTACTCATAATAAAAAAGTTAAAGGGGGGGGGGCGTCTTCCCAGACTCACCCTGTATATATATATATATATATATATATATATATATATATATATATATATATATATATATATATACATATTTCAGTAACCTTAATTAATCCCAATGTTATTCAATGTATGACTCAGCCATTTTGGAAATTATAATTGCATTATCTTTCATAAACTAGTATTGAATACGTCCAGCGGATTAATTATAAATCCTTATAAGTTATTACCGAAAATAATCCTATTGAATTTGTTATACCTGAACACAATATATACTACTATATTTCACAAAAGTATATATTTCAATTCAACAAATTCTACTAATCTTGCTTGTTTAATATAAATTTACCACCTGTTTGTTAACAAAAATATTATAAATAAATATAATAAGTATATCATCATGCCTTTTACCCATTACTGGGTGTGGCTCTCTGCCGTATCAGATCTCGGTAAGTGATATATTTCTTCGCGTGAAGTGCGGATACCAGCCGTCAAATCACGGCCCTTCAAGATGTTGGTGGAGGGGGAGCCACAGGGGTAGATTTAAATTGGTGAATATTATTTGCGGCCGTGGGAATCGAACCAGAGTTCTCAAGATCCATATGTCGACTCGATACCACTGAAAATTGATACATATTTAAATTACAAACTTAATAAAAAATATTTACATAGCTAAATTTTCTTTCTAGATATCATTTTTCTTTTAAACAGTAATACGAGTATAACTTGTAAGAAGTTAGCAAACTTATTTTGAATATGATTTGTGAAATATATATTTAACCATTTACTTTTACACACAAAAACGCTTTCTGCTGCATGGTAGCCATTTTGAATACAACGGTCGTGATGTCGCTAATTATTATTTCTTCTTCTTCTGATGGCATTACAGCCCGAGATCGGACCTGGGCCTACCGGACACACCGCACCGAGCTACATTATTTAAGACGTATAAGTGACCAGCTTATAGCGCCCGTGTGTGAGAAATACATGTAACTGTATTTTTATATTTTTTATGGCAAATCACACTTTGTCGACAGGCGGATTCGAACTGACTAACCTTCATTCGGGTGACGTCACATTATGTTAAGAGATGTACCTTAGCACGCTCGGCCACCGCGCCTGTTTTAATTATTATTTATTTCACCAAATATAAACATTAGCATACAAGAATTGCTTTCTTCTGTAAGTATTTTTCGGATTATAGGATGGTTCACCTAATATATGGTCAACTAGAGTCCTACCAATAACTTGTAAAATTTATATATAGGTATATATATATATATATATATATATATATATATATATATATATATATATATATATATATATATATATATATATATATATATATATATATATATATATATATATATAAATAATAGAAATCGGGGCTCATAGCAAAACAAGAAACATCCCTCAATGTTAAAGATGTCAGCAGTACGGGCATACCAACATATTGTACTAAACCACATCGCTGTGTAAAATGTCCGAAATACCATCCAACAAGCCAATGTCCCAAATCCACAAAAACCTATTCCATATGTACACTATGCGAAGCACCTTATTCCGCAAACTACAAAGGGTACTTCAACATCGCCCTAAAAGGAGAAGGAAAAAAATTATATCAATACCTCGAAAAAAAAACTGTCATCTTTCATTTCGTGAATTCTATAAATAAATAATTTGAAATAATGGATTTAATGTTCGACTAAAACTTCGAAATCGATTTTTATGCAGTTCAAGAAAATATAAAATATATTGGGGATATTGTAAATAATAACTTATAATTGCTTTATATTAGTAATTCTTTGTTTACTTAGTTATCATAAATACATATAAATTGTCATTTACATAGAAGGTGAAAATTAAATAATTTTAAAATCGTCAGCCATATCATCCCTTGAGCCATTTATTTTTATTTAGATTTGTTTATGTGGTGTTAGTAAATGATTTTTGAATATGTCGTAAAGATATGAGAGTTCGGCACATCATATTACCCCTAAGTGCATGGCTCATAACATTCTGAATTTATTTCGCGACTGGTAAAGGGGGCTGTGAGTTCATCTCAGCTTAATTTTTTTTAAAAGCACAGGCAACAATTAATTAAATTTCTTTGAAGTGAGCTGAGATGAACTGAGATTCTGACCAAAAATTATACAGCTATTGTTAATTTTCATCCGTCTGGTCCGTTTCTATGGCAACAATAAATATTAAATAGGTAGTCAAATTCATTGTTAGGTTACCCATGTTAACTGAAATAGTAGTTTGTTTGTGAAAATGGACAAAAAAGATTTGGCTGGTTTCATAGACGAGGCGAAGCAGCGGCAGTAAATCTGCTACAGTTTCTCCTAGTTCAACAAATGATTATTGTTTGTAAAATACATACCTATCTGTGTGTTTATACCCAAAATTTTAGTTGAAATTCAATTCAAGCTAAAAACTATATGAACTACTACACTACGGCTCGAGGAGTCTGAATCCTGTACTGTAATTGAGATTAAGTTCCTGTTGTACAAAGTAGCATAAATAAATAAACTGTTAAACTCAAACGTAGAACTACAAGTGTACGCTCTCAAGAGTTCGAACACTGCAGTTAGTTATTATACAAAATACAAGTAATTATCATTTTGATTAACTTAAAATAATACCTAATCATATTTCTCCATAAATAAATGATATTATTGTTTTAAAAGTATATTTGGTCAATTATTACGCTAGAAAAGTAATGACAGACTCATTGGCCGTAGTAAGAGCTCGGTTATAATATGGTTTTAACTAAAACCACCTATTATTTTTTACATCAAATGAATTAATCTATGGCTGGTATTTAATTTGTATATATTTTTAGGCTTTAGTGAACAGGAACCATTTATAACTGGTCCAGATGAAGATCTCTTGTTTGTCGGCCAGACATTAGAGTTGTGCTGCACTGCGCACGTGTACCACAACGTTCCTGACGACGCGCTGCACTGGACTCGTCCGAATCACTTCATATCTAGTGTAAGTTGTGCTATTACAAATAATTTAAATCACTCACCTATCGCGTAATCAAGTCCTTTAAATGATTATACATTATTGCTAGTCTGACTTGTTGTCTTGGTTACATATAAAATGTGTTTGAAAGAAGAGACCATTATATAATCCAGTCAATCTAGATTTATCTCTGTGCATCAATAAAATTTCAGATTATATCCTGGACGCAATAAATGTATCATTTATTTGAATTCTTTGTGTTCCACATGACGAAATGCCGAGTTTGTCGCAAATATGAACTTCGCTATTTGAAGATCTAATTTCTTCTTTTCCGCTAAAGAAGTTCGTAAGACGTAGGATTCCAAATTTACCGGAGTTTTTTTTATGAATTATTCTGTGAGGCAGAAGTTAATTGACGCTTTTCGGACAATATAGACTGAGAAACTGTGGAAAATGAGTTTTTGAATGTGGTGTTAATACGAGCACCGGTATCGGTTTCAGTATCAGTTAAACTTGTTTATGTTAGTATTACAAGGTCTCCAATGTTGCGCACTGGCTTCTACGCATCACTATTAGAAAATAAGTATAGCACAAATGGTAAACACTTTATGAAAGAACTAAAATGTTACTCTAGTATTTACACCAACCTGTATTGTTTAAATTTTTTTTTAACAACAACAAAAAAACATACATAAAACAAAAAAACTGTTCTAAACGAAAAAAACCAGTTATTTTTGTTTAAAATAAAAAAAAAACATGTTTTGCCAACCCTGCTTCCAGGTCGTATATGATTTTTAGAGAGTTTAGGTTAACCCATATTATAACGTTGGTGCTTGTACCATTTGGACCTAAATAGAGTGTTGACAGTTAATAAAATATAATTTTTGTTCTCTAAATTATTGTGTTTAATTTGACTATGACTAGTTTTCAATAAGTGTTGCACGTTCAAACGGTTATTGAAAAACAGATGATAATCTAACAGGATTATATCAAAACGATCTATTTCTCGACGGGTGTACGTTCTTTTACAAATAAATTGCTTATTTCGTCCAAAATTCGTGGTGCTTGCTTGGTAGTGATGTGGAATTTGATTTGAAGAATGTTAGTTATAGTATTTAAACTCTGCATTTCTTCAAAAACGTCAAGTCACATAATATTGATGAGTTTGTTTTACTCGTTAAATCATTTAAAAATTATAATGAAAAGGTTTTTATTTATTTTATTATAACAATATTACATAAAAGTTAGCAATAAACAAACATAATACAATTAATACTTATTTATGTATGTACTACGTGGAATGCTAGTTTAGCTCATCGAAAGTAAAAGTTTGTTTCACGACGCTTGCCAAGTTAAGTAATTACTCGAGTACGCTAAACGAATTTCACGCACGCGGTGCATAATATTTTTTCTACAACTGAATTATTTATACGGCGAACGATATTAGCAATTTATTTAAAAAATAAAACTCTAATTGTTTATTTCACATTTTAAGTAACTTTGTGGTAACTAAGGGAATGCTTATATTGTTTCACATTGTTTTTCTGTTTGACATTTTCATTTCTCTGCCCAGTTTTTCTTTCTGTATTCAGTTAATTTATTAGCTTGATCTACAAAATGGTTGATAGTGAAAGTGAAGGTGAATTTAATGGCACGCCAAAAAATATAGCAGTAGCCGCTAATTTGGCGACTGAATTTTCTGCCTATCAAGTCGATACTGCTATATGAAAATACATATAACTATTTCAACGAATGGCGTCAGAATAAAAAAATTATGGTAGTTTCAAACACAAGCAACAAATGGTTGCGATCTTCATTGACTTTGTCAAAGATTACGACACAGCGTGGAG
Source organism: Pterostichus niger (assembly GCA_947425015.1). NCBI lineage: Eukaryota > Metazoa > Arthropoda > Insecta > Coleoptera > Carabidae > Pterostichus > Pterostichus niger. The sequence goes on from OX380347.1 coordinate 1,228,948, forward strand.
ATACAACATCATAAAGACTCTAAAAGTAGAAGGAAATATGAAGTATTTCATTAAAAAAAAACAAAAACTACTTAACTACTCGTAAATTTAGAGTCAAATTTAATAACACCTTCTCGGACCAAAGAACCCTAGCAAATGGTATCCCCCAGGAATCAGTAATAAGCATAACCCTTTTCTTGATCGCGCAGGCGCGGTGGCCGAGTGTGTTAAGGCACATCTCTTAGCATACTGTGACGTCACCCGAGCCAAGGTTCGTCAGTTCGAATCCGCCTGCCGACAATGTGTGATTTGTCGTAAATTATAAAAATACAGTTACATGAATTTATCACACTCGGGCGCTTTAAGCTAGTCACTTATACGCCTTAAAATAATCTGACTAAAGAAACTGGCAGTACGGCAGTGTAAAAACTGCGTCTCGGTGTGCCCGGCCCCTATGTTCCGAAACGGAATGATGGGACTCATTACTCATTACATTTCTTGATCGCAATAAATAAAATAATAAAATGCACCACATTACCTGCTCGATCACTACTATTTGCAGATGATTTTGTAATTGATTGCAGCGGAAATAACATGGAATACATCAAAAGCAACCTACAAAGCACACTGAACTATCTTAAAACATCAGCAATACAGTTCTCTAGAACCCGATTCAAACCAGCCTCACCCCGGTTACCACTATATGCAACAAACATTACCTATGATCCCTTTAAACAAATTTCTAAGGAATAAAACTAGATGAAAAACTAAACTAAAAATAACATATAGATACTCTAAAGAAAGATACACATCACAGGCTGCTACACCTTCGCGAATAACAATACGATACATGTGAAACATAATTTACAAAGACTAATGAATTTACATTAAGTTTGACTAGGTTCCCAATAATCTGATCGCGAGCGCTTAAAGATAGTATGAGAATGAAATGGGAGAGTAGGGGTTGGCGTTTCGCGACGGTATCGTCGACGACTGCAGTAAGACCAAAATTCTGATATCAGGAGCGCGGCAACGGTGCACGACAATGCAAGTCCCAGACTCCGACTGTGTACTACGCTCTACCCGAATATTTGCTCTTTAGCAAGAGAAAACTAAATTAAATTATAATTAAATTTGGTTCTCAAAGTCCAAAATCTGACAGCAAACTCAGAAGATTAATGGCGCTGCGTTCCGCCAAAATTCAAGATGTCGCTTACAGCTGGTAGCGAGACACTGATGGAGCGGCGAAGGTTGGTGACTACAAAATCGCATCGCGTTCTCACGAAAACGTGAGGTAAAATTCCAGTTAGAATTAAATATAGATCTCAAATAAAAGCCTAAAATAATGTTTACCGTTAGGTTCATGTAAGAATGGATGAATGGAAAGGTACTACCGAGTACTTAATCACAATAATTGTGGTCTCAAAAAATCCCAATTAATGGTAGTAATCTCAAATAAAACTGCACCAAATACATGGCAAAAACTAGCAGAGGACACAACTTTCCGACAGGATGTCTACTTTCTCAATGACCGCTAAATAAAATCACTACATGTAAATTTGCTTATTCCATTACGTAGTCAAATTTTATTTACATTTCAAAACAAGAACATTGACTCGCTATTTAAGGGGTTACATCACTGTAAAATTTTCAAAAAATCGATTTCTTTTGCTTAAAAAATACTGTAAACCTTCAAGAATACGGGAAAAAAAGATTTTGCACTGTAGAACATCTCTGGTACAACTACCTGCGTTAAGTAAATACTTGCTCTGAAGGTATAACATAATGTTTTACCTATAGATTTGTAACTTCTCAAATACAATAACAGATGGTGTTAGAATGTAGGTATGTTTAGTTTAAAGAATTTGAAAGCGCCCATGCACATTCGAGAAGGATAATCATATAATTTATGCATCGAAGCCGATGCCAAGCGCATCAAGAACGCCGAACTGTCTTGGACAGATGAGGCAAAAAAAGGTGCGCTCTAGCATTAAATCGTCAAGGAATGAAGTTGAGGAGGAGCATTTGAACTTGGAAGGGCAGTTTTATGGTCCTGGGATTGCAGATTAATGGTAAAAATTTTAATCAATAATTATTTCCAATTTTTCATGTCTATAACTCATTTCAAAACTTTAAACGCATTTGCCTCGAAACACAATTTTTCAAAACGGCAAACAGCAGAACTGCAACAGTTTTCAATATTTTTATTTGAAATATAAATCGTATCTTTAAAATAACATTTTGAATGAACTACGTATTGGATTTTCGATAAGTTAATTCTTACATTTATTATATATAAATGATTGACCCTTCTTTTGTTCGAAAATTGTGGTTTAACTTCAAATACTCGCAAATCACACAAAAATTCATATTTTTTAAATCCCGTACGTGTTCCAATAGCTACAGTCATGTAGATTACGACGATATTTTTTTTTGTTCCAAATTAACTTTGCATTACCTACATTGCATGCCGTGGAGTGCCTCAATTTGTCAAATGACTTGGGAGAATGGCTCCAATAATTTTGAAATATTTTTGAATGAAAACAATTTTTTTATATTCTTTAATCTATGCCTAACAACATACTTCAATAGTATACAATCTTTCCTTGTATAAAACAAATAATTTAAAAACTGTTTTTTTCGGTTGTTACAGTGGTGTAACCCCTTAAAAAGCTGGTCCGCAACATTCGGACAATATGCTTTGAAGGCGGAAGGGTAGGAAGAGGGTACAAAACAAAAATTGATAAAATTAATAAGGCTAAATATAATAAAGATACTATCGCACCAGGTTTGGGAGAGCACTTCGATTAATCACAGGTGCCTTCAGAACAAGCCCCATAAAAAGTATATTAATAGAATGCGGACAATACCCTATAGAGATCAGAAGAATACAATTAACCCTCTCATACATAACAAATCTTGCAAATAACCCACAACGTCGCAGTTACTCTACTTTCCTAAAACCTGAACAAAATAGAATCCGAATAAAACAAACAAACCAATTTCTCCAACACATCTCTAAAACACTAACCGACCTAGACATATCTCTACCCAAAATCGACAACAAGCATCTATACATATCTGCAGCCTGGACCAGTCCTAAAATAGATTGTAACCTAGAGTTAGCAAAATACACTAAAGAAAACACAGATCCGAACATATACAATTTGACATTCAGTTGCATCAGAAATGAAAACCAAGGATACTAACTGATATGCCCTATCCCATCTTCAGTTTCTCTCGCTCTACCCTCCGTAGTTGAGTATACAGTGTATTCCAAAGTTTAAACACGCTGTATCCTAAAAATGCAATAATTAAAAATATCTAAAATTAATTGTAACGAATAAAAACAGAACTACGGTCGGAGATAAAGACACATCCCATGAGAACGAAATACAAATCCAATTCAACTATACGATGTCAAGACGGTAATAAAAAATAAATAATTCAAAATAACACCAAACCGTGCAGACAAATAGGTACAAAACGAAAACAAATCGCGTTAACGAGATTAAGAATAGGACACATTCCACTCACCCATCAACACCTCTTTAATAAAATACGAGTAAAATATGTGACACCTGCAAAGCACCAATTACTGTTCAACACATAATAATAGAATGCAGAAACGGCAAATTGAAGAAACCTTAGCAGCAAACAACACAACAATATAAAACATAAAAAAAATTCTAAAAGCAATACATGTCTGCAATCAAATATAAATGTACCAACAATACACCATACTTGAGATACTAATAATCTTGTTTATGTATCTTAAAATACTATGATACGTGATTTGACGGCTGGTAACCGTACTTCACGCGAAGAAATTGATCACTTACCGAAATCTGCTTCGGCAGAGTGCTACACCCAGTAATGGGTAAAAAGCGTGATGATATATTTATATATATATATATATATATATATATATATATATATATATATAAATAAAATAAACCATAAAGTGTTTATTTTGTCTTTTCTGGCGTCATTTATTTATATTCTTCTGGAATAAAAGATCACATTTTTCTAAAGCCCTCAATGCTTTAATGAATAAATGGCACTCTGTGCCTAAAAGTATTTAATTTCGAAACCATAGTAACAATCTAAATAGCAACTTTGTATATCGATTTTAAAAAAATATATTTTTATCTATTCGACACATCAAGCTAATAATGGCCTTCTGTGTAAATCCAAAAGTATTGTAGATCCATAAATTTATAAATGATGAACAAAATCGCAACGAAACTTATTTTTTTTTGAATATTTCCTACTTATCAACAAATATTGTTGTGAAGTTGTCCATTATTTACAGAGTTACGAATCAATAATCTGTTAGAATCGCAGAATTCTATCAACTTTATTTATTTTGCGGCGTATAGACAGAATAGGGCTTTACTGCAAATAACGCACTCTATATAATCTATTTGCACTTCACATGACATACACATTTTTAGTGCCACTGGTATAAATTTAACATATTAATAATATATCTTTAATATTAAAAATTATTTTACGTAAAGTTACAATAAGGAATAAATATTATTTAATTATTTGGCCGGAAACTTATTAATAACAATTTTAAAATTACGATTGAAATCAGTGACACAAACAATGTTTATTTCATATAAAGGGTAATTAATTTTGTGAATTAAACAAAATTCTTTTTGATTCGAAATCATGTAGTATCTTACCATTTAATTTTTATCCTGAAGTTGTGAAACAGCTTGGATATACTAGATTTTAATTATTATTACATATTATTAAGGATTTCGTGCTAATACCTCTCCTATATTAATAAAAATTACCCTCCAAAATATCCCATCTATTTACCAAAATCATAAACTATATGATAGTAAAGGAAACTAAGACACGTTTCAATATAATAGCGAGCAAATCTCATATTAGAAATATAAGTTAAATCATTCTCTATTTCTGTTTAATAGAATAAAATACAGATATTTTAATAACGATATAATAACCAATAAAATATAGTAAAAACATATTTTGTTACGTTATTCTCTACGAATTAATATTTAAACTTTTAATTCCTACATATAAAATAAATACACACATAACATGAAACTTCAGCTAGAATTAAATTACCGAAGATAGAAATGTTCGGCACGTGTTTAAATGTATAGAGGTTTCTAAAGACTATTTACCAGCGACCCACCACATGATAAAATTCACACATATTCAAATTAAATTCAAATGTACAAATTTTCGCATACTTAAATTTTTTGTCGGATAACCAATTGATTAACCAAATGATTTCCCAATTCCTGCGTCATAATACAAACGTTTCATCCTCACTGTAATTATCTTATGTTTCTTAAGTCGAGCACATCTGAGAAGCAGAGTTATAAACAACTACCTGAATTATTTTTCTCTAAAATAATTTGGGAAACAAATGATTGTGTAAAAGTATGAATCAGTTACGTTGCACATTTTTACCACACCTGTATGTCATTGTTGTTTATAACAATTATGTATTATAATTATTGTATTTATATATTAAAACAGACAGTAAAATATTTATTTTTATGGATATAAAATTTATATCATATATTTTACTGGTGGCTCATGGATAAATTTACAGAGATGTCGGTTCATATTTTAATAAATATATAATATTTATAACATAATTAATTTTTTAATGTGACGTATATACGTACATATACAAACGTAACAAACAATATAGACAAATAAATATTATTGTTCTGCATTAACTATTTAAACAAATTTGACATTATGGTATTCTCATTAATTGCTTTTATTGATCAAATATGTACTTTTTACAAAGAAAGAATACACAGAATATTCACTATCTGCAAATACAAGAAAGAGCGAATGACAGTCGGACATTGTTCGTGTGTTTCTTGTACGGAGAAATAGTCCATCCTTGTCTCATTCACTTGCATAGTTATGTATATATTTTCTGAAAACAATCGTTTTTTAATTTACAGAAAGTAATTGAAGAAATACAACAAATCAAACTTAAACAAGGTAAAATATTAATAAATAGACTAATATTACATGATGCAAAGGAAGCAGATGAAGGCCACTACTTCTGCCATTTGACGTCCCATAAGGCCACAGCGAACAAGTTCATCAGTGTTTATGGTAATGTTGACCATCGGCACACACTTTCCATTTGGGATGTGGGTGCTCGACTTAATACGTATATGATGTCGAAGAAGACAGATAATTCATAACTTATTTTCACTTTTCATTTAAGACTTTCTGATATATAATTTTTTTTCTAAATCCGAACTAAACCAGAACCAAATTTTATTTTAATCATTGAACCCGAACCCATTTTTGCAGTTTCCAATCCTTACCAATATCTGTGGCTTCAATCATTCTTATAATTCCCATTTTTCTCGAATTAAAATTTTAACACGAATTGTTTTCGTAATGAAGGCTTAAATTTAATGAAAAGAAATAATATATTAATTTGAGGCTCACCTTCCTAGATTTTCTGTGACATCTTGAAATCACTTCAATAAATCAAATTCGTATCACTATGAAGCACCAGTCGCTACTAAGAGTGGGTGTGACGCTGCGCTTGTATGAGTCTCGTCGAGCGCGCATCAAATTTTTTTATTTACTATTGGGCCCGGTTTAAAGTTTTGCACGAGAAATGAATTTTTACGGATATCTACTACATGATATTCCGAGTTTTATCAGAAAAATACAGTATAATTTATCGTTAAATAATCCTAATTTCGTGTAGTAGAAATTATTTTCACTAAGATAGGTTACATGGTTTGCCTTATTTTTGCTATGAAACACTCAACATCAACATGTATGAAGTCGAAAGTCATATGTAACTGTCTTAATGCATAATTAACATAGACAAATTAAGATTATTAATTGAAATAATTGATAATTGAAGGCATTCACGAGGTGTTAACATTAAACATATTGTAGCGAGTACGGCTCTGTTCCCTCTGGAACAGTCGACACATCGTGGTCTACGGCGCGTTTGCCGCTGTCTCATACGCAATACAGAGACAAGTCCTAACCTGTTTGCTCTGCGTCATGCTTGTACAGTGTTCCACACGCTCTCGTATATTCTAGAATATCTTGTTCCAGTATATAAGGAACAGTTTCGGCTGGCAACATTCATTCTGTATTTGAAGTGTGAACAGTGCAAGTCGTTGCTAGATACATTAATGTGAAATAAATACGTGTTGTATATAAATATATGTCTTACTAGTTGTACTTCATTATTTTCGTTTTAACTAAATATTTTTTTACTGTTTTCATTACTCGTGTTTTATTTAATAATAAACTTCACCGAACCCGAAATTGTAATAAACGTTACAATATCGTTAAACAGTTTAATTAATCTTTTAACAAAACCTTGTTGTTAATATGAATGAAACTTATTATGTATAAAATTTTAAATTATTGTAAAAAACTAAAGATACCATTCAGTTTAAAAATAGAGTTTATTTTCTCTAAAATGTTAGGCCTTTTTGCATATTTTATTTTTTAAGTACTAAATAGATTTCTGACGTCTGTACTGGTGTGTAGCACTCAAACAGTTGATTTTAATTAGCTTTGTATTTAATTCTTTTTATAATTATTCAAAATTTAAGTCAATATTACAGAAGTAAAGGCAAGGAAAACTTATTTATACATTTTTAAATATTTTCACAGTTGAGTGTTGGACTGGATCAGGAATATGAGCGCACATCGAAGTTTTTTTTATCTAAAAAATTAATCAGCTGCAGAATTATGAATGAAATTTCTTTTCAAATAAATATGTGCAAAAACAATACTGTAAATAGTTATTTTTGTATTAAGTGCGCGCAATGAGTGTTTTTTTGTTGCACGTGAACATGTCACTTTTAGTCGAGACAAAAAAAAGGCATTCGAACGCACAAAAAAACAAGAATTTTGCCCACGAAATACAAACAAAATTTTTTCTACAGCTGTTTAAATAGAATAATACAATAATTATTGATTTATTCAAATAAATTGAAGAAAAACAATCAAAACTAATATAAATTTGGTACTACTGATGTGTTGTAACCAATGGAAAGTGACATAAAATAATTTAGAAGCGCGTGCTAGGTTTTCATTTTCCTCACTAGGGTATAAAACAGTGCGGAAATACGCGTTGTCATGGTAATGTAAATGATGAAAAAATTACGTACTTCGCGTATTGATTTTAGTGAAAAAAAGTGAAAATTTTTTGACATTTTTTGGATCTCCAGAACTATTAGAGCCATATTACTAGGAAATTATACTAATATTAATTAATTGTTGATGCAGCGAACTGAATTTCAAACAAAAACTGTAGATACCAAACTAGAGAATTAAAATATATCTGCCCAATTTTGATATAAACTTTTAAAATAATTTTATAGTCCAAAGTAGAAAAGATCCATTTTTATCTTTTTCAACCGTGCCCAGCTAGTTGGATTTAATTGAAATCAAATAAACCATTTTCACTTTAAAAACTACAGCCCTTATATTCGTCTCTAACAAAATAGTTCTACTTCGTTCACTATTTTAAGTACTTTTACCAAATGTCGCTACCTTTAGACTTCATATTCTCACTTACTTAACTTTGCAAACAATAAATAAATATATCATCACGCCTTTTACCCATTACTGGGTGTGGCACTCTGCCTAAGCAGATCTCGGTAAGTGATATATTTTTTCGCGTGAAATGCGGTTACCAGCCGTTAAATTACGGCCCCCAAAGTTATTAGTGGAGGGGGAGCCACAGGGATAGATTTAAATTGGTGAAAATTGTTTGTCGGCTGTGGGGATCGAACCAGGGTTCTCAAGATCCACAGGCCGACACGATACCGCTGAGTCACCTACCCCATATGCAAACAATAATAAAAAATAAACCGTAGATCTAAAGGTTTTGTGTGGCTTGAGGCCAAACACAAGTAAAATTGTATAATAAGTACAGATGATGTTATAACATTTATAAACCTTGATAAAACAGTGCTTAATGAACTCTTATCATTTTTATTTTACTAATAGTAATTTTTAAGTAAATACTTTATATTTTTCGTACAAATATTCCATTTATTGACATCATTGATGATCCAGATTTTATTTGGCTACATTTTTAATGTTTTTGGCTGACAATTTTACACTTCGGTGCGACATTTATGTTTATTTCTGGCCCTAAAATATGACTTATCTGTAAATGTGAGTTATGAAATGGGTTAGTGGGCCGCGATCAAAATAGTTTGAGAATGCTGCCTTTGAACACTGCGTGCCGTTGTCATACTATTGACAACCAGCCACCGAGACAGCATATAACACTTGCAGTAAGTCTGCTTGATAAAAAATAGAAAATAGGTTTCACAAATATTTTGTCAATAAATAGTTTGAAAAATATTAAAAATAAAGAAACCTAATTTTTTTTAGTTAATTCAGCTTAAAATATTATCTTACCGAGTCATAATATATTTCGTAATTAATATGATATAAAGTCAATGAACTTGACTTTCATTATAAATCATTATTGTTCAGTTTTGTTTGAAGTTTGTATAATTGTGAAAGTCTGTAAAATGTATATAAGTATAGTATAGTAGTTGTTTAAAGTTTATATGATTTGAACATAATAACGGAAACATGGATCGGCTTAACTTGTTTTATATTTATATTTGATATCTCCAGACGGATTAGTTGCGTTAGTAATAGAATGTTAAACTCTTGATACATCTTTTGTTATTATTACAAATATACATATAGAGAATTTTATAATATGGTTAGTTTCAAGTTGTTGCGGTACTGAGTATCCGGGTAGAAACTAAACTAATTTTTATACTTGTTTTTATTTCTAAAGCTTTTGTAAAATTCATATTTAATTTGTATTATTTATGATATTTAGAAAATGAATTAATATCAATCATATAAATAAATTGCATATTTATTATAAATATCAGCATAAACTAAATGAATTAGACTATATATTTCAATCATTTAAGTTGGCACTGGAAACAGTTAGCAATTTAATTTTTATCTCAAGATTCTTTGAATAAACATGATTGTTATATAATTTCACAAGAAACTAACAGGTTTAAATTTATAGTAAATTCAAAAATAATGCAGTGATTTCCTAATCGAAGGCATCCAACTAAACAGTATTTAAAAAATTTAAAAACAAATTTAGATTGTAATAAAAAATCAACGATATGTAATTATTAGTGAAGGTGTAGTAATTGATGTGTTGGCACATTTTATTCTAAACCCAATCCAATTCTATCAACAAGACATATTTGTAGAGAAACAGAAATAGTAAGGCAGTCTGTGCGGCGAATTTTGAAAAAATATAAATTTGATGTGGATCCAGGAAGAAGATTGAATTATTGTAATTGGTTCATTCAACAATATAAAGAAATTATAAGTTTAACATATTATTTCGTGACGAAACAATATTTACAAATAACGTCATGTTCAATAGAACTAATTTGGGCAATTTAAAATAAAAAAAATATTTCTGCAAGGAAATATCAAAAAAAAAATTATTTCATTGTTGGTTGGATGTTCTAGGAACCAAAATTACTGTATCAATATTCTTTAATGGAATACTAACGAGTGAAAGGTATTTGCAATTTTTGGAAAACAAAGTAGACACATTTTTAGAATCACTTTCTTTAAATATTAAAAATAAAATTATATTTCAACAAGATGGCACATCGCCGCATAATGTAGGACTTGTTGCTAATTATTTTAAACAGAGTAAATCAAGCCATTCGTAGCATTACACCGTAAATACACAGAATGTTATGCGAGGAACAATAAAACAGTTAATCTTTGTATTCAAGAAAATACTGGATATTTTGAAAATGTATTTTTTTAAATTTAGATGTTTGCATAAAGAGTCCAGTGAATTTCGTTTGTTTCTTTTGCGCTGATTTAAAATGAAAAATACTCTCAATAATACATAGTTGAATTCAGCATGTCATGTAGCACATACATTCTGAAAAAGATACTGGGTGTTCCATAAGAAAATAGGGTTCATTTCCAGTTATACCGGAAATAAAATATTTTTACTTTTTATGTAGTTTGATGCGTTATTTGATGTAGTTTCTAAATCTACGATAAACGTATATTGAATGTTATTGCTTTCAAAATAACTTTTTGGAGTGAGCCTGTTTTTGGGACACTGGTACATTATACAAGTAATTTTCTGAACGACATTTGTATTAAAAATGCAGGCGGCCCGCTAGATACGGCCCGGGTAAGAATAAAACGCTGATTAGGTACCGCTGACCACTGAAACGTTTATCGACGTTAAAGATCAATGAAACCCGCTGGCTATTTGATATTTATAACATCATTCATAGGCCAAATATATGTTTTATCAATTGAAAAACTCTGGCCACAAGTGTTCAGTTGGTATTTCCTTGCGTAAAATGTCCTAAGTTATTTAAATAAATATTGTAGAGTTAACAATCAGATTTCTGATTTGTTAGCTCTCCTTTACAGTTAAATTAATGAAATATGTATTTTATGTAAATATTATGCTTAAATATAAATTCATATTTTGATTCGAAACCCAAACATAAATAATTTTCATGACGAAATATGTTGTAACTTTAGAATATTTAATAGCTGCTCTGCAATAACAGGCCATGTGTTCAATAGTAAATAAATATCTGTTACATCTCAAGAATAATACAACGGCATAAACGTACAGATAAAAGTACAGGTTAAAAAGTATAAGCTACAGGGTCGATTCACTAATTTCTTTCAATGTTACTTATTTGGCGCTGTTATATATTAGTAGCCAGCATTCATCTATCCTTTCACCACCTGCAAAGAAAGAGAAATCTGCTTAATTCGAGGATTTAACACAGCTACATTTTTGACGCCTGTACATTCGTAACTTTTTATAATTTTTCTTTTGTACATATAAACTTCTTAAAATTTTCCTTGCCTATTCTATCTGTTTATTAATAATTATTTTCTCAATCTAAACTTTTAATTATTTAATTAATTTATTGTTTTGTTAAACGAATGTTTCAAACCTTACACAATAATATTAGTTCTAGTTTTATTTATTTGTTTTTGTTAATAAAACAACTTACTTAGTAGTTTATAGTGTTTACAATTTCTGCGATACTGAAGGTTGTATTTCCAGTTAGTGGGTTCAGCGCCGGGAAATGATAACCGGACACTACTTGGCTATTTCCTAGCACGAACAATAAAATACAACTCTGTAAGAAATAGAGTGCGTGTATTATATTCCAAAGAAGATACAAATGCAAATATACAACACTCGCCTTCAGTTCTTACTTCTTTCTACAACGTAACAAGATTCGTGAATCGATTATCCGAATTCAAATTTTGGCCCTATCTTGATCCGAGCACGGTTCTGCTATTCGGCTATTTCAGCTCATTATAATTACTACTATAGCTTTTCCTCCTCTAACACCTTTGAGAGACATGGTTTGACGGCTGGTAACCGCACTTCACGTATATAAATATATCACTTACAGAGATCTCAGAGTCCACACTTAGTAATGGGTAAAATGCGTGATGATATATTGATTTTTAGTTTATCTGTCAAACTACAAACAATAGTTATTTACGTAACCAGATATGAAAAGGTTATGAGAAGAGCGAAGCGAGTTTTGCAAATTCCGCTAAAATAATTTTTAAAATATATCAATGACAACTCAATATATTACAAAATCAATTTACCAAAGCGTTGCCGTGAAAATAAATGAATAAAATTTTTAAATTTAAAGCTTATGTTATCACTGAAAATGAGTTCTGAATCAGACCATCCTTCTGATATCGAAGAATCTGCTAATTTGGCCGTAAACTGTTTAATGCCAGAAAAATTATTAAATGTATATAAATCCTAAAATAATAATAAATGTTTTTTTTTTCGTTATTTGCAACCTAACTAGTTATGTAAAGAATTCTTTACATAACTCTTGAATGACAGTTATGAAACTATTGAAATTTTATAACGTCAAAAATTGATGTAAAACAGAACTTTTTATAACGGAATTAGGTAAAATACTTTTTTTTCTATTACTAATTTTTTGCCCGACATACACCCATGCACACAATACAAAGACGTGAAGATTCTAATTTATCTTCCCATTATTTTTTAAATCAAAATACACGTTTAAGTACATCGTTATAATTATTTGAATTAAAAATACATACTTCTATTCTGAATATTGTATCATTTTAAAATATGTATGCAGAATTGCAGAGCGATTGAAAAAAGTCTTTATAAATGGGAAACTTTTTATTTTTACTCCGATTAAATAAAGAACTTTTTTACTGAATTTCTCTGCACGATGTTCTAAAAATGGATTTCTAATGTTTATTTTCTGTACATAGGCGACTCGAAAACAAAATATTTGGAGGGTCAAGTACCTTTAATATGAAATATAGGAAATAATTTTATTTAGAAAAATAATTAGGCCAGTACAACACTCAAATATGAAATGTATGCGAGTAATCGGCAAATTGTTAGTAAATAATGCACAATAAGATTGTTAAAATTGTTTATTTTTTAAATATATAATTAAAATAAGACAACAAATTAAAATCATAAAAATAACGATTTTTTTTCTGAGTACTATGAATAAATGATAAAATTTTCACATGTTCCCGGCTTCTTGAAAACTTTTCCATTCATTTTCTCAATCTTTAAACTGCAATTTGTAACATAAAAGGCGGAATATTACTACACCCTTCACATATTTTTTGCCTTAGTTCTACTCTATCTCTCGCTCTCCGTTAATAGACCTGATTTAAGGTAACCTCACAAACAGAACTCCATTGGTGTTTAATCTGGTGGGCGGGAAAAACATTATATTCAAATCATTATTTGTTCCCCTCCCTATCCATTTGGTTCAAATAACTGATTATTCATAATTCCACACCAAACATATATTTTGTTAGCAGTAAATACAGCTTCATCAATGTAAAATAGGTTCTTATAAAATTTTCTATCTTCCTCTGTACGTTGTAAAAGCCAATCACAAAAATTTAATCTTGATGTTTGTCTCTGTTCAAAATGGTGTAAATAAAACTAGACCGATAAGCAACGGATGTTTATCATGTCCATGTCGATCTGGTAGAGACCCATCCGTATTTTCAATAAACTTTAAACCTGTTTTTTTTTATTTATGAAATGTTAAAATCAAATCTGATGCTACCTTATTTAATTTCTATAACATTGATTTGAGGTATTTTGGGTCTAAACTAATTTGGAAACTTTTGCACAAGTTCATTTTACATTTAAAAATACAAAACACGTACATACAGTGTATGAGTTACGGATGTCACTATTTACATTACTGTAATTAGCATCATCTCAAATCAGTGGGTATCAACCATGTGTCGGCGGGTCACCATGCCGGGATAAAGTATGCTAAATATTACTTGTTTGGCTTAATGTGATATTATTTACTATACATATATCAGAGGATGTTAACTATGGGTCAGCGGGTTTCAGCGTTCTTTAACGTCGGTCAGCGATCAACACTAATCAGCGTATATTTAAATTTATATGAAACTTATTTTAAAAAGAAATGTCGTGCAAAATACAATGTAACTTGACTTCTAACTGTTAGATTATAAAAGAAGTAAGTATGCAAATTTAATAATACATTAAACTGAATATTTGTGAGCATACACTTTCAACTTACATACATTACAAACAAATGGAATTTGTACGCATGACTATTCGGGCCTATACCGGTCTGCCGGGTATCAGTCCAACACTCAGTTGAAACATTTCTATTTGTAGATCAATTTGGTGTAAGAAGACCAGTCATACAGAATTTGACATACGCCTACGCATACATTGGACAACCATTAGTTCTACGATGTAAAGTGGCTGTTAACCACAATATTGGCTTCCAAATGTCCTGGATAACACCAAACCATACAGATATTCAAGTAATGTTCTGATTATAATAATCATTTTATGATTCCTCTAATGTATTTTATATCGCACAGAACTTGAACATAGAATATATTCGAGATGTCAGGAATACAACTGGTGAAATTATTTTAAAAATTGACAACATAACGGAGGAACATCAAGGGAATTACTCATGTAATGTATTTTATTCTACAAATAGAGGAAATTATACAACGAAACATATTTTGGTTAAAAGTAAGTTAATATTCTATTTCCATGAAATACTAACTAACATTAATAATAAATAATTGTGGTAATTTTAGAAGGAGAAAAGCCCAGAATTGTAACGAGTAGCTTCAAAGAGCAAGAAGAAATCACCGTGGTACCCCAGGACAACGTGAACCTGACATGTTCTGCTGCCGGTGATCCGAAACCCGTGATCACCTGGATGAAGGTACACCAACCAGTCCCGATACATTCAATCTCTAACAGAAATAATTACCTTTACAGGATACCACTAAAGTACAAAGACTTGGTCAGCACATTGGCTTCTCTGCTGACAATTCAGAACTCACTATTTACTATGTACACCGGTCTGACGCTGGAAACTACACTTGCATAGCAGAAAATCTATTTGGACGAGATTTTTGCGCAGTCAACCTACGTTTGCAGACAGGTACTGTGTAAAATCGCGCGCAATCAAAATATTTGTAGTACTTATAGTAAATTTAATTAAATGGATGACCAAACTATATCTTACTTTTTGTTTTATCATCAGAATAAATTCGTTTTCAAAATATTATTTATATCCCGCGAACTAAGCGTGCAAATGTTAGCAGGCATGCATTGACCTTAACTTTGGGAGTACCGAAACTACTTTTAAAATATTTAATAATTCGGTTTATAATATCAGTTATCTAAAATCAAGGATTTGCATGTTTATTTTCAGTTTCATTCATTCCCTATTATGGAATAGTAATTTTTTTGATTATTCTGATTATTGTTGCTTCAGTTTTACTAGCGAGAATGACATATAAACACAAGGTACAGTTTTGAAATTAATTTGTATATAGTGATACTTAGCTGAATGTTTATTTATTCTACAGAAATTTCGAAAAGTTTTATATGAAGCTGGTTTCATTAAATTTAAAGCTGGAGAATTACAACGTGTAAATCCATATTTAAACATATCCGAGCAAGCTGCGCTGCTGTCATATGATACAAAATGGGAAATCCCTAGACATTTAATTACACTAGGTAAGCAATTATATATTAATTTATAACAAACAACTAAAACTAATTTATTTGCAGGATGTAATTTGGGGTCAGGTTATTTTGGACTTGTGGTCGAGGCAACAGTTACAAATTTTTTTGACGGAGAATCAGAAAAAACTGTTGCTGTTAAGATGCTTCACCGGAACTGTAACGTCATTGAATTAAATTCTTTAATATGTGAACTCAAAATAATGAGTCATCTTGAGAAGCACGTCAACTTGATCAATCTGTTGGGAGCGTGTACAGACAAAATTGGGGAAGGTAAAAACATTTCAATTTCATATAAATATTTGAAATTTCATAATAACTTTTACAGGAAATCTGCTTGTTGTAATTGAATATTGTGAACATGGCAGCCTTAGCAACTATCTCAGAGCAAATCGTTCTAATTTCGTCAATTTAATAGATCCAGAAACAGAACTCATTTGTTTCCCCGATGATGACAACGATTCCCTACAAGGTATTCATATACAGCCCGATTCTTTAAGAAGTTTTAGTTAATCTAAAATTTTGATTAAGACAAATTATATTAAACCACATTCTCTAAATAATGTCAATAAACCTAAATTTAATTCTGTTACAGTTAACTTTTTAAAATTTTATTTAGAAAAACCTTTCAACATCGTATTTGGGTAAGGTTAGTTTAGCCAAAATTGAAGATTAGCTAAAAAAAACTCTTCAGAATCGATCTGTTTACGTGTAAATATTAAATATTCATCATATGCAAGAGTTGTGTGTGTGTTTGTGAATTAGACGCGGCTAGTCGTGGCTCCGGCGGCGTTAGCACGCTGCAGCTGCTGCGCTGGGCGCTGCAAGTGGCGCGAGGCATGGAGTTCCTCGCCTCCAAACAGATCCTGCACGGAGACCTAGCGGTGAGAAATGTTCTACTGGACGAAAATTACGTGGTGAAGATTAGTGACTTCGGGCTGTCGAAGACTTTAAGCTCTAGTGGTTATTACAAGAAGACATCTCAAGTGAGCAACAGTTGTATAGTGTTATTTGTGTGCAGCTGCAAGTATTGTATGTGTTCCAACAGTGCTCGCTGCCGGTCAAGTGGATGGCGATCGAGTCCATCCGAGACAAGACGTTCTCCACGCAGTCCGACGTGTGGGCATTCGGTGTGGTGCTGTGGGAGCTCTTCAGCCTAGCGCGGACCCCGTACGCCGAGCTGGAGGCAGACTTCCGCTTCTACCGGAAGCTGGCGAGTGGCTACCGCTTGGAGCGGCCCGAGTACTCCACAAGGGAAATGTAAGAGCCGAGTACATAGTGTGTGTGGCAGTGTATGAGCGGTGTTTTATGTGTGCAGCTACCAAGTGATACGCGAGTGTTGGTTCGAGCGGCCGTCAAGCAGACCCACGTTCTCGTGTCTTGTCCGCACGCTCCAAGACCTGCTACAGAATCCAAATGAGGTAAACAACCTGCCTTTAGATTGGTAATAACAATATTTAAGGTGATTAATTATGTTTTATTTATGACCGAGTATAAAATGAGCTTAGTTGGATGATTTTAGTTCGTGAAATGGCTGTTTAATAGCAACGCTGATCTTGCCAGGGACCCTAAAAACAAACCAAGTCATTGTAGATTTATTAAAATGCGAACTATACATTAAACGTTGAAATCTATACTTCAAATAATATTTGCTTTTTTTGAGGTATAAAACACTACAAAATTTTTAAATACATAAACAATATAGCGGGATTGAACGTGAATTGACAGTTAATGTTACGTTGTCAAATATACAGCAGAGTCTAAACTAATTAACCAGAACGAGAGCTCAGAATATCAATTAATGTTGAACTTAAATACATACTTAGATAACGTATGATGGGGTAGGTAGCTGAGTGGTATCGAGTCGGTCTGTGGATTTGAAAACCTGAGTTTGATTACAACAATCGACAAACAGTTTTCACCACATTAACATTTTTAATACTACTTTCATCTATATGTATATTCGCTGTATTAGTTTTATTTTTATGTTTTCTTACAAACTGAAATATAAAATATAGTTCAATAAATTTTACTTTTTTCTGACCAAGGTATGAAGCTGATTTAACCAGCGGTTGAAAGTGCCCCGAGTGAGGTGATTGAATGTACCCTATACTGACATTGTGAACAATATCGTACTTTATACCAACATGTATTATTTTAAGCTTAGAACAGTTTCATAGGATTGATTTTTGAGGATGATAAATACTTATACATACCATATATGACTTACTAATGATATACTTCATAAACTTGCAAATAATAAAATAAATGGTACAAAAGACTTACGGTAGAATCACAAACATTGCAATTCTTTTCTTCCAACATCTTCACTTCAACGTGTTTCAAACTATATTGAGAATGATGATGAAGAAGTCTCCTATAATACTTACTTACTTACTGACTTAATTCAAACAGTAAATGAGTTACTGCCTGTGGTTGAATATACTTCATTATTGAATCTGCTCTCCCCACCCCCCTTTCCTTACTGTAATTTGGGTAAAGTTTACGTTGTACAGAACAGCGTAAATAAACAAATAAAGTCACTGTTTTAAACTTAGGGTAACTTATGTGAATATTTTGCAGTAATTTGTTAACGTGTTGGTATGTTGCAGCGCTTGTCTGCTGAAGTGGAGTGTGCGTCATCTAGCGCCGCAGCCAGCATGCTCGCTGCCGGTCAGGCTAACCACACAGCCACGTCGGACTGGATAGCTCTGGACATCCTGCCTCGCACTTCCACTGTTCATCACACCACTACAACACGGCTTTAGTTACCAATTCAATTTATGTATTTTATATGAAGCCTAAAAATAATAATTAAAATGTGTCTTTTGTATTAAAACATTTTCCACAAATTAATTAATGTTTCTATTTTAGCGTTATATCGCGATTGAAGTGTAAAATGAGCAACATGCGCAATGGTGACTGCTTCGTTCTTTTTTTCTATGTAGAATATAAATAATAATATAAATAAATGGATTATTTAAATTAGAGTATTTTTTTAATTCTAGCTGTACGTAAGGCCCAAATGTTCAACATTTAAGTCGTTAAAAGAAATATTTTAAAAAAATAATATATATAGTGGTTCAAACGCCTCCGGGGGGGCTGCGCCGCTTCAAGAAGCTCTCTAGATCCTGTTTACTGGGGGATCAGCCCTTCATTCTTCTTAATATTGCTTCATACTTATGCTTCTCCATATCTCCCAGTTTCCTGTTTTCTCTTTCCAGTTGGTAACTCCCGCATTTTTCAGGTCTTCCTTGACTTCAGTTGTCCACGTTGACCTAGGTCTTCCTTTTCTTTTTCTTCCCGGGTCCCATGTCAAGATATTACGTATCATTGCGTCCTCTCCTGCCCGCCATATATGCCCCAGCCATCTTACTCTTTGTTGTTTAATCTTTCTTACAATGACTTCGCCGTCTATCTCTGCTAGTATCTCACTGTTCATTCTTCTTCTGTATACATCTCCACTTATTTTAATTGAGCCCAGTATCCCTCTTAGTATTTTCCTTTCGATTACTCTCAATTGATCCTCCTCTTTTTTTGTCATTGTTAACGTCTCCGCATCATAGAGTAGCAGCAGTCTTATCAATGTTTTATATAATTTTATTTTTGTTGCTTTGGTTAATATTTTATTTTTTAGCAGGCCCTTGTGTATGTGATACGCTCTGTTTGTCGCAAAAACCTTTTCTTTTATTTCTGTCTCTCTGTCTCCTGTATTTGTTATCATTACACCTAGATACTTGTATTTCTCGACCTCCTCGATTTCGAGATTTCCTATTTTTATTTTGTTGTTCTACTTTTGCTTGCCATATCGCATCATTTTCGATTTGTCTTCGTTTATTTTTAATCCAATTTTATTACCTTCATATGTTAATGAATTTATCATGTTTCTCATTATGTCTCTTCTTGTTGTTATGATTACGACATCATCTGCGTACGCTATCATTTGCCCGCCATTTTTTCTAATTGTTGTTTCTTCTTTTGCCGCCACTTCCTCTTCTGTTTCGTCATCTTTCTCTCCGTTCCCTCTCTCTTTCTCTGTATTTGGGTTTCTTTCATTGAGAAGCTCTTTGAAATACTCCTCCCACACTTGTTTTTCTTGAATTCCGTTTCGGTATTTTTCGTTTATATCTTTCATGCTTGTTATCTTTATTTTGTTCTTAGGTTTCTGTTTCCTTAATTCTTGATAAAAGTGTCTTGTGTTCTTATTCGTTCTCACCTCCTCTATTGTCTCTATCTTTCTTTCCATCCATTTTCTTTTCCTACTTCTTAATTCTCTACTGCATTATTTCCTTATTTTGTTGTATTCTTCTTTGTCGCTTTCTTTTTCTGTTTGTATCCATTTTAGCCTAGCTCTAATTTTTCTTTCTGACAGTGCTTTGCATTCTCCGTTGTACCACTACTTTACCTTTTCTCTTCTCCTTGCTTCTAGGGTATCCTCAGCTGCTTTTACTATGCCCTCTTTAATTTTATCCCATTCTTCTTCAACACTTTCCTCTCTCAAATCATTGCCCATTATGTATGCATCTATTTTCTCATTATACTCTCTAATTCCTTGCTCTGTCTTCAGTTTTCCTGTGTTCCATTTCGTTTGCGTTTTCCTGCTTTTGTGTATTTTTTAAATTTTCTGCAGTACTGTTGCTATTACCATATAATGGTCTGAATCAGCGGTCGCTCCTCTGTATGTTCTTACATCTCATATTGATGATTGCCATCTTTTGGATATGAGTATGTGGTCTATTTGAGAGTAATATATTTGGTCATGTGACGTCCATGTTATCTTGTGCTGCCAGGGATGTTTATGTTCTGTGCTTCTTATGACCATATTTTCTCTTATTGCGAAATTGCATATCCTTTGACCATTGTCGTTTGATGTTTCCTGTATTGTGTACAGTCCTGCTACTTCTTTTATATACTCCTCTTTGCCTATTTGCGCATTCATATCACCTACTACTATAATTACGTCTTCTGTTGGTATTTGTTCTAGTTCTTCTTCTATTTTCTCATTGAATTTCTCTTTTTCTTCGTTCTTTGCGTTTTCGGTCGGGGCGTAAGCTTTTATTATTGATATGTTGATTGGTTTTGCTTTTATTCGTACATATGCTAATCGTTCATTTATTGGTTTAAATATAATTATATTATTTTTCATTATATTCGATATCATAAAGGCTACTCCATACTGCCCTTGCTTTTCGTCTCCTGAGTACAGCAATGTGTATTCTTCATTATCTATTTGTCCTTCTCCTTTCCATCTCGTTTCCTGCAGACCTGCTATTTGTACATTATATATTTTTAGTTCTGCGCTTATTTCTTTAATTTTCCCTGCCTTCAGCATTGTTTTCACGTTCCATGTGCTAATTCAGATTATCTTATTTTGGTTACCTTTCTTTTTGTTTCCTCTTTTGTCTTCATCTCTATGCTTCGCTCTCTTAAAGTTTCTTTTTCTTTGCCTATTAGCTTCTTTTGGTTTACATGTTGTTGATCTCTTTTCATTCTGTAGGCATCTAGTTTTTTGGAACGATTTCATTTTTTACATTCTCCCAAAAATATGTTTCTCCATCTATTATTATTATTAAAAATAATAATAAATTAAAATATTCCAGTGTGACTGAATGTTATGCAATTTAATATTTGCTAATTGTAATTGACCTGCGGAATCAATACTTGTAACATATGAAGAAATAACATAAACAATTTTTGGACATTTTTAACAAAATAAAATAGTCCCATTTGACAAAATTGGCGTGCATTTTCGTATGTCATTTAACCAATAAATATAATTGAAATATAAGTAAATATTTTTTATGCTACATGATTCGTATTTCATCACTGAAATTAGCCTGAAACTCATGTTCTAATATCTGCAAGAGTTTACTGTGTTCGAGAAACAAATATTCATTCATTTCAAAATAAAATTTTCAAGTATGACCTACGAAAAATTTATCTATGAAGTTAAAGAGAAATCAATAAGAGAAATATGCTTGTCAATAACATCTTTAAAATATGTAAATACTTACAGAATGTTTGAAACTATAAAATATTCAAAATTTGCTTTAACTTTTGGTTACGCTTAGTGATCCCCTGAAATATCCAAAAATAAAATTTCTCACTCAAATTTGTCAAAATTAAATAAGTTGAAAACATCACACATTTGACAAGAATTAAATGACATTTCGTTATTTTGATTAGATAATTAACTAGGCTCTAACGGATCCTGATGAATAGTATTTCTTAAAATAAACTATGGGGTAGGTGGCTCAGTGGTATTTAATCGGCCTATGGGTTTCCAAAAGCTGTCAAACAATTTTCACTACGTTAAATTTACAACATCTTTGGGGGTCTTGATTTGACGTCTGGTAACCGCACTTCACGTGAAGAAATATATCACTTACCGAGATCTACTACGACAGAGTGCCACACCCAGTAATGGGTAAAAGGCGTGATGATATATTTATTTATTTATTTACATTTCCGCAAATATTTCGAAACCAAAACATTTTACGCAAAAATGACTTAAATGAAAAGTAATCAAACAGAAGGGGACCATAATTCTATAATATTGGTTTTGTCACAGGTGGCCCTGTTGTCGCTATAACAAGGTCAACTCATTTTTTAAAATGGGAACCCCTGTTTTTGATTGTAGATTCGGATTCCTTGTAAAAAAGAATATGAATTTACTTACCTTTTTTTGTAAGCATGAGAGATGGCGCCGTAATCGCAAAAATTCGATTTATTGTACTTTTTAGGAGATTAAACAAAATAAGGAGGCCTCCCACTTATGGGGAGGTAGTCTTAGTTAAATAAATAATTTTGAACATGCATGTTGACTTTAATTTAAGAACTACGTTCCGCATAACCCAGGAATAACGATGTGGCCGTAGTAGTTTTATGTTCCCTTCGGTAAATCTAATTTTCTTGCTGTAATAGCTTTATGTTTATCTTGAGACAACGAAAAATCTGGGGGGAGGGTTCCGTGTTTACGAATCGGTGCGGGTGGATGTGATGTAACGGGGACGCAATTTTGACATAGTTACAGATACGCGATTTGTTGATGCGTTTTAGGGGTGGTTCTCTACGGTAGAGGTGGTAGTTTTGATTTGGAGAGGGTAGGAACGTCGGTGGGGTAATTCGGTTAAATATGCAAGTTTGAGTTCGAATCGAGAAAGTTGATTCCGATCTCGTTCAGCTAAAGACTTTTGCTCTAGTGCTCTGGTCGTGATAGACGGTCGCGTCCAGATTAATCTGTGATTGTTGTGCGTTTATGACAATCTAGCATTCCGGCGAGAGTATGGTCTCTAACCAGTCTTAGAAGCTTTGTTTCTGTGCTCTGGTTCTGGTATTACGATCCCGTCCAGGTGACTTGAGATTGTTGAGTTATTTACGACTGTCAGCATATACGGGGGAATCTAGGTTCTGTGCTCTGATTTTGGTGAACTCATCGCGTCCAAGTTTAAGCTGAGATTGTTGAGCGGGTACGATTGTCCAGCATATTGAATGACGGTGCTAATTGATCGCGTCCAGGTTTGACCTGAGATTGTTAAGCAAGGACACTTAATCATTTTTCGGCAGAACTCTGACTATAAGTTGTGATATTGCAAATTTGTTCATTGCAAAATTAAAATCCAACAAATTAATTATTCCGAGTTCGTTTTTGACACTGAAGCTATTTCTGACTAACATCAGAATTGTATCATAGCCAAAGTGTTATCATTGAAAACTTCAGTTTCCGTAATATTAAAATTCAACTAATTCGTTATAATGAATTTGTTAGTAACCCGCATATACTATATCTGGCTCGCGTTGGAAAATTGAAATATAATAGTTTAAGTGGGATATCAGCATTGACTCGCACAAGTGGGAACTACAAAACCTGTGGTATTGCCAGCGCAGGGACTCACTTCGCCTCAATTCCGCAAAGCGCGGGAAAACGCACAAACAATTGTAATATATATTTCTTGATTATTTACTATTTTTTAATGCTGGTTTTATTCTTGCGTGGAGGAAATTAGGCGGCAATTTTAAATTCAGAAGTAATACTTTCCTAGCATTTGATAAGGTAAATAAATTCAGAAGCTTGAATTTCTTTGGAAAATTACAGTTCTCATAATTTACCTAGGTCAATAATAGTCCATTATTGACCGTTGTTAACGACGTGGTACAGAAAAATAATTTTACAACTCAAAACAAAGTCCTAAACATAAATACTGTAACGTTTATTATAATTTCGGGTTCGGTGAAGTTTATTATTAAATAAAACACGAGTAATGAAAAACACTAACAAAATATTTATTTTAAAACGAAACTAATGTAGTACAACTACTAAGACATATATTTATATTCAACACGTATTTATATTTACAACAAAGTATTTAGCAACGACTTGCACTGTTCACACTTCGAATACAGAATGCCCTTGCCGGCCCAAACTGTCCCTTATATACTGGAACAAGATTTTCCAGAATATACGAGAGCCTCTGGAACACGGTTCGGTCTTGTCTATTGCGTACGAGACAGCAGTGAACGCGCTGTAGACTATGACGCGTCGACTGTTCCAGACGGAACAGGGCCGTACTCGCTACAATACCTTTCGTAAGTGTTGAAAGTATCAAATATTTTTGCCAGTTAAAATGAAATTTTGTTTATCTCCTTTTTTATTACTGGCGCAATTCTGAATGCGAATATTTTTCCCCATCCTTTTGTAATTATTTCCATTTGATACCCATGAAATTCTTATTAATAATATTGATTACTTTTTACAGACTTCCCGGCGATATTGTGAATGCAAATATTTTTACGCCGTCCTTAGTAATTTATTCTTTCCATATTGTTATTTCCATTCCTTCAAATTATTTTTTATATTTATTAATTTTTACAGATCTATCGGTGCAATTGTAAATGCGAATATTTTTACGCAGTCCTCTTGTTGTGAAATCCATTCCTTAAAATTATTATTGTTCATATTTATTAATTTTTACAGCCGACCGGCGCAATTGTGAATGCGAATACTTTTCCGTAATAATGGTATGAAATTGTTATTGTAGTATTTATGATTAACATTTAAAAAGTATTACTAAAATCTGCAGTTTTATTAACAAAAGTGAATAAATAAATAAATAGTTAAAATGTATTGATTCTGTATTAAAAGTTTCAGTTTTACGATATAACTAATATATAAAAATAAAGTAAGGTTAGCTGGAAAATTATATAATTTTTCTACTTCAAACAAATATTGTATGTAGAAATTGAGCTTTCTGATCTACATTTATGAAGCAAAATATATAGGCTACATGTCCTATAACGCATTGCTTATATAAAAACTTTTATTACTTAATTTTTTACATCTTTTTATTATATATGTAGATTTTAATTTCGTGCAGGTATTACACCGCACGCATATATTAGATATATATTCAAAGCCTACCCAGGTAGATGTAGAGACACTTTCATCGCCGAGTATTGTGGAATTTTAAATAATTTAGTGCCGGGGGATGTAGTTTTAGCAGACAGGGGCTTCCATATTTCTGAGTCAGTAGAAATTTATTCAGCCACCTTACACCGGCCTATTTCTGTGAAGGATACATATTTTACGTATTTACATTTGACATAAATAAAAAATAATATTTTAGGAAACCCTCAACTACAGCCACATGACATTAAAAAGTCAAAGAAAATTTCAAATCTGCGGATACATGTGAAACGAGCAATTGAACTCTTACGCCATAAATATAATTTTTAATGTGCTGCCCAAGTCTATTATGAACGGTGGCGCCTATTGATAAAATTGTGTGTATAAAGAACAATGACAAAATTAGGAAAAGGTTAATTACTTATTTCTTCGCAGTTTTCAATTTGATAATTTTTATGCAAAGATGCTTACAAGAGTCGCACAACCAAAGTTTAGGAACTTTTGTTTGTATGGAGCAGGAAGAATTATCGCACTTAATCATTTTCCGTCGTCTGACTTTCTGCAGAAACACCATAAAACGACCAATGGTGCTGCACTTGTAGAAGTCTGAGACTGGGTTGTTGGAACTTGCGAAGTAGATTCTCGGCGAGAAGTGTAGATAATATTTACCTCAAAATTTTGAATGATTTATTAATATTTATATACATATAAAATGCAGCAAATAACTTACCAAATAATTCTGGTAAAATAACTTGCTTCCAAAAAATTGTGGCTTTATTACTTTCTCTTTCCCAAAATGAACAATCAAACATGATACGTTCTACATATAAATCTTTCGCACTACAAACAACAAAATCGCAAAACTCTTTGTTACAAATCGCCATTTAAATCTGCACCTGATAATAATAGCTGTGGTTTTTTTAAGTCATAATCTTTTCTCCCTTTTTAAGATACTTCGGAAGCGATTCGCTGAATATACTGTCCTTTGCACAGTATGGACACTTAACTTCCACACAGCCAAGACCACAACAATCGCAACTGATAATTGCATCAGGCGACGCGCCGAAATGCGGGTAATCATGCGATAAAATTAAACCCACTTTATAAATTTCAAAAGATTCGTGCGTGGAATAAGTTAATTGAAAGTAAGTTTCGATGGTATCCTTCTCATGCTTGTAACCATACATCGTATGTTTTGAAACAAATTTTGTTAGTTAATAACACATTAATTATTGATAAGGCAGGTTTGAATATAGTTCTCGAACATGCCTGTTTAAATCTCGCCGCTGTTATTCGACCGCTTCGTTGCTTGAACCACAATTTACTACCTAAAAATATATAATATACATTAAATTATTTTATTACATTAAGAAATCAAGGCAACTTACCACTTTGCTCTCTAGTTTGCTCTTCAATTGTTTCGCAATCCTGAGGCGTTATACTAGGGAGAATTCTTCATTCTCGTTGCGCAACTCTTCTATGGTTATCAAGCTAAATTCATCAGCAAACAGATGCAGAAGAGGATTAACCACATCAATGGCTTGTTCCTCGTCAAAGTAAAATGGAGCAAAAGTGCAATGGAAATCAACTCCTTAGAAGGCAATTATGCTAACCATTATATTGCCATTACCTTATAGGAAATTATAAAATAGAGTTTTGCGAAGTGCTATTTACGTTCTTTAGATAATAATATCTAGAAAATAAAACAAGTGCGATGGCTGGGAATCGAACCTGTATCAATTGCTTGAAAGACAACTATGCTAACTATTACACCAACTTCGCCTCATAATGACTTATAAAATACAGTTTTATGAAGTGTTATTTAATGCTACCGAATAACAAAATATGTGCGATGGCCGGGCATCGAACCCGGATCAACTGCTTGGAAGGCAACTTTGCCTGACCATTACACCACCATCGCTGTATAGAGAATATTTGAGTAAGTAATACGAATTAAAAGTGGGCTCAACCGGGATTTGAACCCGGGACCTCTCACATCCAAAGCGAGAATCATACCCCTAGACCGTAGAGCCGATCGTACACAGTGCTTCCATTTAATTATTATAAGATTAGATCCCCTGTTCTGTAATTGGGATTGATTATTTTTTCTTGTGTTTTGTAAAAAATTATTAAATGGAAGAACTGTGTACGATCGGCTCAATGGTCTAGGGCAGTGGTCGGCAAAGTGCGGCTCCAGAGCCGCATGTGGCTTTTTGGTTCCTTAAGTGCGGCTCTGGCACAAATATCCACGGAAGGCGCAATAATATTTTCATTAAAAAAAAAACTTGGTAAGAAAATAATTACATCTTATTTTGATAAATTAAAATTCTTCTATAAATCGAGAACATATATAATTTTTTGTTTAAGTTAAAAGATAGATAGGTAATTAAAATTTTATATTGTTGTAAAAACACGTAACGAACATCGAGTTTAATTTTGAAATTGACATTGGTAGCTTTGAAATACAATTGCTGGATTTAAAAAATAAGAAGTTATGGCGCTCTAAATTCGAACGTCTTTGTGTTGAATTGGAAATATTGGAGAAGAAAAAATGTGATCTTAGTTAGAAGGAAGACATGATCATTTTCAACGCTTAGAATAGTATTCCTGACTCTTACGATCAGCTGAAAAGGCTCGCGTTTGCTGTTCTTTCCCTTTTCGGTTCTACATATATATGCGAACAATCTTTTTCAAGCATGAACATTATCAAGAGTAAACTGAGAAGTCGTCTTATTGATGAGAACATGGAATCATGCCTAAAATTAAAAACAACAACATACAAAGTGTAATAAAATTTAGTGTAATAAAAGTATACTAAACAAGCAGATTTGGCTCCCAATTTTTTTTTTAATTGTTGTTATGTTCATATTTGACTCTTTGGGTAATAAGTTTGCCGACCACTGGTCTAGGGGTATGATTCTCTCTTTGAATGTAAAAGGTCTCGGATTCAAATCCCGGTTGAGCCTAGTTTTAATTCGTATTATATATTTTATAATTCGTCATAAATCTGTAATTAAAAGTCATAAATAATTGTCATGCTGCGTAAACATGTCTTAATTTTGTTGTTTCATCAACCAATCTTCGTATGAAGAACTTTGTAATTTTTATTGAATGGTTGTTTTCAATACAATGTTGGGATAAGCCAGTTGTTTTATATTAATTTCTATGGATTTATGTGTTCTTGCAACCTTGACTTAAAATTTCTGCCGCTTTGCCCTATGTAAATGGCATCATATTCTTTACACTGGATTTCATACACTCCAGACAATTAATTTGTATCTATTTGTTTATCAAAATTTTTCCTAAAGTCGTTTTATTAGTGGCAACACTTAATATTTAGATTTTTGAATATTGATGAAACTTTTTGAGTTTTTTTCGGGATATAATTTAAATAAACCCAATTTGCGTTTTATTCGTTTGTATTGGTGTATAAAAATTATGTAAATAAGCTTTTTATTTTTATTTCTTAATCATTTGTTAATCATGTCTTCTTTATAACCATTATTAACGGCTATTTATTTAATGATGCTACGTTCTTTGTTAAAGCTTATTTTGTTTAAAGGGTTTGTTGTTCATTTGTGTATCAAACTACGCAAGGCTTCAAGTTTTACAATTAATGATTGATAGAAACATTTAGGTATTATGGTATCGGTGAACGTGGGTTTCCTATATATTGTGACGATCTTTGCTCTGATCGCCAAATTTGTGATGTTCCCTGCGGGTCGCCGCCTCGGTGAGTACCCTCGGGTGCCAGTCTTCGAAGTCGGTGCGGACGGTGGCGACGACGTCGTTTGCCTAGATAGCTCTGTGGAGAAAAGGATTCCAGGAGGTTCACTACGTGCCCAGGTGGCTTTTAAATGACACTGCGTACACTGGTTTATATGGTTTATTTAAACAAATAAAACAAAGAAATGACAATTACGTACAAAGTTATAAAAAGTGATACCGTAAAATGCAGCGTAAATCTGTCTAACTTCTAGACCCTGATTAGATCAATTACTTGCAACTGCAGGAAGACGCCACAATCACAATAATTGAACTAGCCTCAGAACTGATTGTCGACTATTGTGGGAAGACGCCACAATGCCAACAATCGAGCTAACTTTAAGTGACATAAGCTAAACACTGATTAGATTAATTGTTGGCAACTGTAGGAAGACGCCACAGTCCCAACAATAAAAATAATCTCAAAACTGATTGCTGACTATTGTAGGAAGACGCTACAATAACAACAATCGAGCTGACAAACAGACTTGACTACTGATAATTGTAGAAAGGCGCTACAATATCTGCAATACAATTAACAACAACAATAATAATAAACAGTCTTAATATTTTCACCTCTATACTATAACGGACGGTCGGATTGGCACTAGAAGAAACCTTCGGAAGTCGCAAAGGCTCAAAAACTAGTGGATTGTTCGGAAGACACAAACAATCTCCTGTTGTGAGATTTTTGGCCGGTTTATATACCATCTGAACCTCCATAAGGCCCGTGTTACCAAAAATTGCAAAATTTGTAAATTAAATTAAGTCTCCAACATGGTTTTGACTTGTATAAAGATAAAATCAAATATAAAAAATAATTTATCCCGCGCGCGGTTCGAACGCACGAACCTTCGCTCGAACTGAGCATCACCGGTTCGTAGAGTAGCGTGATACTTCATCACAGTACATAATTTAGATCTTTATTGGATGAGCCGAATTTGATGGCAGAGCGAGCGCAGCGAGCGAGGCTAATAAATAAGGCGAGTCTATAAAGTCCGATTATGTACGAGTTGCATACAACGTTTTATGTTCGACTGCATGAAGAATATTTTCTCTTCAAATATGATTGTCAATATCTATATTTCAAACATTTCATTGCATCTCAAAGTGTGCGTCGTTGTTATGCATTTGTTGCTTTATTTATCAAATAGTGTTGAGATGGATGAAGACGTTCCAAAAGAAATAAAAGATCTTGCATGTAATGCAAGAGAATATCTAACAATTGTATGAAGACAGATATAATACATACAGAAAATGGTGTTTAAATATTTCTTTTGAATTTTGTTTTAATGTGACATTGACAGCAGTCCAATTTTGCAATTTTATCGTACTAGTCCAATAAAGTACCCGATTATGGACAGTAAACAGTGTCGTAAAACAAGGTAATATGATGCAGTCGAACATAAACTAGTTTCTATTAAACTGGACGGTGTTACCTACAAATCAAATGATTCTTTTATCACATTAAGAAACACCTACCAACTAATATTCATTACGTTAGATTTCATTCTCGAGTGTATATTCAGTGCAATGCATGTGTTGTTTTTATAGTTTGCATATGCGATTTCACATATTAAATAGAAATAATTTTCTTTCATTGCACAGATTTATTGTTGCAAGGTATAAACGTTTATGTACTTGTACTTTTTCCAACTTTATAATAGTAGAGTAGATATAATAGATGTACGTGTAATAAAAACCAACAATGTATCATATTATTTTATTTTCATTTGATTTCTTGGATGTGAATTTAAACTTATATTTACATTTATTTAGTCGAAACAAGTTCCTATAGCTTTAAAGACAGTTGTAGTGTTTCTAATTATTTGTTTGTTAAATTGCTAATTGAGAAACTTCTTTTTACTTCCTTGTACGAAGTAAAATGAAAAACTATATCAAAATATAATCCAAAACTTTTCAAATTTGGTATATAAGACTACTATATCAATGGAAATAATAGATTTGGTTAAAATAGACTAACCGGAAGTGATACATTACATGAAGCTGCTAACAGTTTTTCTTGAAAAAAATTTAATTATTCTGATTTTAGAAATAAATGCTGCAAATAAAAGTTTTAGAGATTTAAATTCTGCGTCTGGCACATTAAGAATTATTAAATTAGCCTTTTGTATAAGCGAGATATTATGTAAATATAGAAATTATATATTTTTTGTTTTTTTAATTAAGTTTGCTATAAATTAGAACAAAAAATAAGAAAAAAAATTAAAAATTTAATGTCAGATATGTGCAATTAAAAAAATATCTATAGTTTAATACGCGTACAAGGAAGTCATGTGGTGTCCTCATCAGATTTTTTAATATTATTTTTACCTAAAGCGTTGAATATTACTCCTGAAATTTTTCTAAAATATATCCTAATTTATTAAGAACTGTACATGAAGTGTTCAATGTTGTTCTAAAAAAATTCGAGGCTGGATCCGGAAAAAAAACCTGGGATATAATAAAGAGGCTCCGGGGCCAGAGTGACATCTGACGCTATTCAGCCGATCGGAACAATAAAGTTTTAAAAGCCAAGTAATGAGAAAGGTGGTAGCTGCTAGTATATTTAAAATAAATATGTCATTACGCTTTTTTCCGCTAACTGAGTGTGGCACTCTGCCATAGCATATCTCGGTATGAGAAATATTTATGTGTCTTTATAGCCGTCAAATCGCGACTATAAAGATGGTAGTTGTTAAGGCTTGTTTATCTCAAATATTAGCTTATGCGAAATATTTTATTAGAAACTATAAACCTACGTTCACAGCTACCCAATTAGTAATTAAAATTAATCATCTCAGTTTGACATATGTGATAGCGTTTATATCGACAAAATTAACAATTTAATTGAAAATATTAAGTGAAATGTTTATAAACTGCAAAGCAGGAGAAGAAAATAAAGTTTTATCCCATTGGGAAAAAAACCGCAAGTTTTTAGCTTAAAAATTTAAATATCAAGTTATAACCCAAAACGTGAAGATTTATCAAAATCTTGAGATCGAAAAAACTCATCATTACAATAGTTTGCCTATTATACGTCGGGAAAGTAAAACCGTAAAACGAAATATTTCGGGCCCAAATCGATGAATATATTATAAGAAAAGTAACTTACAGCTGTAAAAGAAATATACAGTGGGAGCTCCGCCAACAAGGACGGGTTACACCCAAAAAATGGATTAGTACATGTGTGTTGTAATAGGCCGCACGTTAGGCGATCCCTCAACGACGGACAAACGCGGCGACGAACGAACAAAACCTGAAAAGCTACGCGAAATATTATATTTTGTCCACCTGAAAATGTGTAAACCGAAATAAAAATTCTGATTTTTATTTGGAGTAAATCTAAAGTGACTTATATTTAAAGGGTTTGTAAAGGGTTTCATCCTGTGAAAGGATAAGAAGGCTTAGTAAAGGTACCTCATTGTGTAAGTCACGCAGAGGCCGATACTTTCCGGGGCCAGAGTGACAGACAAGGTTACTCAACGTGTCAACCACGCCAGAGGCCAAGTCTTCCCCAGAGGCTCGAGACCTGGAGGTCGGTAGAAAGGATTGACAAACAATTTTCATAAAATGATTTTAAGTAAATATATTGAGCAAAAATGCATATATTTTGTTAATTCAAAATTGTTTAAAACAAACAAATTTAACTGAAACATAACAATAATGAAAAAATAATAATTTCAGAAATATTGCAAACTGTCGCTTGTGAAACGATCGTGCTAACAATAGAGCCACAACAGCTCGTATTAAAATTGAATATAATCAAGAGGAACTATTATAGCAATAAATATTTCAAATTTGAATTATTTGTTAATAAAAGTACTCCATTTAAAAATCAGACTACCCTAAGTTGATCTACCACCGAGTAAACCGACCCGAATCCGAAAAAAATCGCAATATTTACACTGCATCAGAAAATAAAAGTGTGTGCTTTAAGTGAAATAAAAATAATTCGCGGGTGTACCGTTAAAAAATGTAAAAAATCCGAAAAAAATGTCTTTCTTCCTTGCAGATTTAAGCCCTTGAGAAGCTTTTGAAGTTCTCTGAGTGACCGAATAGGGTCGATGTTGATCCCGTAAGACTGCATAAGTATTCTAGGCTTTCTATAGCCCCATAAAATTGCTGCAATTGACCTTCACCCGTATTATTTCGTGCAGACTATACTTGTCTAAAACAATATTTAAACAAATATAATCTCGTAGCAAATGATCTGACGCGAATTACCTAAAGTGTTTAAGTATAATCGAACGATAAATGAACTAGAATTGAATTTATAGTGTGTATAGCAAAATATAGCCTGATAATATTTAATACGTATTTCGGAATTTCGACGCGCGCCCAAACTATCTACATACGGATGCGACATGTGCTTTGGATATAAAGAAAATGTAAATTTCAATGTGATTTTATCCCGTATTTAATAATTTAAAAATCCCAAACAATATATAATGATCTTGTCGGTAAGTACATTAGGGACATTCCTAAACGTTTATATAAAATAGTCACTTTTAAAAATGTAATTGACTAAATAATTAAAACCGATACAGGTTAAGAATCACATTTATAAAGTATGAAATATTTAATAATGAGTAAATAGTATTACTCCTACAGTATACTGCAAAAGAGATAGACAAGAAAGCACATGTATGTTGTAACTGACCTTAGCCGTCTGTAAGTTCTCCAGAACCTGCAACAATTGAAAAAATATATATTAGTATACTTCAAAATAAACTAAAATAATAATAACAGAGTGAAAACAAACAACAGAATAGCTCTAAAATGCATTTAAAAATGAACTTACCATTTAGAAGGCTTTAAAATGTCATCAGCAACTGCCAACGGGACCCTGGAACCATTTCTGGGGCACAACACTTGCACAAAATAGTAACAGGCCATTGATTGAATTGCACACACTGCACACGAACTGTAATGCACGCACAACCTTTACACTCGAAATTGTAAGTCGCGAATTACTTTTCACTCGATGTTTTAAGCACGCACGACTTTTGCATTAGATTTAATTAACACACATCACTTGAGATTTAAGTTAGAAATACATGGTGACTGACCCTACAAAATGGCTTAATTATGAGTAAAAAATTTGAACAGTGCATACCTAAACGGCGAAGCCTCGAATTGTTGTTGCGCAGATGGGCTCGGTAATTGTAGGAACGGACTCAATTAGACAAAAATCAATACTTGTACCCATTTAAATGCATAAAATACGATATTTATATAAGTATATAATAATAAATAATATGAATACCGTACTTCTGGAATATGAACAATATTTAAATTAAATTTCAAACTGTTAAAATATGAACACATCCAAAAATATTATTCTATATGAATAGAATATTGTTTAAAATAATAATTTACAATGATTTTATATCTATTTACCAAATATTTAACTAATAGAATGTAACATTATGATGTACGTAACACTTGTAGCTGTAACGTATTACACAGCGTTAAATTCGAGGCTTAATTCGGTAAAAAAACTGGAATATCACAAACTTGTGATAAATTAAAATAAACGCAATCTTACACAAAACAACAAAAAAATAACACACACAATGTCCCATACCACCCAAAAATATGACTCACGATACGAAAATTACAAATTTAACCAGACAAACCCAAAAAAATACTAAATAAATCTGTAAATATTATATTCACGTCCCGAACAACATAAAATTAGTGTAAAAAAATCTCGCGGGTGTCCCGAGGCCCGGTTATGTAATAACAAAAATTCGAGTGTATTTCGCGTACTTTAGTGTATCTTCTTGTCTCCCTTGTTGGTGAAGGCCTCCAGGTGCTCAGCAAGTCTCCAAGTGCGCAGCAAGCCTTTAGGCCCGCATGACATCACTGCAGCATGGTCTAGCGACCATCAACTGTACATGTAACCACGCTAGTTTAAAAAGAATTAAACGAACGTGGTTGGACAGCGGACTTGATTCTAATCCGGAAGTGAGCGAAAACGAACGGAAAGCTCTTACGAAAAGCTGAAACTGTGCGCTTGTATGTGGAAGTTATAATTCGACGCGCGCCCCATGTTTGTGTCTTGATCTACAAACTCAATGAAAGATTGTTCTGTTTTTATTCCAATCATTTTTAGACACATTTGTTTAAACCTAACTTTGTTTTATTAAAATAAACAATTATTGCGATATAAGAGCCTGAACAAATAATATTAATAAATTCATAATTCCAACACTGTGTCTGTATTATTGGTAATTTAATTAAATGTAATAGAAAAAGAAAGTAAAATAAAATTAATTTTAATACGTTGGCAAACTGTTTTTCAATTTGAAAATGCACAAACCATTGCTTACAATCGTTCGGATATTCATCTCATAATTATATTTATACAAATAATCACTTTTAAATTTGTTGGTATTTAATGTAATTTAAAGTATTTATATAAATTTATTATTTTCTCAAAGTATTTTAATATTAATTATTTAAAAAAGATTATATATATATATAAATATTAAAATAAGATTATACATTACTTAACACATATTTGCAAATGTACCCGAACAATTACATTTGTTGTTAAATAAGTGAATAAACAGAACATATCTATCATTACATTTGCATTGTATTTCCCAGCATTAATTAATAAATAGTTTTAAAGTGAGTTCATATCGTAGCAATTGTTATTAATTATAATATATTTATTGCATTAAATGCGCAATAAATATTTTATTAAATGATATAGATAGATACTACACTGACGAAATTGCAGTGCAAGGACCTCCAAGGATCAGTGGAAAACGAACCAATCGTATCCACTTGTTTTCTTTGAACTCACTCAAATTACAATCAAAGTTTCGCTGTTTCGATGACCTACTACCTACTTGTTATTTTTTCATTTAAACTGGAGCGTTTCATCCTGTCCATGGTTGGGTCCATCCTGGAAGATCCCGAACGCTCCTGGAGAATCCTGGTAGGACTTGGGCAGCAGCTTCTTTCAGTTTGATAAAAAAACAACACTGACAATCGCGAAACTTGACACTGACTCTACAAAATGTTAATGCCAATTTGGGGAAAAAAAAGATTGTAACTAAAAAATATTATTGAACTTATAAGTTTGTTTGATATTTATTTAAAATAATATGTAAATAAATAAAACATATTATGTGTACTTTTACAGATCGAACCCGGAAAAATGTATCTTATAGAGTACTATGTTCACCACTAGATTCCAAAATTATTTATTTCTATATTTTATTTACTCTAGTCCCTTTCAAATAAATGTAACAAGTCCTTTGTAATTTATCCTAGTAGAATAGTCCTTGTGTAATGAAAAAAGAAGGAACCTAACCACATCTAATACCTATCCCCTTCACACCGCCACCCTCGACCCTAGAACTACCATCAAACCCCACCCGCAAAGTGCCACCCATAGCCAGAGGATGCTGTGCACCACGTTACTCACCGGGAGGTTGCTCCTCCACACGAACATGCGGGCCAGTCTCCACAAATCCACCAGGCAGTTCACCTGTGCGGGGATGCGAATAAGAGTGGTAACCACATATTGCGGGGTTGACACCCCCGATAAGACGAGGGAGGGAACATCAGTCGGACTAACGAAGAAGCAGGAGGGAGGTGAATGACTGACGGTAGAACTACAGCTAGTGATGAAGAAATGAAGAGAGACAGGTATAAGACGAGAGGTACAACTTCAGTTCAATTAGAGTAAACCTACATATATTAATCCTGTCATGGATTCATACTTAATGATTTAATTAGCGCATTGTTATCTAATTCTAAAGTGTTCAATGTTCTGCTAAAGAAATTTGGGACTGAATCCGGGAAAAAACTGGGATAAATTAAAATAGGCGCAATGTTTTCTAACTCATTGAGAAACTTTTATTTTAATATTATTTTTATCTAAACCGTTGAATAAAAACTGGACTATCAAATTCATCTTGCCATGGATTTCTAATTAATTATTTAATTAACATATTGTTATCTATCTTAGAATAATAAATGTAAGAAAAGTTGTCTTTATAAATAATCTGAGTATTGAAACCCAGAAAAAATAATATTGGTGTCTGTGTTGATCTTTGAGGCTGTCAAGTACCTCTGTATTAATTTGTTGTGTAATATGTATTGAATTTGTACGTAAATTATCTAAGACTACCTGTAGCTGCAGTATGTTTCATTAGCAATGTTTGGAAATTAGTGAATTAAGTACTAACTTATTTCAAGTTCTCTAATTATTAGTTTCTAATCTTAGTTTGTTAAAAAATGAGGAAGACATTAACATTTCAAAATGAAACCACTAAGTTTTACTCGGAATTAATTGTCATTATTTTTACCCTGTAAGGAAGAAAAAGGCCAGAGGTTTGAACTCTTTAACGGCCGAAATACATCCTAACATTGCTGTTAAATACAAAAAACACAAACATAAAATCTGACCTTTGCGAATCCTTGTACTAACAGCGATCTGGAGCAACTCTGCATCCTGAAACAAACAGAAAACAAATCATTAGTGACAGTTTTAAACAAACTAAAGTCTTAAACATATCTACAATTTTCCTAACATCTATAAGGGCAATAATATGACGGCTGGTAACCGCGTCAACTGGCTACTAAATTGTTAGTTTTCTTGAAATGTATTGTATCGAAATAAATTGTTATTTCTTTTGATTCGATATTTCTTAAATACGCGGTCCTTAAAATTTAAGTGAAGGTCTAAAAGTGTCAGACAACTAATGTAATAATACCTGCAATTGCAGAGCTACCATTCTTAAAAATGAGTAAATGGTGAGATGATAATAACCCTTTGATGCTATAATAACTTGTAATAGTTATTTGTATCACAAGTCCAGAAACTGCTATTTTGCGAGTGCTCGTATTTAAAAGCCTCGCCTGCGGTTCGTCCTTTCAAAATATACTCGCACTCGCAAAATAGTTTCTGGACGTGTGATACACAAGATTTTTCGCGCCGACGTTTTTGTGAATTTAATAAAAAAGTTTAATTTATTACTCACATTCTAAATGTCAGGGAATTTTTTTATGTTGGTATTATTTAATTGTCAGAACTGTACTTTTAATTTTAATTAATTATTTATTGTTCATCAATTTACATCTTCAATAAGTTTAATTACACTGTACACTTTATTTAATAAACATAAAACATAATTCATTTCTTTGTCTATTTCACGACTTGTCATTCCAGTATTATAACCTAAAAAATCAACATATTTTATTTGGATTTTACATTGCTAATTCAATTATAAATACTTACAATTTTGTTTAAAATATATGTATAAATATTCTGTTTTCTTGTATTGAAAATACTCAACTATGAATATTTTATCATAATATGTTTAGTCCAATGCAATATTTTGACATTTCGTACGTTCAGGAGTTCGCTATACTAGTGATGCCAACAATAACCATAAAAAGTCACTAATTTTTGCCGGCCTCGGCCGGCAACACATGGTTTCCGGACGATTTTTTGTTATGTAATACTGCTAATGCCAGACGGTGGCGCGAAATATATTTTTATGCTTATAAATAAATAAAAACTACAAGTACTGAAGCGCTATCGTACTCAAAAATGGGCAAATTACATGGTTATATTACCTTACTAACTTAGATTATGATTTTATGGTGTTATATAATGACAGATAGTTACCTCGAAGTTTACAGTCAGTTACTAAAGTAACTATGAATGTCTGTTACTATGTTATTTGCAAGTTGCTACACTCAGAATTGGGTAATATGTATCATGAAAACTACACACATGTGTGATATGATATGATGGCTGGTGATACTGAATTTCAAGCTCAATCATCCGAAATCTAGAAATATCCAGAGCTACCACTGTCATATTTAGGGAAACAGCTAGCAGAAATATTTATTTAAAAAGAAAAAATAATTTACTAGTTCGCCATATGTACCGGGCCCCACCTGCGCCCTCACGACAACCGGAGACGTCATCAGGAATCGAGACTAAACTGGACTGGAAACCTAGATGCATCATAAATCAAAGAAAACCATTATTAGTTTCTTAATTCACAATATTACAACCCTACAAGCAAATAAAAACAGCAAAGAAACTGTAGAGTTTCAAAATTCTTATAAATACTTCTTAAATCGAACCATCATGGTTCCGGATCCTTGTTCAACATCGGAAGTCGCCATCTTCATTGGTAAAGTAGCCTGGTTCCTGAAATCAAAGAATTTATTTCAAAGTTTCATTTTTATATTCAATTTATTATTAATTTATATATATATAAGTTATAGGGTGGAATAGTGCTGACATAGACAGTTAATATTTAAGAACGTGACTTTATGTAGAATTATCATATTACATTATACGTAGTTGTAGTTTAGCCATGAAATATTATTGTATGTTTTAAGTCAGTCTTAGCTCAGAATTTGTACAAGTAGGAACGTCTAAAGTAAAATAAATACTTTTTAAAAACAAAGTTAATTTGTTTAACGTTATAATTGGCGCAGTCGGTAGGATTGGCCTTAACAAATTAGTGAAAATAATTTGGTTCACCTTTGTGATTTATTTGGCCAACGAACAGTCTTTTTGTGTTAACGAAAATAACACTTCGTGCGCGTAGTGAGTTAACGTATATAACTAACTAACACGCATCTTAAAAGACTAACATAAAACAAATTAACTAAAGTTCCTGAGCGTCCTCACTGTGCTGAGTGCAAATCAGTCAACGAGAACGTCAACCTTGCAGCGTCGATCAGCTGGACGGCATCTCCGATTCCAGAGGCACCTGCACCCGACCTAGACAAGTCTACAGTTCCAGGAACTCATCAAGCGATTTCAACGAATATGAAACCGTCACTGATACTGCTACTGTAAGTACCACATGTCATTTAGAGGTCTAAACGTAATAATAAATTCAAGCGAAAGCTCAAATTCTGAATCTGACTCAGATCTTGACGATCTTAATTTAAATCCAAATACCTTAAATAATCCTTCAATTATACTAAGACAACCTATATTAAACATGGCAACCCCAGTCTTAAAAAAAGAATATCTGGATATGGTGCCAGAATTCTTCGGTGAAAGAGAACTTTTACCAAGATTTATCGAAATCTGTGAAAAATTAGTAAAACGATTTTATAATCAAGCAGATCCACAAGATTTCCAAAATGAATATTTAATGAGTACAATATTAGCTAAAATAAAAGGTGAAGCAGCGATAAATATTTCTAGTTGTTCCGTCAAAACATGGGAAAACTTAAA
Organism: Pterostichus niger; assembly: GCA_947425015.1. Lineage (NCBI taxonomy): Eukaryota > Metazoa > Arthropoda > Insecta > Coleoptera > Carabidae > Pterostichus > Pterostichus niger. The sequence goes on from OX380347.1 coordinate 1,269,481, forward strand.
AACTTCACTAATAGATACGTATGCAGACAAAAGAGATTGTTTCACATTAACAATAGAAATGACCGAACTAAAACAAGGCGCGAACGATACGGTATTTGAATTTTACAATAAGATACAACATATTCTAAATTTACAAGTATCGTATGTAGTAACAAACCACCCGGCTACTGCAGCAATAATGACCGATTTCTTTAGAAATTACGCCCTCAGAATTTTATTAAAAGGTTTAAAAGAGCCAATAGGGCAACTCATGAAAGCAAAGAAACCTGCTGACCTAAACGCTGCTCTGAGTATGCTTACTAATGACTTCCAATTCGAAAATCATTCCAAACCATCTAAAAATGTAATGCCTATTCAAAAACCATTTCAAAAACAAAATAATCAAAATTTTAGAAATAACAGGCCTTTCCAACTAACAAGTGTACCACAGAACACTAACTACACGTTTAATAAACCGCCGACATATTTTAATAACCAACAAACAGCGCAGCGTAGAACTAACTTTCCTACAATGATTAGAAATACTAATCAACCACTCCCCAGACCTACACCAATGAGCATATCCACACGAAACACACAATTCAATGCTCCAAGACCCGGACCTTCCACTCAAAGACAAAATTTCATAAGTCAAAACAGACAATTCTTTCCAAAAAATATCGCGGAAGAACTTTATAACATAGATCAATCAGAAATAGTAAATTACACAGACGAACACAATACTATAGATCAACCAGAGACACAAGATTATACGATGAATGAATACCCACTCGATGATAACCCAGAAATTACAAATGAAACAAACATATCAGATCAAAACGAACATTCTTTTTTAGACGAAATGGCCTCGGATCAAATACTTCATACTTCCAATTAATGAATTTAACAAATAACCAAAGCAAGCTACCATTCATTGTAATTCCAGAAAATAATTTAAAAATTTTAATAGACACTGGAAGCACGAAATCATTTGTAAACCCCGACATTGCATTCAAACACTACAAACACGCTATCAGTGCAGACCCGTTTCAAATTACAACTGCACACGGTTCATCCACCGAGAAATACAGTACACAAATTCCTATCTCAAACGTGTTTAATCTCAAAGACAATCCAAAACCAGCGTTAAAATATTATCTTTTTAAATTTCATAATCAATTTGATTTACTACTTGGCATGGAAAATATGAAAAAATTAAAAATTTCAATTGACACAGTAAACGACATGATAATTACTCCACACAGTAAAATAAAAATTCATTACCATAATTTTAAAGCTACCCCAGACACAAATAATTTAACAGTAAATCAAAAATATCGTAATAATGGCATAATAGAACCAATGTCTGAAAGAATTATTAAAATAAAAGTTAACAAAGAAAAAGGTAATATTCTAGTTCCAAATATCAGAACAAAAAATTTATTAATTCCTGAATGTGCTACTGTAGCAAAAAACTATGAAGCTATGTGTACAATTATTAACTTGTCAGAGAGCGAAGTTAAATATCAGTTTAAAATTCCAATTATAGTAGAAGCGTTAGACAATTACGAAATTTAAACAATGAATGCAGACTCAAATTTAAACCTCACACAAACAGAAAAAATTAAATTCGATGAATCAAAAATTAGAACTGATCATTTGAATAAAGAAGAAGAAATTGCAATCTCAAAATTAATTAAACAATACTCGAATATTTTTTATTTAGAAAATCAAAATCTATCTTTTAGTAATCAAGTAAAACATAAAATCAGATCAAAAGATGAAGTACCCATTTATACGAAATCATACCGATACCCCCATATTCACAGAGAGGAAGTTAGGTCCCAAGTTAATAAAATGCTTAATCAAAAAATAATACGACCTTCCCCGATTTGGGTTGTCCCCAAAAAGCTAGACGCATCGGCAAACAAAAATGGCGAGTAGTCATTGACTATCGCAAACTAAATGAAAATACCATCGGAGATAAGTATCCCATACCTAACATTACCGACCTGCTGGACAAACTCGGACGATGTCTATATTTTACCACCCTGGACCTCGCGTCGGGTTACCACCAAATTGAAATGGACAAGAATGACATACCTAAGACAGCTTTCTGCACGGAAGACGGACATTACGAGTTCTTACGAATGCCTTTCGGGCTAAAGAACGCACCCGCGACTTTTCAACGTGTCATGGACAATGTTTTGAGAGGGTTAACTAACAAAATTTGCTTAGTATATCTCGACGATATAATTATTTTTAGCACAAGCCTAGACGAACATATAATCAATTTAAAACTAGTATTCGACCGATTAAAAGAAGCCAACTTAAAAATTCAATTAGACAAGTCGGAATTTTTAAAAAAAGAAGTTGCGTATCTCGGACACATTGTAACCCCTCATGGTGTTAAACCAAACCCAGATAAAATTTCAGCTATTCTAAATTACCCATTACCTACCACGACAAAACAAATTAAGGGATTTTTAGGACTTATTGGATATTATAGGAAGTTCATAAAAGACTTCGCAAAAATTACCAAACCCATGACAAAATTTCTAAAAAAAGACGCGATCATTGACATTAATAATTCAGAATATAAACAATGCTTTGAGACATGTAAACTATTACTAACTAACGAACCGATATTACAATACCCAGACTTTGACAAAGAATTTATCCTGACATGCGATGCGAGCAATGTAGCACTCGGTGCCGTCTTATCACAAGGTAAGATAGGCAGTGACCTTCCAATCGCTTACGCTAGCAGAACGCTTAACGAAACAGAAATTAATTACTCCACGATCGAGAAGGAACTTTTAGCAATACACTGGGCAACAAAATATTTTCGGCCGTATCTTTTTGGAAGAAAGTTTTCAATTTGCACTGATCACAGACCATTACAGTGGCTGTTTTCCCTTAAGGATTGTAGCCAAAAATTAATACGTTGGAGATTGAAACTCGAAGAATATGATTACGATATTATTTACAAAAAAGGAAAATTAAATGCAAATGCAGACGCCCTAAGCCGAATTCCGCGAGAACCCGATGACAAAATTCAAAATTTATTAAAACAGTACGAAAGCGAATCTGTCCTATCACAATACCAAGACTACCTAACGAAAAAACAAACAGACAAACCGACCCACACAAATATCATCGAAGTAGTTGGGAACTTATTTAATGCACCATCAGACAACAGTCTCGCACATTGCGTCAGCAAGGACTTACAAATGTCAAAAGGAATTGCTAAACAATTTAAAAACAAATTTCAAAATATTGACAAACTAAAATCTCAGAACCCTCAACTTCATAATTTAATTCATCTTAAAGAAAATAACCGTTTTATAATATATCTAATAACAAAAGAAAATTACTACAATAAACCAACAAAACAAGACATTTTTTATACACTACTACAATTAAGAAGCTTTTGCTTAAAAAATAAAATACAAAACCTAAGTTTACCCAGAATTGCTTGCGGACGCGACCAACTAAACTGGAACGATGTTAAATCAATGCTCGAATATATCTTCGACAAAACAAACATACTAATTACAATCTTTACCTTACCAGATAGTACACTCCCACGCATAGAAATTAATACAAACGATTCAGACGAAAACATTAACCATTTTCAAAAATTCATGGACAATTTTAATAAAGAATTAAGTAATAAAAACTCTAATAATCAAGATGATAATCAATCTTTAGTTGTCGAAGTGGGGGATGATATTCAAACTGTAAATGTAAACAACGAACATCACAACGATAACGATAGTGACGTCACTGTTCATTCTAATCAAGAGAACCCAGTAATCGGCATACCTATTGCTGAATACCCTGTTAATTTCGGAAAAAATCAGATAATCATATCTGAAGTAGAGTTCAACCCTAATCCACCAAAAATTCTGAAACTTTTCGAGAACACAAAACAAAGAATGCTGGTACAATTTTCAAAATCAAACTATGAAAAAGAAATGATTCAATTCCTTAAAGAGTATATAGTACCAAAAGTTAAATATTATTTATATTTTGAAGACGAATTATATGAAAAATTATCTCTAGTTCTCCAAAAATACTTCACACATTCACAAATACACATGGTTAAATGCCCACAATATCTTACAGACGTCACTAACGAAGAAGAAATACTAGAAATCATAAATAACTACCACACGGGAAAAACAAACCACAGAGGTATTGACGATACAGAGGCACGCATTAAACAGAGGTATTACTGGCCAAAATTAAGAAAAACGGTTCAAACGTATATTAATAACTGTGAAATATGTCAACTTACGAAATATGACAGAAAACCCCTAAATTTAAAATTTAATATAACACCGACAGCAACAAAACCCTTTGAAATTGTGCATGTAGATACGATAACACTAGAAAACTCTAAATTTTTAACAGTAGTTGACTCATTTTCCAAATTCGCACAAGCATATAAACTTAATTCCGGACAAGGTATCGAAGTAGCTAATAACTTAATAAAACATTTCACGCACCATGGAATACCGGAGCAAATAATTTCTGATAACGGACTAGAATTTAGAAACTCAGTAGTTAAAGAACTTTTAGACATACACAAAATTCACACCCACTTCATTAGTTCACAAAATCCTCAATCTAACGGAATAATAGAACGTTTCCACTCGACTCTCATAGAACACATTAGATTGTTCAACAATCAGGCAGAATTTTCGAAAGAAACAATTGAAGCTATAGTAAACTATGCTCTTTTAGCATACAATAATACAATTCACTCTGTTACGAAAATAAAACCATCAGAAATCATATCCGGTCACCTGGAAATAAATTCCCCCTTCAATATAGATATTGATAAACAGCTTGTTAATAACTACATGGAAAATCATAGAAATAAAACAAAAATTTTATATCAAACTATTAATAACAAAATTTTGCAAAATAAAGAAAAAATAATTAGTAAACGTAATGAAACCAGAGAAGAATTACCAAAAATTCCTAAAGAAATTTTCGTAAAAAATAAACAAAAACAACAGAAAACAAAAAATAAATTTAAATCCGAAAAATTAAAATCAATTAATAAAAATTTAAAAACTGCCAAATTAGAAACTAAACACGGGAACACAATGGAAAAAATCCATCTCTCTAATATAAAACGTCCTAGACAAAAGACTTATAAATTTAATACTCTTCCAGGCTGTTCACATTTGGACAAGGATCGATCATCAAAAACATAACCGAAAATATTGGATTACTACCTATTAGACTGGGACCGGCTAAATTAGAAAAAACAACACACACACTCATCCACTACTACAACCTCAAACCCCTTTTCGAACAATATGACAACCTAAACAACCAATATAATGACCTAAAGACAACGATATCTAATAACTCTAAATATTTACATGAACTTGACAATTATGTGAAAATAATACAATTTATTCGTACGAACATTAATAACAAAATTGATAATATAGAATTTCATACAAATAAAAATAGAAACAAAAGAGGCTTAATAGATGGATTGGGATCAGTTTTCAAAGCCGTTACTGGCAACTTAGATGCAGAAGACGGTAAGAGATATGACAAAATATTAAATCACATGCAAAAGAATGAACACAATTTAGAAAACCAATTAAAACTGGCATACTCGGTAAACCACCAAATTATAACAAATTTTAATAATACCATTTTGGACATACAACATAATGAATCTATTCTGAAATCCAAAATACTACAACTCAGTGAAATAATAAATAACATGCACATTCAAGATATTCTTTTTGCAAAAACTATTTACGATCAATTAATAATCCTATACAACTCGATCCTAGATATCCTACAAGATATCGAAAATTCCATTACCTTTTGTAAATTGAGAACATTACACCCCAGTATAATACATCCAAATGAATTATTATCTGAATTACAAAAAATCTCTAAACATTATAAATCCCAATTACCTTTTGAACCAAACTCCGAGAATATTCTAGAATTTGAATCACTACTAAAAGTAGACTGTAAAGTTGAACTATCCCAAATAATTTACTTAATATCAATTCCCATTAACTTTGAAAAGGACTTTGAACTGTTTTACTTGTACCCTATACCAACAATATACGATTCAGAATTTGTAACGATTATCCCTAGTGCAAGATATTTTCTAAAATCTAATACTGAAATAATGCCTCTAAATGATATATGTACTGCAACCAAGGTTTATCAGTGCCCCAATAAATTCTACAACCACCATCAGTCATCATGTGAACAAGAAATCTTACAACAACAGTCCTCTACCCAGTGTCACTATTCTAAAATTAACATAAAAGAAAACCATATCGAAGTAATTCCGGAAATTAATAAATATTTGTTAATATTCCTTCACGAAGATAAAATAACGCTTAAGTGTTTAGATGAAATAAATATCAAAACTTTGCGCGGAATCTATTTAATAAAAAATGATAAAAATTGTGAAATAATATACAACCAACAAAAATTAATATTTTTGAATAAAGAACAAGGACAACCAATAATTTTACCAAAACTAAATTTCGCACTTAAAACTTCGACATTACCAAATTTTTCAATAAACCTAAACCCTGTGAAACTAGAAGACATTTCATTAAATCCTGTAGTAACTATTCAAGAAGAAGCCATCAACATCCATGTGCCAAGTGTATGGACTGTTTTGTTATATTTGTTAATAATAATAATTGGACTGTACTTCCTAATAAAATGGATAAAAACCAGGAAACTAAGGAAACCAACCATCAACTCAAAACCGGAAGAAGAACAAATTGAGCTACCAGGAGGTGCTCCTTTCTGATAAGGGAGGAGTTATAGGGTGGAATAGTGCTGACATAGACAGTTAATATTTAAGAACGTGACTTTATGTAGAATTATCATATTACATTATACGTAGTTGTAGTTTAGCCATGAAATATTATTGTATGTTTTAAGTCAGTCTTAGCTCAGAATTTGTACAAGTAGGAACGTCTAAAGTAAAATAAATACTTTTTAAAAACAAAGTTAATTTGTTTAACGTTATAATTTATATATATATACCGGGTGTAACACGAAAAGTGAAACATAGGCGTTTAACATGGCAAATCAGTTTTTCCGTGCGCATTGCTTCCCTAATTATTTGAGGAAAAAATGTTTCAAATAAATGTTGTAAAGTATAAAATTCTACATCCGAATCAATAAACAAAATTTATTTTGACTACTTCATAACTGCAGAAATTAAATTTAAAAATTCACGTAATTTCAATTTAATAACAATAGCCATGGAATTAAAAACAAGAGATGAACAAATGCGTAACGTTTTATTTGATGTGCTTTTTAAAATAGTTTTTAAATCTGTAACATAAATATAATTACGTTAAAAATAATGAGGAGGAGGATTTTTTTCGGAAAATCAGTTATAATGTAGACAAAAAATGTATACATACAATTCAAATATACTGTCAATGTCGGGTAAATACTGTCAATACTTTTAACTAACTATGCATTTATAATTATGCTTATTCATACGCAGTTCCGCTGCGCATGTGAAAATAACATTATATATCTACCGTTCTTGAAAACAGTGCTCAACATGAAATAAAGCAGCAAATTATTTGAATTTTCAATAAAATATGTATGTAAATAAATGTAATTGTTAGAAATTGTAAATATCCCTCATATCCAAGAATTTGTATAAAAGAATATTTTCGCGCTGGGCTTTAAATATTCCTGAATACCACGAGTTGACAACCCTGAAACAAATGCATCGTCTGTTTAGATATTAGTTCCTACAGAACAATTCGCATGACCACCAATACAGCTATGGGCTTAAGCATTGTACAGTCTTAGAAAAATTTTATATATCTAATACAGATGTGTATCTTCTCACAATATTTTGTTCATAACAGAAATTTATGAATAAAGTCAGGTCTGGTTCTGTTAGTAGCGACAAAAAGCCAATATTATAAAAATGGAAATTCTGATTTCCTCAAAATCAATACAAACAGTAGTTATTTTGTAACGCAAAAATTAATCACGATAAAACAAATGGATGACGATAACTTATTGATAATATTTCAATATCTGGCTGATGTTATTATGCACGGCTAACCACTATTTGATAATTATTTAGAAGTAAACAGGAAAAAATGCAAGGAAAAGTTTTGAGGAAGAAAAATTTACTCATAAACTTTGAATCAGTGAATCTGTTCGGTCGTTGGTTTCGCGATAGAACTCTCAAGTTTCATTGTGTTTGTCTTTGTAGCGGTTTCTTCAATAAAAATGTTAGACGTGAGATATATCATTGCAATACTTTTGTTAATTCAAGGTAAGTTCATAATATGTTATTTATACTGTTTATATTTGTAATTAGTAAAAACTAGCTTCAATGTTACGATAACAAGCAGTGACAGCAAATAGACTATTTTCATTTTTGATATCCTGTAACGCTGAAAACTTGTAAAATTAAATTCTTAAAATGGAAACATGTGTTGTAGCGATTGTAGAAAAAAATCTTGTGTGTGTTTCGAGCGCAAATACCTGCATGAATCTGAATGATATTTTATTTAGTTATGTTTCATTCTCAAATTATAAATAAAATAAAATCGTACTATAAAACAAATTTTCTCATTCCTAATATATTTTGGAAACGGCAGTTCGATTTGGAAGATAGGTTTCCTAAAACGTACTTTTTACATTATCTTATTATAAAGTGACATAAAATATACAATTATTTTTTTGATTAATAGACAAATTATTTTTTATGTAAATAATCAACAATAACATACAAAATAGTAGTACCAATAATAATACAAAACAAATTAGAACTAATAAATATGCGTCAGACATAGTGTCTGTTTTTCTTTCGGATCCTGACATCTATTAAATTTAACAATTTTAATTTATTATTTGGTACCCAATCTAGTTAAATTGCTTACCTTCTGCGTTTTCCTTTTTGATAAAGAATAATAATAATATTGTAGATACAGAAAACACAAAGTAACACAGGTAGACACTGCAAATTAAAAATGCACAGCTTGTTCTTCTTGATTGAACTCTAATGATAGCCTTAGTCTCTAACTGAACAATATTAATAATATAATAAACCTCTAACTACGTCTGCTCGTTTGAGGAACATCCGTTATCCCATAAGCAATATTTAAAAGTTTCTCGTAATTCCAACATTGTGTATTTGTAAACTATGTATTATTTATATTAAATTCATTCCTAGTCTGAAATGCGAAATGCTATAGAAAAAAAATGTTCTGCGATAGATGAAACACGCTCTGCACACCCGCTAGGAACGGCTCTGCCTACACGCACAAACATTAATTTTCGTATAAATTCGGGCTGATTAATGAATACAACAATTCTCTTAAATACGATTTTGGTATCTCCCCTCTATACTGCGCCGTAAGAGGAACGGTGAAAACGATAATTATAATAATTAAGTCATTTTACTGAACATTGACGTTAGGATACCCCATGTATTAATAAGAATGTTAATATAACTTTCATTCTGTCTTTAGCTAATAATTTGTAATATCTGTTTTTGTAAATTGAATTGTTTAAATATATAAATCTTAAATAATGTATTATTAAATTAAATTATAAACAAAAAAATTGGGATACCGCTAGGACTTGAACCTGGGACCTTTAGTCATATGAAGTCACGGCCGCTTGTGATTAAAATCTGGTTTTATTCCAATTTTTCTCTCTATTTACTTACAAAAATACTAATTAAACATTGCATTTATTAAGAGATAAATAATATTTTACATAACTAAAAAATTGCAAGAGCTTAGTGTCATGATAATTTTTTATTTTTTTTTTATTTAGTAGTCTGTTTTTTGAAATCATGTCAATTCAAAAAATCATTGTCTTTTATTGAAAATAATGAAATATAATAATAAACGACAAGCTTTTTTACAAAAACAGTATCAAAAAATATAACAAACTGATTATAGGTCCAGGTAAATGAAAAAAAATCAAAATTAGTTAAATATTTAATAACACAGTTTGCATATTTAATTATCCTTCTCCTTATTATTAGCTATCACTCAATGAGATCAAAATATGATTAAAATTGGAAATTATATTCAAATGACAGTATCTTCTCTCTCAATCCTAAGCGTTCCCGAGTTTTTACATCAAGTTAGTCATACTATAAAGTCTATAGTCGCAAATAGTGAAAATGAAGTTGCAAACGAAATAGTAGTTAAATTCAAACAAAAATATTGCAAGGTTACGAAGTAATGAACTCAAATCATGATAGCTATCATATTTCCATGCACGATTTAAAATTTGTCTGTTAAAAAATGGGGCATGAAATTATTCTATTCCTGAATTAAATTATTTTAAAGAAAAAGCACAAATTCGTTTTAGAAATTTGACACATGTACGTGAAAATATAACCTTTTTCAAGATTTATCACATGAAGTATTTCGTAGAAAATATTGTTAGTCGCAAAACTTCGTAACACAAGATCACTTAGAATTATTTTATGTTGCAAGTTCTACTACACTTCCTCCTATATCACAAATATTAATAACTCTTTGTTATGATGCTAACCCTAATGAGACGAAACTAGCGTTCGCGATTGAAGAATAGGGAATCGCGACCAAAAATACAGGCGTTTTAATATTTCGGTAGAAAAATTAAACACATTATTACTGTTATGTTTTGGAAATAAGATTAGCTTATAATCTTATTTATTAAATTCACTCAAACAACTGTCAGTCTCAGTCAGACTTAAAATTACCCATTAATCAATTAATTCTGGTTCTTTTTGAATAAATTAAATTATAAGTTAAATTTATTTAAATAGCATAACGTTAATAAAAAGTTATACAGGGTGTTAATTCAAAAATTGGTCATAAAAGTTTAAAATGGGAAATCAGTTTTTTGTAGACTTCAAATTAATGTTGCGGCAATCAAATTCTGCACGTAAATTAGAAGTCAGATTAATTTTTAACATTTCATAACAGCAAAAGTTCAAGTTTAAAGTCTTTTAAAACATACTTTATTGAAATAACCACAATTGTAAATCTGAGAACTTGGGTTCGCTTCCCACAGCCGACAAACAGTTTTCATCACACTAAAATAATCCCTGTGGCTCCCCCACCACTAACATATTTGAGGGCCGAAAATCGACGGCTGGTAACCGCATTTCACGCGCATAAATATATCATTTATCGAAATTAGCTATAGCAGAGTGCCACACCTAGTAATGCGTAAAAGACGTGATGATATTTAAAATAACTATTGGATACTAACTACTGTCAATACTAATTTACTAGTAAAATAAATAATATAAAATTATTTTGATTATACTATATTTATACTTCATTTAAAAAGTATTGTATGTATCTGGTACTGGAATTTAACAACGCAACCTCGCTCGTCTTGTTGCGTCGCAACATGTTGGAAAACATGATTTTTTGTTGTATCTTTAATGTATGTAATTATTACAGATTTTTAAAATCCCTCATATCCAAAGGTTTTTACAAAAAAAACCTTTTTCGCACCGGGCTTTAAATATTCCTCAATCACATGAGTTGACCACACTTAAACTAATAAAACTAAAAACATGCATCGTCTGTTTGGATACTAGTATCTACATAACTATTCTCACAAGATCCAACATTACAGGTATGGCCATATTCATTGTACAGTCTTAGATAAATTGAATATATCTAATACAGACGTGCATCGCCATACAATATTTTGTTCATAACAGAAATTTATTCATAAAGTCAGGTCAGGTGCTGTTACTAGTGATAAAAAGTTTATATTATAAAAATAAAATTCGGATTTCCTCAAAAACGATGCAAATAATTGTTATTTTAAAACGCAAAAACGATAAAACAATTGGTTAGCACGTTGTTTGTGAAACCACCACAAAATGTGCATGTCAACTAACTTGTTGATAAAATTTAACCACTCTTTGATAATCATTTATAACTGTAAAGGAATAATGTAAGAAAAAGTTTTGAGAAACTTACTCATAAACTGATAACATATCAATCAGTTTAGATTTTTGTTTCGTGGACAAAACTTTCAAGTTTCGTAGTGTTTGTGTTTGTATCGCTCAAATTATTATCAATAAAAATGTTAGACGCAACATACATGGTTGCAATACTTTTAGTGATCATTCAAGGTAAATTTATAAAATTTTAATTGAATTATTATTGTTAAAATCGGAATTTAGTAAAAACTATCTTTTTTGCGATTTGAAAAACGAAAATAAATATAATGACATCATGTTATTTTACTTATATAGGTAAATAACTGCGACACTGTTCCGTTGTTGACTTCGGTTAGTGATAATAGTGAGAAAGAATTACAATAACAAAAGTAAATGTTTTTAAAATTAAATACAAAAACGTGAAGAGAAGTGAGAAGAAATAATGAAGATTGTCTAGTCTCTCAGGTGAACAGCGGACCATAATTGTTTTACGTGGAAAAGCAGGTTTTATATATTGCTTGTTTTCCATATTATTTCAAATAAGAATAAATAAATAAATATATTATCACGCTTTTTACCCATTACTGGGTGTGGTACTCTGCAGTGCCATATTTCAGTGACCACTTACCACAAATTAGAATGATAGAGAATAAACTTCTGCGTTTGATATATTTTGCTGAACTTGATTACTAATTAGTGACTGTAAAACCTGGATTTAAAATTGATTAAAATAAATATATTCCTAGTTAACCATGGGAGAGGATCGACACGCGAATATTATATGCAATGACGTTATTGTCAAGTTTTTTATTTTTTCTCAAACGCATTCATCCTAATTGAAATTGTAATAAAGTTTAATATTTGCAACATTTCGCTCAGAATAATTGCATTTTTTTCGATTTTATTTAATTGACAAAATAAAGTTTCCCTTGAATTCAATTTCAATGTCATTGTTTCCAAATATATTAATTACATTTTTAGCATCTTTTAAACTTTATTTAAAAAATGATTGAATGAGCAAATTTACATTTGATAACAGATTTAGATGCAGGGTCCGTATTCTCATTAGCATGAAATAGCGCTACAAAGATTACTAATTAGATGTACAACTGAAATGAAAGAAAGAAACAGGCAAACGTTGCTTAATGCGTACTGGTCATCTAAATCGTACCTGTTAAGCTTTTCTTTAGTTACTTAACGTGAGCAGCAATGAGAAGGAAATATATTAATTTAAATTGTAAGTCAGTCATGTAGGTAAACAAATTGAAGTATTGCAAGGTTACCAGTTACAGTTACCGAGATCTGCCACGGCAGAGTGCCATACCCAGTAATGGGTAAAAGGCGTGATGATATATTTTATTTCTTATTCTTACAATTTTTAACACTAGCTTTATTGTGTTATATGTTTAAATTTATTTTGTGAATATTTTGTAACTACTATCAATGTTATGTCCATATTTTAACAAGTTGCCAAATTTTCTTAAACCGAACCATTTTAGAATTCCTAAAATCGTACTAGTTTCTTTCTACGAGTAATTTGTTAATTATATTTACATTCTAAACAATTATTGATTAATTACAATGATATTTTGTTTAGTTATTTTTCATTGTCAAGTTATTAATAAAATAAATTCGTACATTAAAAACCAATTTTATAAGATTCTCATTTCTAATATATTTTGGAAACAGGGCAGTTCAATGTCGGAAATAGGTTTCATAAAACGTACTTTATAAATTAGCTTATTGTAAAGTGATTTAAAATACATGTGCTTTTTTAAGATGCAGCTTGTAAATTGAAGTGTTCATAATCATCATCCTATAAGCAGATATATTAATTTTCGTATAATAATTCTCCCCTATAATGTGCCATAAGACAAACGGAGATAACGATAATTAACAAAGAATAACAGCATCCTCCAGCCAGAATCATTTCACTTAACATTGACGTCGAGTACACCATATTATTAATAATTTGTAAGACAGATAGGGTAAATGTGATGGGAGTCGGTCAGTTTGCAAAAGAAACGACAAAAATCTTTGATTATATCTGCAAAGTCAAACAATTTTTTTATGTATAATTTCTCTGTAAATGTAAAATATATTTATCTTGATTCATTTGTTTATAAATAAATAATAACTTCCATACCGACAAAATGATAATTTTAAAGCTGAGTACTCAGTCTATTTTCAAAATTATTATCTTTTATTACAAATAATGATATATAATAATAATCGATAGTCTTTTTAAAAAAATAGTAGTAAGACATATGACAAACTGATAATAATACAAAATTGAAAAAAAAATATTCCAAATGAGTCAAATATTCAATTACACATTATGCATACTTAATTTTCATTCTCGTTACCATTATCTATCAATTGATGATATCGAAGTATTATTCAAATTGGAAATTTGATTCAAATGAAGGCTTCTCTCTCAATCCTAAGCATTCCCCAGTCTTCACATGTAGTTACTGGTAGTCATATTATAAGATCTATGCCCCCAAATAGTGGAAATGAAGTTACAAACGAAATTGTAGTTGAAATCAAACCTTAAATATTTAACGAAATTGCGCTATTTCATGGTTACGAAGTAGTGAACTCAAATCATGGTAGTTATCACTTATCCACGCACAATTGAGATTTAGACTGTTCCAGAATTAAATTATTTTTATGAAATTGTACAAATTCGTTCTAGAAATTTGAGACGTGTACGTGAATGATATATCCCTTTCGCATCACATGAAGTGTTTCGCAGTCGCAAAATTTAGTGAAACAAGGTCCCTTAAAATTATTTAATTTTGCAAATATTAATAACTCTTTATTATTATGCTATCCCTAGTGATACGCCAGCGTTAGTGACTGAAAATTAGCGAATTACGATTTAAAATCTAGGGGTTTTAATACTTCAGGAGACAAATTAACTAAATTATTCACGTTATGTTGTGTACATATAATTAACTTAAAATCTAATTTAATAATAACAACAATAAAATTAATGGTATATTGGGTAGGTAATTAAAACATGAACTATTTGTAATTTTTTGAAACAGCGCTTCATTCTTTAGAAAAATTAATAAAAGGCCAATACTACATATATTGATCTCGGATCAAAAGAATTTTCTAAAATTTACTAAATTATTTATATTTCGCATGAAGTACACATTTTTAGTACCACTCGTTTTAATTTAACGTCATATAATAATAATGTGACCACAATTTTCATTTAGAAAATATATTATGTCGCGTTTCAATTATGAACAAGTAATATTTTCTAATTTAAGCAGAAACTTACTGATAATTTTAGAAATCATATTTAAACAGTGTACTTCCTGTAAAATGCAAATAATTTTGCGATTTAAAACATATATTTTGTATATTCGAGATCAGCTTATCATTTAGTATCTGTCATGTATTTATTTTTCCTGAGGTATTTACACATCCTGCTAAATTTCCAGTCACGACTGAATGCGGCTAACAGTCATTTTGTTCTGGCGCGTGTTTGAATGAATTCTAGAGGGAACTTTTTGAATAAATACATTTAGTTGAAATTACCTAGTACGCTATTAATTTTGAGTATTTTTTTTAACAAATTAAATTATAAGTTAATATTATTTACATAGCATGAAGTTAATAAATATATAAGATACCCATTATAAAACTGGTCATAGCCTTTTAATATGGAAAATCAGTTTTTCCTTGGACAAAATTTTCCAAATTATTTATAGAAAAATACTTCAAATATGTTGTTGGCAACTAAATTTTGCATCTAAATTAGCAAACAATTGTATAACATAAAACGACGATAAAAAAAAATTGTGTTTTACAATTTTTGATCAATAATAGGTATTTTTTTAAAGTATGAAACAATTTTTTCATGAAGAAACTCTTTAAATCATAAAATGGTTCTACTTTGGATAAATTCGCAAAACATAAACAGTTTTGATAGTTAAAATGTCATATAATTGTTTGTAAATTTGTTTATGTTCCAGGGCTATTCTAATAACGTTTAATTCTCTAAAACATTTATTTGAAACAATTTCGTCTAAAATAATTTTGGAACCTATTTCCCATATTAAATATGAAATAAATATATTATAAATTTGAAAAGTACGTCTAACATGTTTTAAAAACTCCATATGTTACAATAACAGTAGGCACTGTGAAAAAATGCAAGCTACGGTAATTGTTTACAATCAGTATTTAATTAATTGGTATTTCGTTATTATTAGCAATTATGTCGCTACACAATGAATAAGCTAATCGAATATGTATTTATCGTTAGAGAGTTATAAACAATATATCTGACTTTAAACTTTAAACATAGAACTTAGGTAACTCTTATGTTTAAAATGTAAAATATGAGTATCGGGAGGAACTTCAGCAAGGCACACGTTATTCACGATTAGTCTAATCAAGATGCAAATTAATATGCCTGGATATATACAACCATATTTAACGTTGATATTGACGTGTTTGTTCCATGTTCGGTGGCGCTGCAGTTTACGAGCGTGGCGCTGATCTACCCGCAGCGCGCCGAGATAACGGTGGACGCGGCCACGGACTTGACGCTAGGCTGCCGCGGCGCCGAGCCGATGAGCTGGACGTTCAACGACGCAGACAACGGCCCAGTGAGTCTCACCTACGATTTCCATTTGCATACACAATACTCTTGTATTTTTTGTATAATAACTAGCCATGTCTTATGCAATGAAAACTTGTTAAATTACACAACACATACACATACCTTCACGACAAGTAAATATTTGAGTCAGTCCCGTTATTTTGCTATACGTCAGAAAAAAATATGCAAAGACTACTTTATTCTTAATAATATGTCCAAAATGGTACAATTTTCATACTATGATTATTAACAAAATATGTTATTAAACTTAAATCTTATATTTAATATAAATGCACTGATATTTTTTGGAATAGAACAATAACAAAAAAAGTTTATAATGTATCTTGAAATTTGAGATATTAAAGAAGTTTGCGATTCTTCTATTGCTAAGGACCGCGAAATAATTTATCTCATAATTGCTCTTAATAAAAAATTTTTTCATATCGTTAAAGTCCTCTTTTTTATCGTAATATCATGTAGAAAGTGACATATTTTACAACTATTTTTAAATTCATGAAGCAAAAGTAAAAAATAATGTAAAAAAAGTTAATACTACATTTCCATTGGTACCATTTTACTTGTTTTTAACATTTTTATTTTCTGATCTGCTTGGTAATTATTTAAAATGTTATCGAAAATTTTAACATGTGTCAAATAATTTTTAATTTTTATCTTCGTAAAATCGACATTCAAAATAATGACGTGTACAACATGTAATGAAAACAACTTTTTTTCACTCTTTTGATTGATACATTTCGGCTTCACTATCATGCAACAAAGTTCAAAATCATAAAAAAGTATTTTTTCCAATGCTAGTTGTACAAATTACTATTGCCGATGAAATATAAACAAAATGTTTTAAGTACCTGACAATCTTTTAAATAAAGTACGATATACGAGGGCAGCTCAATAAGTAATGCAACACATTTTTTTTCCAAAACAGGGGTTGTTTTATTCAGCATTCAAATACACTATGTTATTCCCCAATATTTTATCTACACAACACTTTTTTTCAACGTAATCTCCATTCAATGCTACGGCTTTACGGCACCTTGAAATGAGGGCCCGTATGCCTGCACGGTACCATTCCACTGGTTGATGTCGGAGCCAACGTCGTACTGCATCAATAACTTTTTTATCATGCGCGTAGTGCGTCCCAAGGATGCGTTCTTCATTGGGCCAAACATATGGAAATCCGACGGTGTGAGATCAGGGCTGTAGGGTGGATGAGGAAGAACAGTCCACTGAGTTTTGTGAGCTCTTCTCGGGTGCGAAGACTTGTGTGAGGTCTTGCGCGGGTGATCAGACAGTATTGCTTGATCTTGCGTCGATGATGACACACGCTTTGCCAAACGACTCACCATGTCTTTGTCCACTGTCAGATCACCGTAGAGATTCTGCAAGCGCAAGCGAATATCTGAGATGCCCTGGTATTCCGCCAAAAGAAACTCAATCAATGCCCGTTGTTTGGCACGCACATCCGTTACAGACGACATTTTCACAGCTCCGTACAGCGCTGTCACCTGTCGACGGTCAATGAAACTCTACAAGACGAATCGGGAATGTTTGAAAATGTACTACAAGAAATGTTCGGTTGCATTACTTATTGAACTACCCTCGTATAATTAATTATTAAGTGGAATGAAATATTTTTTTTCATTTAGATTTTTATGAATGCGTTAATTCGCAAAAATAATTACATACTACTTGAAGCAAACATTTTCCGTGCCACTGGACTTATAGGTTTCAATAATGAATAAAAATTAATAAACATTAAAATTAATTTAATTTAATTGAAATTGTGTAATAGTACCTTAATGTTTAATGTTTAAGTCTATTGATTTTTTGAGGTACCGGTACTATTTAGATTAAAGGTCAACACATGCATAGATCTAATATCGCTAAGAACAGCGATCTGCTCATTTACCGACGAAGCAACGACACTGTAGTTGAAGTTCTAAAAGAAACACAACCCAAAACTATACAACCATTGGTTTGAGAATATGAAACGCCTTATAGCCAGTTGCACTAATATAACTTAAATTATAAACTCAGTTCAAATTAATAATAAATGGAAGTTACATGTTATATACAATAATTGATTTGCTTTTATTTAAATAAACTAAGTTTAAAATGTAAATTGGTGCAGCGGCCATAACAGGCAAATCTTTTTCAATTAAATTCAGAGCCGACTTGCTGACATTTTGCTTTTACAGCACCTACCTTCTCGCAAATATCTGAATTCTCCTCCAAATTTTTTTGACTTTCTATTACATCCCATTGATAGGCACCAGTCTTTATGTATTTTGTATTATCTAAAGCAAACTATAATTTGTTTCTACAAAACCATGATGATTATCATAAGATTTAATTATATTGTTCATTTCTAGTTTTAGTTTTTTTCTAGTGCAATTAAAAATATTCTCTAAAAATACTATATTAAGCTCTTAAGAAGTGGTCTATAAATATAATAATATGCTCTATAAAAATTAAAATATGTTTTTAAAAAATACTCTAAAGTTTCTAGGCAAAGTTAATAATAGTACTAAATAAAATAAATTAAAAATTGTTGAATCCCATGTATTTAATAGTTTAAGGTCATTCTTTTTATAAACAAGAACGGCAAAAATAGGCACCAAATTGTTAAAAATCGCTTTTTTTTAACGGCGCTTTAAATTTTTTTAGTACAGACTATAAGGCAATCGATGCCAATATACATGCCTCGAATTTGTTCACATACTCGATGAAGTTCGTATTCAAGACAAGTCACATGCGTTACTTTTGGGTAAAATATTTGCGTGGTTTGGTCTGCTGTTACCATATATGGAGCAGCATTTTATATCAAGCAGCGGTTTTTCTTTATTATGGACACCGTTTAAATATCTTCTTTTTGGTCGTGAAATAACAATGCTTAATTCAAGATTCCAAACTCGAAAGTACATCAACTTCGAGTATTAAATTAAAAATTGTCATAAAGGGATTTTATGTACGGAGAAAAGGAAAACATCAGTTATTTTGTTAATGAACACACTAATTTAATTAGAACTGATCTATATCTATACAAAATAATGATAACAATTACGAGAGAAGAATAATTTTAGAAGATTTATGAAACGCCGTCTTACTTTTTATTCGATCTTTTTTCCTATACTTTAATTCATGGCACATATCCTTAATTCAATTACAGATATCTCGAATTGAATTTCAGATATCTTAAATTCAATTTCAGATATCTGTAATTCAATTTAAGATATCTCTAATTCGACCGAATTAAAGATATCTTAAATTCAATTACAGATATCTGAAATTCAATTTAAGATATCTAAAATTCAATTTAAGATATCTGAAATTCAATTCGAGATATCTTAAATTCAATTACAGATATCTGAAATTGAATTAAAGATATCTAAAATTCAATTCAAGATATCTGAAATTCAATTTGAGATATCTTAAATTCAATTACAGATATCTTGAATTCGAATCTCAGATATCTGAAATTCAATTAAAGATATCTTAAATTGAATTCCAGATATCTGAAATTGCAATGTATAGATGATAGAAGTGTGTAGTAGTTTACAGGCGCATTCTAATAGTTCAATGCACATAAACATTGTTTTAGCCGCGCACTGTAAATGAAATGTTGCAAAAACTATATATTTATTTAATATTAAATAGGTATTTATTATTATAATGCATATTTTTTATATATTATTATAATCTAAAAACAATTGACTTCAAACTCCTGTAAACTACTCCACACGTCTGTCATCTGTGTATTGTAATTCCAGATATCTCAAATTCAATATCAGATATCTGAGATTCAATTAAAAATATCTCGAATTTAATTTAAGATATCTAAAATTCAATTAAAAATATCTCGAATTGAATTGTAGATATCTGAAATTGAATTAAAGATATCTGAAGTACAATTTAAGATATCTAAATTCGGCCGAATTAGAGATATCTTAAATTGAATTACAGATATCTGAAATTGAATTTAAGATATCTTAAAATGAAATTCAGATATCTTAAATTGAATTTGAGATATCTGAAATTCAATTTCAGATATCTTTAATTCGGTTGAATTAGAGATATCTCAAATTCAAATTCAGATATCTGAAATTCAATTAAAGATATCTCGAATTGAATTTTAGATATCTTAAATTCAACTTCAGATATCTGTAATTCGACCGAATTAAAGATATCTTAAATTCAATTACAGATATCTGAAATTCAATTCAAGATATCTTAAAATGAATTTTAGATATCTAAAATTCAATTTAAGATACCTTGAATTGAATTTCAGATATCTGAAATTGAATTAAAGATATCTAAAATTCAATTTAAGATATCTGAAATTCAATTCGAGATATCTAAAATTGAATTAAAGATATCTAAAATTCAATTTAAGATATCTGAAATTCAATTCGAGATATCTAAAATTGAATTAAAGATATCTTAAATTGAATTCCAGATATCTGGAATTGCAATGTATAGATTAAACAAGTGTATAGTAGTTTACAGGCGCTGAGTGTTTCAGTCACATTTTGTCGTAAATGTACTAATGACAGAAGTGTGTAGTAGTTTACAGGCGCTCGTCAATTATTGATAATAAATGAATGACTAGGGCTTTCGAAGGGTTCCAGCATCGTTTGTTCTGAGTGTAATGTGTAGGAAATTATTTCTGGGAAATATAATTTCAATATTATGTATTATAAATTTCAAAACATTTTAAAATTAGAAATGATTTGTAATTGTAATTGATATTTAAAATTTGTATTAGGGCTTACGCAGTAAGATTTTAAATAATAAGAAAAGTAAATTAAATTTATTGTATAACTGTATTTATTATTAGTATATTGTAATACTAATGAGGAAAGATTTTTGCAATGGTCCTTTCCCACGTGTATTATATACTATTTTTTCCAAAATTAAAAGTGAAAATTACATTTTTACGTTTGCGATACAAGAAATTATTAATTTATATAAATCAAAAGAGTTGTATTTGCAAATGCACATCACGTTTACTTGGTCACCATGTAAAACGATTTGGAGATTTATAGATTAATTTGCGGTATAAATAACTTGAAAAATGCATTTTAATTAGACATTGTAAAACATACGAATATCGCTACTCGTGAGACACGCTTAATTAAAATGTAATTTCTCAGTACTTATAAATAATTGACATATGATTTTAATTAATCAATGATTCTACATGTCTTGTAGTCTTCTCTGGCGATTTACAGCCTAATTTGCCTGATAGATCACCTGAAAAATGCATTTTAATTCCACATTGTATAACTTAGGTTATGTAGAGAAACTTCGATTTAAAATGTTATTTCTTTATAATTATAAATAATTGTCTAATCATAATACTATCTAATAAATAATTCCATAGATATTGTAACACTTTCAACCAATAAGATCCACTCCAAAGATAACTAGAAAAACAAAAACAAAACAATTCAATAATATATCAATAGAAAATGTCCTAAAAGTGCATGTGTAATCCATAATTATTGATTATATACGAAGCAAATTAAGTTGTAAATCTTCAAATAGTTTTGCGAGATATTTAAAACGATTGATTAGTATATACCATAACATATGTCAAATATATGTAATAATTAAGAAATCACTTTAACTGGTCGCGTCTCTTTAGACGCGATATTCTAATGTTTCAAAATGTCTCATTAAAATGCATTTTTTGGAAAAAAAGAATTTAGTTCTCTATAACATTTATTTGAAGTATTTTTGTTTAAAATAATTTTACATAAAGAAAAGCTGTTTTCTAATGTTAAATTAACACCTGTTTTATGTATTTAATTTAAAACTTGAAGTCATAATATTCTAAAGTAGTCGACTACACATCGGGGTCGTCTTTTCGCCTAGTTAAAATAGGCAAGTGCTAGGGGCCCGTCACTCTGAGGGGCCCGAATCGTTCGACTAAAATGAAAAAAATAGACAATAATATATGTATACACATTTTACGTTTTAAGTCATTTTCTGACCAAAATATTTTTAATAATTACTGCATTTGATATGAATTCTATTGAGGGATGGCAGCTGGTAACACAAATGCAAAATAATACAATAATTATAATGTGACACTGACACTCCGATACAATGTATACCTATATATACAGGGTGAGTCTGGGAAGACGCCCCCCCCTTTAACTTTTTTATTATGAGTAATAGAAAAAAATGGTTCATATGAAAGTTTTATTATTTTAAATATACTATTTGATGGCAGATGTAGATATTTTTTATAAAGTCAGGTTTACAAGATACGACTATCAACTTTTATTTTTTAAATAGCAACCTATAATTATTTTACTAAATTAAAAACCGCCATTTTTTTCTCTTTTCAACGGTGTATTAGTTTTTATTAATGTATCTGAAAAAATTCGAGAAAAATAAGAAAATTGAGAAATACTAGAAATAATTTTTATACAAATATTATAGGTGGCTATGTGAAAATAAACAAAATGTAACAGTGTTACATTCATGTCAAAAAAGTATACATTTGCTGGTTACTTTATTTAACTTATTTTGCAAACAATAAAAAAAACGTTTTCAAATGTTTACGAAAGAAGAATTAATAGATATGATTCTAATAATTGGTGAATATACTAATATGAAATACTGTTATAAAATAAATTTAATTTAGTTTTCTTATTATTTAAAATCCTATTGCGTAAGCCCTACTACAAATTTTAAATATCAATTACAATTATATATGATTTCTAATTTTAAAATGTTTTGAAATTTATTATACATTTATGTAACACACATTATATTTTAATTTTAATTTTTTTGTATACCCTATAAACGCAGCCGCTTTTTGATGTCATTATTCTAGTTATAAATTTTGATGACTTCTCTCTTCTGCTTACATTATTTTTTTTTGTATATTAAAAAGTTTCATTTCTAGTATCTTTGTATTTGCCGGCAGAACGTCGTTGATAATCATCTCGATTTCCGGCAGCTCCGTCAATAATTAAAAGCAAGTCGACCAACAGCATTTTCAAATTAAAATAAATTAAATTTTAATATAGTACTGGTTTATTTTGATATGTAGCAGTTAACTACATAACTAATGATTTTAATATAAAAATTCGTTTTGCATTAAACAGCATCTCATAGAATGGATCCTTCCAATATTGAAATTATATTTGCCAGAAATAATTTCCTACACATTACACTCAGAATAAACGATGCTGGAACCCTTCGAAAGCCCTAGTCATTCATTTATTATCAATATGTGACGAGCGCCTGTAAACTACTACACACTTCTGTCATTAGTACATTTACGACAACCTGTGACTGCAACACTCAGCGCCTGTAAACTACTACACACTTCTGTCATCTATACCTTGCAATTCCAGATATCTGAAATTCAATTTAAGATATCTTTAATTCAATTGTAGATATCTCGAATTGAATTTCAGATATCTGCAATTCGAATTCAAGATATCTGTAATTGAATTTAAGATATCTCGAATTGAATTTCAGATATCTTAAATTGAATTTTAGATATCTTTAATTCAATTTCAGATATCTGAAATTCAATTCAAGATATCTTAAATTGAATTTTAGATATCTTAAATTGAATTTCAGATATCTCGAATTGAATTTCAGATATCTGTAATTCAATTTCAGATATCTGAAATTGAATTCAAGATATCTTAAATTGAATTTCAGATATCTCGAATTGAATTTCAGATATCTGCAATTGAATTTAAGATATCTTTAATTCGGTCGAATTAGAGATATCTGAAATTGAATTACAGATATCTGAAATTGAATTTAAGATATCTGAAATTCAATTCGAGATATCTGCAATTGAATTAAGGATATGTGCCATGAATTAAAGTGTAGGAAAAAAGATCGAATAAAAAGTAAGACGGCGTTCCATAAAGATTCGATACAATGTTTTGAATTTAAAAATATATTTAAATTTGCTTAATTTATTTTGGCTTTATTTGGTAGCAAATATGAGGTTGATATTATTACTGCATGAGCTGGAACTGTGAGTTTATTTAAGTATACAAATTATTACGTGTCCTTAAATCTAATCTATTTTATACAACATACTTTTAACACGATTAGTTAGCAACTAACACATTTATTTATAGGATGTTTTATTTTATAATTATTATATATATATATATATATATATATATATATATATATATATATATATATATATATAAGTAACGTAAACGTGATTTACGGTTACAATAAAAAATTATTTATTATTTGACAACGAAAGATTACATTAGATTTTTCATACAAGTTGATACTTCAATCTCTCAACAGTAACTGACTTACAAATGTGAATACAGAGTACAGGTTGTGTTAAAAGTGCTTATGCACACATAGTATAATATAACATATTGTGGGGAAAGAGAGTGGTGACTGTGCCTGGAATGTGCAGCGGTCGGCGGTTCTCATGGGAACGGGTGATCTAACTTATATATATATATATATATATATATATATATATATATATATATATATTTACAGAATTTGAACACTTCTAAGAAAAACATAACTGATTTCTACAATGACAAAGAAGTAGATTATAAACACGAGACTATATTGACTGTGTATAACGTTTCTGGAGAGAATGTAGGCTTCTACTATTGTCATGGAACAGATGTGAACTTCGACACCCCCAGGAGATCCGCCAGGATATACGTCTTCGTTCATGGTTCGTACCTCACTTATATTAAACATTCTTCCTTTACGATTGTACGTCCTATTCCTGGTTGAAACAGAAAAACTTTTAATGCAAACCTAAGATCTCATACTAAGAAATAATATTTTTCTGAAGATATTCTTGCTAGCGGTTTAATTAAGAGAAACATTGCAATTAGAACTGTAGCTAGAAGTTCATAATTTAGCGACTATTATCAATTTCAAACAAGCATTTATTCAATTATATATATTTTTTAATCTCAAAACGTAATACATAACAAATTTTGATGACAATACTGCATTATAACGTATCAAATAGCAATATTTGACTGAATAGAGTAAGTCATATTTCAGTAACCTTGTTCAATAGTGAAAATGGTGACGTAAATACAATTATTTATGTAGCTAGTGCACAAGTGACAGTTTGTCGCAATAGCGAAGACACTGCAGATTGAGGCTTGTCGAGGTCTACGAATTCATGAGGGTGGCAAATGCACTTTATGCACGTGACAGGTATAATTATTTTTTTCACGATCGGAAGTATGTGACAAAACATATATTTTATATACTATTTGATAAGTGAAATATACATATGTAAATAGCAAACTTCTGCAGTGGTAGCTTTCAATGGAAATAGTTCAGTCTATCGGGTGTTGGTGTCCTCTATGACAAATATCCGCTTATATCCATCGTCCGTTTCTGGTAATCTATCATAGAGGTCAATTGCCAAAACTTTAAAGCGTCTATTTTATACGGCTGTTTAAAGCAAACCCTGAGGTTTTAAATTGCTTGCTTTGAAACGTTGGCATTCCATACAAGCTTTTACGTGTTCTGTTATCGAACGACGTATTCCGGTCCAGTAGTAGCATACATTATTTTCTTCAGGTCTGATTCGGCTATCAACAGCTTGTGTGTTTCCTCAAAGTTAGTTGTAGGCATGTCTAATATGATAACACATACATCTACAAATCATCTTCGTGTGTAAGAACTCATCAAGCCAGCCTTCAATCGGGTGATTTAAAAGACATTAGTTACCGTAAAGGTTAGTTATTGCTAAGTACTTTAACTTGGACTTCTTATAAATACCCATAATATTTATCTATGGCCTATAGCACAGCGAAAACCTCTCGTTTTGTGGTGGTAGGGTTTATTTCCGCTGCATTTAACAAACTAGGTGCGTAGTCCACTGATCGTTCATTCAAGGCCTCCCCCTGAAATAATGCTGTTCTCAGTGCGTACCCACTCGAATATTATATTATTTACAATTACTATTGTTTTTAAATGATTTGCAAAACTAACCTTAAAAATCTCTCATAAATTATTTGTTAATTTTTACCTAGATTTTGTGTTTCTTTAGATATATGTGCAAAAAAATATTGATTCCTTTATTGTTCCGCATTTGTTTGTCATACCTTAGAGCCCATAATATAAATTAATAAATTTTCAATATCAGGATGTAAGTATTTCAAATTCTCTGTAATACTATGTAATTTTTATACAATAGTATTAATATTATGTTTACTTATTAATAACATTAATTCTCGTCAGTTACCTTTATTTAAACTTACAACACTTTCATGCACCCACGATGACCTATATCTATACATCTGATTTCAGCGATTGTTGAAAATATTTATATTATTCTACAAATAAAATAAAATATAAAACGTTGATAACAAAATAATGAAATTTAAATTAAAATCTATGAATTTAAAAAACATTAACAAATAATAGACAGGGGATAGTCTGCTGGGAAGGCCACGGGTTCCACTTGGCCAGCCTGTTAGCGCCGCCACTGCCATCAAGTTGTATATATATATTGACGAATTCTATGCTAAAAAATTAAATGAATTTCATAGAATATGAAAATGATTCAAATATGTTTTTTTTTTAGATGACAATTATTTAGCTATAAAGACTTCTAAAATAAACACATATGAGTTAAGTACATGGTACATGCTTGTTCCATGCAGACCTACAGCTCCAGATATAAACATCACTCTCACTTGTGGTGATATCGGAGGGCAAGACAGAATGTCAGTAAATCCAGGCAACTACACTGTAAAACAGCATTTTCAGCAATATGTGGTAAGTAACACATCCATGTGAATTAGAACAATATTTTGAAATTATTGAATATCGTCATAGTTTTACAAACGTGTGTACAGAGTTTTTATCCATACTATGGCTTTATACTGGAATTTTAAAACTATAGTTGTCTAATTATAGTGATTGTATTTTCAGAAGAAACAATAAAATTTCTACTATACGACTGTTACCTAATTGAATTAGGTTATTTTTAACGAAAATCGGAATTCTCAATAATATCTAGTTCCCAAAAACAGAGAAGCACAATATACATAACAAGTACATAGCAATAAGCATAGTAACAGTAGTACAAGAATAACATTTAATAAATACATGTAATTAGAATAAAGAACAAATAATGTCTCAAGTTATAATAATAATCATAATAAAATTGATTTTAATAATACGAGTAATACATGTCGTTAATTTTTGTGAATATCATTAAAAATATCAGGAAGTAATATATTATTGACAAATTTCACAAATAATAGCGGAAATCTATTCATTGAAGAATTCGTTCCCTGGAAATTAACAATAAATAATTTATTTAAGCTAATAGTATGAGATGGAACACGAAAACATATTTGGGGCAAAAGTTCTGGACAATCTATTACATTAGAACCCCATACCTAACAAAGCGCGCCTATTTCCAACGAGATTATATGAAGATCAAAACCAAGAAACTTTTAATTCGGTATCGGTAAAATTTTCTCTTAATACGCTCAATACGATCAATATAAATTGAATATTGTGGAGACCAAGAGATAATCGGAAATGCTAGTTGAATTTTTACAATTAAAAAATATAGTCAAAAAGTGTAAGAATTTTAAAATTTTGTACGATTCTCATGAGAAATCTGCGCATATTGAATGACTTTTTCACAATGTTATCTACATGTATATCTAGTACACATTTTTTGTCAAATGTAACTCCAAGTTTTTTTAACAAAGTCGACTGTAGTGATATTCGTGAAACTTGTGAAACTAATATAACATTTAGCAGTATTATTGCTTAAGTTAATAAGTTTTGTGGGTGCATAAAAACTAAATTCAGATTGAAGAGCAATACTATCTTCATTAGATGTTACTATTTTTTTTTTAATTCTCTGCATATAATAGAAAATTATATGTAGGTTAAAACGCAATTCCCCACATCATTGAGGACGTCAGAAGAGATGGTGACAGTAACTGATTTGTATCCATTGATTAATGATTACAAAAAACTGGGTTCTATTCGATAATTCAGTATATTATCATGTATACCGACTTTAGCTAGTTTATGTAGTAATATATTTTGTCGAAAGCTTTGCTAAAGTTAGTATAAATAAAATCCACTTGACATCTATCATCCATTGCACGTAGGATGTAAATTGAGTGTGCTAACATATTAGTTTTAAAAATCAATGTTTGGATTCTATGTTTAAATATGTGTTTAAGTGCATCGGTAAAAAGATCCGAATATAATTGAATTAGTAACTCAATATATTTTTATTATTACGGACGTTTCGGCAGGCGAACCTGCCATCAGCAGCTAAAATCAAAACGTATACATAAAAATATTAAAAGATTAATTATTTTCGATACAATTATCGGCCCAAAACAAAAGATATACTACAGCAAAATACCATACAATGGAACCATCAATGCTGGGCTCAAAAAAATATATCAGGAATCCAATATAGCGGTAGCAAACTCCAACAATCACTGTACTAATCATTTGCTTTTTAAGTTGAAAGATAAATTCCAAATAATTAAAGACAAAATGTGATATACAAGATAAATTGTAACACCTGCCAGAAGGTATACATAGGTGAAACCAGCCAACCACTAAACAAAAGGATATACCAACACAATAACCATGCGAAGATGTTAAATCCTTGGCACAGTGGTATCACTAGACATATGCAAGTGCCTGGGCATAAAAACAATTATATTGATGTGACCATCATAGACGAAGAACCTAACAAATTTAAGTGACTGGCTTCAGAAACTCTACACATCAACAGCTATAAAAACAACAATTTGAATAATCAAACAGATTTCAATGAAACTTTGAAATTCGCGGGTCCGGTACTGGACACCATATCGAATTGGAAGTAGGTGATCATGTGACTTCCGGTCGGTCAGCCATTATTTCATTTTGATGGATGATACTGATATATGTTTTGAGATGAAATTATTTGAATTATTTATTCTGTTGTTTTGTATAGCATCCTGGTGCTTTATATTTATTTATCTATTTATTGTTCTTTAAAATATTCTAATAGATGAGCTGATTGATTTATTGGATGGAAATTAATTAACCTTTGAATTGCTTTTTATGTATAGGTTTTGATTCTAGTTGAAGATGGCAGGTTTGCCTGCCGAAACATCCGTAATAATAAAAATATATAGAGTTACTAATTCAATTATGTTTCAATCTTTCACCGATTCACTTAAACACTTAATATATTAGTGTCATCTATTCTACGCGGCACAAAAACAAGTTGCGCAAGTATAAGATTTTACTGAATAGAACAAGATATTATATATAAGTTTTTCATATATTTTTTCAAATATACCTTTGAAATAGGCTTATAATTTTCTATTAAACTTTTTACACCGCTTTCGAATATCGGTACAACATGTACTTGTTTCCAAATAGGGGGACAATGTTCTTCTGTTAATGATTGATTAAATATGCATGTTAACGGATAATTTAACGTACTCAAAACAATTTCGTATAAAAACTGATAGAGTTTCAACAGACCCTGCGCTTCTGTTCATATCTAAACATGACATAATATCAAAAACCTGTTGGAAATTGTACTGAACATATCTGATATCATAATGCTATTAGAATTAATGATATTAAAAGATAAATATTTCTATTAGAATATCATTAAAACAGATTTTGGTTCAAGTTTTGTCAATTTTATTATTTATTTATTTATTTATGTCGACGTTTCGGTATACTACATGTGTACCTTCGCCTGGACAGAAAATAATACGTAACAAATCGTACCTATATACAAGTAACTAAGAAACGAGTAAACAAGTAATGATAATGTCTTGATCTGCAGGAACCAAATTTTTTTCAACTCACAGCCATCACATTTGTTCTTGTTATTCTGGATCTTGTAAATTACAATAGCTTCTCTGATTAATTTTTATGTATATATATATATATATATATATATATATATAAATTAAATAATTTGATTTAATATATTTGATTTAATATATTTGAAAAAAATATTTTATTATCAACTTGGTTACATGTGTTGAGATAGAAGAATACAGGAACAATGAACACCTTATCTTAGTTACAAGGGTTTTTATTACCTAGCTTATCATAATGGAAATATACTGGAAGAATATGCTGACATCGCATAATTATTGTAGAATAGGAATACAGCCATTACATAATTCCTCCCTTCTAAGATTATACAATAATTATTAATTAATAGGATTTAATTCTATTTGTTCTTTATTACAACCAGGTCTTTTATTTCTTTTACACATTATTAATAACTTATTTCTAAGCTTATAAACTAAAGCAGAACATATTATTAAAATTAAAATCAATATAATATAAATAGTGTAATAATAATAATGATGATCTTCCAGTTTTGGCTCGTTTATTTTTGGTAATTCTTTAATTGTTACATCTACCTTTTTTACTGTCTCTAAATTTATTGTTGTCAATTGTTGTAATGTTTTATTAAAGTTAAAAGGTTCAAATATTATTTCTTTATAACTTTCTTGGATTATATCAAATTTGAAATTGTTTATTTCACATTTATTAATAAGTTTTAATTTAAATATACCCTTGATTTTTTTATTTAATGTAGTACTTTCACAATTAATTTGAATTTGTTGCTCATTAGGGCTGATTATAATTAATTCATTTGTGTTTTGAATTTTCTCCCAAGTATTTTTCAATTCAAGAGTATGATATTTACAATCATCATTTGTTTGAGCCTTTAACATATTTACTATACATTTATTTAAAATTATATACTCTGTTTTACAGTAATACATATTATTAATAAAAATACAATTATTTATCTTAAAATTATCGTTATTGTTTATAAAATACATAGTTTGTTTCTCATTTAATTGTAAGACTTGATTATCTTTGATAAACGGTAGAGGAGTAAATTGATACAAGTAGTACGTGTGAGAAGAAAAGAGTGGGATGCTGATAAGGAAGTGTATCTGTTCGTTATCGTGTTGGCAGTAAGTTTCTATGATTTCGTTTAATTGCCAAATGTCTTTATTTTGTGTAATTTTTCTAATGTTAGTCGGGTCAATGATGCTTGTGTGCAGTTTTCTTAAAGTACAGAAGGTTAAACTGATTTCAATCTGTTTGGTGAGGTCATTTAAGTTTTGAATTATAAATATTAATTCTTGAAATTTGCTTTCTACGTCAATTCTTCCTTGCCAATTGAAGTTATTCTTTAAGATCTCTTTAATATTTTCTATTTGTATTTTCAACGTATTCTCATTACTTTTAATATTTTCAATTTGATCATTAAATTTATTTATCATTTCTTTACTGATTTTTAAATTTTGATTAGTTTGATCTTGTAATAATTTTTTTTTATTTTTAATTTGCTCAAGAATTTTATCGTATCGCTCTCCGTCTGAAGCATCTAAGTTACCTGATATTGCTTTAATAATACCTCCTAATCCATTGATTAAGCCGCGTTTTGAGATTTTGTGAAATATTTTACTGATTTGATTTTCCAAGTCGTTAAAATTATATGTTAGGATATTAATATAGTTTTGAAACACATCCTGAGCGTCTTTAATTTGAAAGAGAAGAGTTTCTTTTAATTTTGCGATTTTAATAAATTCATCGTGAATCGGGGTAATATTGTAATTAAAATAGATTATTTGTTCTGATGTTTTTATTTGTGTTTTCCCTAATTTAGCTAGGTGAAATCCATTATCGTTTGAAATATCCGTAAGTTGGGCCGTACATCTGTAACAACAATTTATTGTTTAATTTTGTCTGTCCTTACGTGCTTTTCTGCTATTTGATCTCTGATTTTTACCTTTCCGAGTATCGGGTCATAATGTTGGACTCTATATTTTCTAAATAAAGGCTTTTTAAATTTCTTAATTAATCTTGGGTTTTCTTTCACATAAAAAGTATTTTTTATTTGTAGGGGGTTGTCATTTTCTTTGTACCGCTTTTGCTTTTCAAGTTTAATTTTATTATTAATGATTTTAAATAATTCCTCTTGTTCTGTTTGATATTTTTTTTATTGTTTTTTCGTTAATGACTGTGATTGGTATAAGAGGGATTTGATTATTTTTACCGAATAGTGTTTCGTTCGGGGTTAATTTCGTAACGGTGTGTTTGGTATTGTTATAGGCCAGGATGCCTAAATCGAGTTTTTCCAAGAATGTTTTATTCTTAAAATGATTGTTATTTTCAAGGAGTCTAAGATGTTCTATGAGTGTTGAATGGAATCGTTCAACGGCGTTGCTTTTAGGATTGCTTACACAGATTATATGACTTTCTATATTTTTAATTTTGAGTAATTCTTGTACGATGTTACCTTTAAATTCTGGACCTGCGTCCATAATTATTTTATTTGGTATTGTGTAAATTTGGAAGTATTGAATTAATTTCTGTGATATATTATTTGAGCTTTTATATTCTAATGGACAGATTTGACCATGTTTAGAGAATTGATCGAAAATTGTTAGAAAATTATTTTTATTTAAACATAGTACGCCGACATTTATTATGTCAAATGGTTTTTGAGGTGTTGGTGTTAGGTTATCTATAGCTGGAATTGGTTTTCGGTTATATTTATTTAATTTACAAAGTTCACATCTGTTGATGTATTCAGTAATTGAATTGACCATTTTTGGCCAAAAATATTTGTCTTTTAATGAATTTAAAGTGGCGATTATGCCTCTATGATTTGTTAAGCCCGTATGCAAGTCATGAATGATTTCTGTCTGTTCTTCTTCATTTTTTACGTCTTGAACTATTTTATTACAAGCAATTATATTAATTGTGTTGAATTCGAAATTTTCTTTTATTATTTTTGAGAATTTAAGGTCTAAATCTTTTTCATAAAAAATAGCTAAATATTTTACTTTTGGAATTATATATTCTTTAAGGAAGTTTAAGATATCATCTTCGAGAGTTTGTTGATTAAATTTACACTGAATTCGTTGTTTCTTATTTTCAAATAATTTTATTATTTTGATTTCAGTTTCAGAATTATGGATTTCGAATGTTAGTTGATTATCAGCTATATTTATTCTATCTTCTATATATTTAATTCCATTTACAAAATTTTCGGGATCTGAATGAATTGTGTTTTGATTTGACGAAATTGATTCGTTATCGTTGCTATGTAAATTTACTATGGGTAAAGAATAAACGTATATTTGTATATTTGTATCTTCAAATATTTTTAATATTTTTGCTGACACCTGAGTCCATTCTAAGTGATCTAAACCGCATCCTAGCAGGGGTAGATTTATTTGAAAGATCTCGTTAAGTATAAGATAATCCCTAAGTTCTTTTAGTGGTTTGTCTAGGTTTTTAATTGATGGTTTATCGTTATATCTTTTTTTTGTAATCAAATGAATAATTGTTTGATTATTGGAATTTTGAATAATAATACATTTATCTGTAACATTTTTATTTTTGCAAAAATTTCTACTATCGAATTTTTTATTAACTTGGTCTGCTAACCCTTGGCTCATTTCTAGGTCTTCGGAAATACAGTGGGCAAATATTTTTGTTTCTGTTACGTCGCCGGTTTTATTGTGAATTTGTGTTTTCTCGCGTTGTCGAGAGAGATTGTCCGCTATTACATTCATTTTACCTTGAAGGAATTCTATATCGAAATTATATTCGTTTAACTCGATTTTCCACCGCATGAGTTTCTGGTTGGGATTTTTCATATTGAACAACCAGCATAGAGGTCTATGGTCTGTTTTAATTAAGAATTTTCGGCCAAATAAGTAAGGTCTAAAATTTTTTACAGATTCTATTATTGCTAATAATTCCTTTTCAATAGTACTATAATTTTGTTCGGTATTACTTAAAGTTTTTGAGAAGTAAGCTATTGGCATTTCTTTACCGTTTTCATCTTTCTGTAATAGAACTGATCCTATGGCATAGTCAGAGGCGTCCGTGGTTAAAATAAAATTCTTATGAAAATTTGGAAATTTTAATATAGGGGATGACGTGAGAATTTCTTTACACTCATCAAAGCTTTTTCTATAGGATTCGTTATAAATATCTATGTTTTTACCGTTTTTGAGACATAATGTAAGGGGTTTGGTAAGTTTGGCAAAATTTGGGATAAATTTACGATACCATCCTATGGTACCGAGAAATTGCTTAATTTCTTTTTTTGTTTTAGGGATATTAAGATTTTGATTTTTTTCTATTTTGGAAGGATCTGTTTTTATTCCGTCTTGCGTTATAATATATCCTAAATATTTTGTTTGTGTTTGTAGGAATTCGGATTTATCCATTTGGATTTTTAGGTTTGCTTTTCTTAATTTTTCGAAAACTAGTTTAATATTATTTAAATGTTCTTCAAAAGTTTTACCAAAAATGATCACATCGTCTAAGTAAACTAAACAAATTTTGTTAACTAATTCTCCCAGGGCGGTATTCATCATTCGTTGGAATGTCGCGGAGGCGTTTTAAAACCGAAAGGCATACGCAAAAATTCGTAATGACCGGATGAAGTGGAGTAAGCGGTTTTTCGATATCGTTTTTGTTGGGGATTGGAAATTTGTCATCTTTTGTTTGAGAATTTATTTTTCTAAAATCGATTACTAATCTCGTTTTTCGTTTGCCAGAGGCGTCTAATTTTTTTGGAACTATCCAGATGGGAGAATTCCATGGAGAGTGAGACGGTTGTATAACTTTTTCTCTTAGCATTTTTTGAATGTGTTCTTCGATATCGTTCTCGTACACTTGCGGAAGTCTATAATTTTTTGTGTGAATAGGAGTTTCATCACTTAGGATTATTTTATGTTCGCATAAATTTGTGCAAGATAATTGTTCATTTGGTTTTGGAAAAAGGTCTCCGAAATTTTTTATGAGTGTTGTTAATTTAGATTTTTCGACCTGATTCAAATGTTCTGAGCGTATTTGAATATTATTATTTTGTTGACAATTTTTAAAGTCGGTTTGTAGTGTCTTTTCTTTTCCTTGGATGTTAACGGAGTTTTTCTTAAAATCAATTTGGATATCTAGTTTCTTAAATGCTTCAATACCTAATAATAGATTATATTGTTTATGAAATTTGTGAATATAACATTTAAATGAAATTTTATTTATTTTTAATATAATAACAAAGTGTGAAATAGTGGATTTTCCATTTACGGTGGTAAATGTACATTTTTCTTCATAAGTTTTGATATTTTTGAATTTAACTAAATCTGGGTGTATTAAGTTTATGCTTGACCCCGTATCTAATAAAATGACATAATCTTGTATTTGTAATGATGGTAGATTATAAGTTAGACTAGACATTACTTGTTTTCGTCTACTTCTGTCTCGAGTTCTAAAAAAGAGTCATGTTCGGTTTCATTGTCTTGTTCCGCGTATTCGTATTCGTCCTCAGTGCGGTCTGGTTGTTCATCTGAGTTTTCGTTGAGGTTGTAATTTTGTCTTATCGTTTGTGTTGACATAGGCGTAGTAAGCCTGGTTTGCTGGGTCATTGGTTTGGGTTGAAATGTTTTTTTTGTGTCGTAATAATTTTTTAAATTTTGACGTGGAGCGAAAAATTTGTGTTGTGGTTGGTTATTATTGAATTGGATGGCTCTTGATGGGAATTCTTGAGCCGGGAATTTTCTTGGTGGTACATTGAAGCTAAAATTTTGCTTATCTTTTAACATGGGTGACTGATGTGTGCTCTGTTGTGAGTAATTGAATTCATTTCTCAATAAACGTTCGCACGCTTCTAGGGTGCCGGGTTCTTTAACAATAAATGCTCCTCTTATTGATAAAGGTAAAAGAGTTATGAAATAAGAGATTACTAACTTTTGATTTTCATTTATTATCGCGTTTTTTTTGCGATTGACTATATTCTTTTAGTAAAATGTTTGATTTATATTTTGAAAATTTTTGAGAAATGATTTCTAGAGTTTTATCTGCGTTAATTTTATTTTTTATTTGTAAAATTTCTAATAGTATTGTCTCGGCTGTGCTTTTATCACAGTAGTTTGTTGTTAAGTGGAATTTTAGTTCGTCCCAATCTTTAAAGTTATTTACTGCTATTAATTCGGCAGCTTTGTGTGTGAGTTTCGTTTTTATGAGTCCAAAGATAAATGTGTTCTGGATGGCAGTTAGTGTAATGCCGATTAGTGTAGATTTTACGTCATCTACGGCATTGATAAAATTATTAAGTATTTTTATGTCTCCGTTGTATGGAGGGATAATTTCACAGAGGGTTTTTAATTCAGTACATGTGGTTGTAGTCATGATTAAACTATTTAACACGTTTAGTCTACTCGGTCTTAGTGTTATATTTTTATTAGTGTAATTTGACAGAGTAGGCTCTGGTTCACTATCACTATCTAGCATGAAGTGTGTTCTGTATGTTTGGGACTGTGCCGGTCCCTCGATACCTTTGTTACTAGTCGTTTGCTAGAGGTATCCCTTTAGTGTGTTACATAAATTATTGTCTTAAATTTTTTAACAGTTATTGAAAATTTATTTTAAATATTTATTACTAGTACACAGGTAATTATCTTTTTTAATTTTTAACTTACTGAGATATTATGAATAGTACTAGGGTCGTTTGATGCTTTACGGACATCACCGGGTCGCTGATTCTTCCTGGGTTTGGAGACGTGATCGGGTTCGAACAGCAAGTCTTCCTTCTTCTTCTCTCGATTCTTCAGTTGTTGAGTTGCCAAAGGAAAATAGATTTCTCCGTGGGATCTGCGTTTCGATTGTTTCCACAGGTCGTTGTAGACGGTTTTGTTGAAATGTATTTTGTTTTGGTTTATTATTGATTGATTTATCAGAGCAAAGAATCAATATTCACCACACAGTTATGTATTTCTCTGATACTACCGATGCTGCGCCAATTAAATAATTTGATTTAATATATTTGAAAAAAAAAAGTTTTTATTATCAACTTGGTTACATGTGTTGAGATAGAAGAATACAGGAACAATGAACACCTTATCTTAGTTACAAGGGTTTTTATTACCTAGCTTATCATAATGGAAATATACTGGAAGAATATGCTGACATCGCATAATTATTGTAGAATAGGAATACAGCCATTACATAATTTATATATATATTATATTTAAGCCTGGCAACGATTTTTGTATCTTCAAATTTAGTTTTGTGTAGAAATTGTATTGTATGCTGAGCAATCAAAGATTTAACAGGGTAATTTATTATAATGCAGCGCTTATATTTGCTAAATCTTTTAAAAATTGTTCTTCCTGTGTGTCCAATATGAATTTTACCACATTCGCAAGGAGTACTATATATTCTAGAAGATTGTTTTAATAATTAATTATGAGTACTGAAAACTTTTTCCATATGTTCAAATAATATTTTTGAAATATTGAATATAATTTTTTTATGAACATATGTACAGGGAAGTTTTCACCCATACTATGGATTCACACTCGAAGAACGAGCCTTTAGAAGACGGTCTATCCGAGAATGTGAGTGTATCTTTAGAAGAAACAATAAAAGGTCTACCATACGGCTGTTAGCTCGTAAGAGGGGTAAGTAATAATTCGTATTCATATTTTTATTATTAATTTAGGTGTACTTTGTCTTATTTCATTTTCTTGCACTTTACGCTTAATGGGTACTGCTCAACTAAATTGTACCTGCTAAGATTTTCTTTAGTCATTTAATATAACTAGGGTCGACATCGTGTAGCAAATATATGAATTAAATTAATTAAGTCAGTAATGTGCGAGCTACAGAAGCGTTAAAAGTCAGGTGAATATAAAATTTTGATAAATTTATTTAGTTGATATTAATTGAACAGCAAAACTTCATTTTTCAGTTCTTTACAAGGCTGAAGTCGTAAAGAGCAGTGAAGTCGTTACAGGCACAAATCTTGATATCGTAAGAATTCAGACTGATTTATAAATAAAACAAAATATCTCTTAGGTAGTTCGATTTTGCCAATTCTTCACTAATAGTATTTAAGTGCGCCATGCTAAGAATAGAAAAGATACATTTTCTACAAGCACAAAGATATTTGCTCATTATGTGGTTGTCATTACAACGCAAGTATTGGTAACGGGAGATGTTAATTTAGAGTTATCAATGGAATTGTAAAATTAGCACATACTTATGATTAATATATAAATTAATAGAGCAACAATTTCGTAGTCGTAGAATAAGCATAGGGTACAACTTACATAAAATGCCCATTTCTCACTTGTAGTAATTGTAGCATTTGTCTTCAATTCGTGCTACAAACTTTCACACTCGTGCGAAATGAATACCACTCCACGTTTGTTGTACAATTTATAGTATATTCTAATAAAAACAGCGACGCGGTCCATAAAACAATATGCAAAATCCATATAGTTTGAGTATATACGTATATGCATTGAAAATAATATGTATGTTGATACATAATTATATTTTCGTATAATTATGAATAGCGTATTTATATTATTCTAGACAGAAAACATTTTCCTTCTACGTAATTTTGAGGGAAATATAAAATCTAGACAAGTACATGAAGAAGAAAGTATGATGTAAAAATAGAACTCTGTACGCAAAAATGAAACGAAACAAGCTTATCAGTCATTTTAGATTAGATTTTAGATTTTCCTAACAATCATTTGATTTATTGTTTCTACGATCACTACTGTAAATGAGCATTATTGCACAATCCACATACTATGTAAACTTGTCCCTATGATCATACACATGACTGTCCGTTAGAAGAAACTTACACAGTAATTATGATAATCCAATTTTATAAATAATAAAACATTTATTTTTATTGAATGGGTATGAATATGATCGTAAAAAAGTATAGTACAAAAATTGGATTGAAAAGCAATTATGTACTCGCTACATCACGCACTCACCACTATGCAGTTCTTGTGTAACACTCGTATGTTTCTTACAACTATTGTGATGTAAACATTAAAATACCATCATATTGCCAAATACATATACTGATCAGGAACTATTAATGAAATGATTTTATAATACATAGGTACAGTGGCGGCTCGCGAATGATTTTAGTGGGAGGGCCGAAAAACATTATATTAAAAAATCACTAGGAGTTGAAAAAACGCATTTTTATTGACATATATTTATTTCAACATATTTATCATCATAAATATTATACATATAGTAATAAAACACAAGTATATACAAGCTAAAATACGTAGTGCGGACTGCAATGTTTGCAGCCCACGATATAAATACATATCACAAAAATGTATATGACGTGTTACCCCCACCTGCTCAATACACTGACTATGCGGTGTGACTCGGTCTGCACTGACTGCAGCTCTGATGAGGACGCAATCACACTGACCCATACCTAGTACCTACAATTCAAAAATAAATATGCTACGAACGGAAAATATTTGTTTTTGTAAAATAATTGTATAGTAATGTAATAACCTATAATAATTTTAAAATGTTTTCATTTTGGTGGGAGAGCTGCAGCAATCTAATATTTTATTGATTGAATTTAGGTTAAAATGAACAAATCAACAATATTTTTCTTAAAAATGTTCTACGTTACGGACACGAGGGCAACTCTGTAACAAAATTTTGTTATATATGTCTATTCTTTTATTAGTTACTTAGTCTTTGTGTTATTGCTAAATTTCTATTTCGGCCTGTATCTAGTGACCTATGAATTTATTTGAAAAACAAATACATGGTCAAACTATCCTACTAATGTGACAACTTTTGTCTAATGTAACCGACCCCTTAGTTCTTACGGTTCTTGGGATACGAATACATTCACAACTTAAATGGAACACAGCTTGTATAGGATTGTAAGAACTAAAAACGAATTAAAAAGATATGACAGGAAGGACGTGTTGGCCTGCGCTTGTTTTTTACATTTGTCAAATATTTCATAGCAGAGTCGTGAGCCGATATCTTGTAATGTAGAAACTCGCTCAATATGTCAGCAATTTTATGTATTGCCCTGTTTAATTATGACACATCTACATCTACTTATTCTGACTTCAATGCAAATTTTAATTATTCACTCATTTTATTTTAGATTCCTATTTTCAATATGAAGAATTGATTATTGAAGGTCCAGACACAGCCGTTGAGGGGGGCGATCTACAACTGCAATGTTTAATTTTACTTGATCGCAATTTGCAATATAATAAATATTTGCCTTATTGGAAATTTCCTATACCCGTAAGTATAAGTATTTTTTATATCTAATTTGTAAGTAAAAAGTAAAAGAAAAGAACTGAAAGACACATGAGTTATTTATAAACATAGAACATGCAGGTTGTGCAGTCAGACGGAAATAACCAAGAATTTTAAATGAACATTGGAGTGTATGCCGCCATTTTCGAGAAAGGCAAAACATGCATTGCTCTATTGTATTCTGTAGCGTTTTCCTTGTATTTGTCAAATGTACCACTTTGGTGATAAAATATTTGCAATTTCCTGGAACAATTTTAAAGAACTGTATAGAGATACATTATTATTAATTAGAATTCGACGTTATAGACAATTTTTCTTTTCATACAATTGAAACTTTTATAATATTAAATTCCTTAATATTCTTTATTCTTTAGTAAATAACAACAATAATATCTATAATAAATTTTCAAATATATCACTACTAATAATAATATTAATAATTAAATTTAAATTAACTAACTTTTATCTTTCAAACTGAAACAATATGACAGTTTGAATGGCATTCTCTGAATTGTAAATTTTATTTTTAATAAGTAAATTATTAATAACTTTGAACTCCTTAGACGCAGTTTTGCATTCTGAACATTTTTTACACTTATGTTATAATTTAATAGGCCAGAAATTACCAGCATATGAACAATTTGCCATTGTATGTCCCATGAAGTAGACACTCGGTATAAGTTAAGAAGGTGTCACGTAAATTATTTTAATATTTGCTATCACTAAGTAATTATTTTCTTATGGTTAATTTACAGCAATGCAGACTTTGATATTACAACTAAGATTTGTACATATTTTATGAAAATTAATCGCTCCTAAAGCAGTCGAACGTACAGTTTTGCATTGTATACTTGCTACATAAATATTTATTACATTATTATTAGTATTATTATGACGATTATATTTTCTACTAGAACCCATAATTCAGATTTTTCATTTACATTTTTATTTGATATTTTCAGTAAATAGACAATTTGCTGGTATCGCCTCACGATAATATCACAACAAAGAATAGCGATAGTTTGTACTATATGGACAAATAGTTAGAAGTTTCATAAACTCTGATAATATGATAATTAAAGACAATTTTTTTTAAACGAACATGTACCGAGTGTTAAATTCCAACATTAAAATATTGAGGTACATTCTTTGTTTGAATTAAGAAGATATTTTGAATGTCGTGATATATTAAAAACAGTTGGAAAGGAAAACTTTATTAAGTATCTCTTGTAATATTTTTTATAATTTGTAAAGTAGATGAGCGGAAATACGGTATTAGTAGGTGGCTCAGTGGTATCGAGTTAAACTGTAAATCTTGAGAACCCTGGTTCGATTCCCACAGCCGACAATCAATTTTCACCAAAATTAATTCTACCCCTGTGGCTCCCCCACCACTAACATCTTTGGGGGCCGTGATTTGACGGCTGGGAACCGCATATCACGCGATAATCTGCTGCGGCAGAGTGCCACACCCAGTAATGGATAAAAGGCGTGATGATATATTTATATTTTATTTTTATAATTTTATATCAAGCATTCTTATTAATGGACATGTGTCAAGATGAAAAATTATATGACATATTAAAAAACTAAACGAAGTTGAATTATATGTCACATTAATATACAGGGTGAGTCTGGGAAGACGCCCCCCCCTTTAACTTTTTTATTATGAGTAATAGAAAAAATAATAATAATAATAGTTAGATATTCATATATAATACAACACATGTGTTTAAAACTATCGAATATATTGTGTTGCCACGGAGCGTATTAATAACATAATAATAATATGTTGAATTGATCAATACAATATATTCTGATAATTTTAAACACTCGTGTTATGACTATATAACGAATACAAAAATAAACAGAAATCGTTCTATCACGAAATTACATGAAAATTACAATTGAAATACAATTTTTGACGTTAGCAATGATTTTAGTTTGTTGAATAAAAACCGCAATTATAATTTTGTAACTATGACGACGATGCCTTTTGATGCATTTGTGGGTGCAAGATTTCATATTTTTTCGTCATTTTGATCATTATAGGTCTTAATTTTACATTTTTTGTCCAGGGAAATATGCACCACGTCGTCAAGGTATATTAGTTTATCTATATGTAGTAACCCTTCTTTTGAAATTCATTTCAATTTTGATTATTTTCTCTATTGATATGAAAAGATCATTAAAATTTTTCTTCATCTCTCAAATATTTCTGGAATTTTTTCAGAAGTATCAGAAGCATCTTCACCATAATTAAAATTTTATAGTTTGATTATTTCATTTGTTCGTTTGTTTCTATAATTATTATTGTTATTATTATACAAAATTTTAGCAATCAAAGTTTCAAGATTTGCTCCAGAAAATATTGCCTTTCAAGCTGCAGCCTCTTAAACTTTGCCATGTCGACTGACTGTCGCTGGGTTGAGCTCGACGTGTCCTCCAATCATAACATTTACACTAAATACGATTATCAAGGTCCAAAATCAGTGCAAACTGAAAACAAACAAATATAAAACATAACGTTTGTCAAATTTATTATTAGTTTCGTTCATATCTTGTTACTATATAACAATTAAATTCATAATGCTATATTCCACATTGTATATCTGAAAAAAAATTAAATAAATAATTTCGTAGTTAATTTACAAATTTTAATTTTAGTAATTAATAAAAGAATAATTTGTCAAGTGTAACATTAATTGTCATTTTTACAATTTATGAAACGCCGACTTTTCTCTAAATATATGCTAGTAGTTTCATTATATCAAGATAAACACCGCTGCCGTACGAAAATTACACTACGGGAGATTAACGTGAGAAACGACATGAATCTATCGAGCTGCGTAAGTTTAAATTCCGCTTATTTAACTTTTAATGATCTTTATTCATTGTAAGAATCTATTCTATTTTATGGTTTTCTTGTCTTACTTTTTATTTTAAATAAATAAATATATATACATATACAGGGTGAGTCTGGGAAGACGCCCCCCCCTTTAACTTTTTTATTATGAGTAATAGAAAAAAATGGTTCATATGAAAGTTTTATTATTTTAAATATACTATTTGATGGCAGATGTAGATATTTTTTATAAAGTCAGGTTTACAAGATACGACTATCAACTTTTATTTTTTAAATAGCAACCTATAATTATTTTACTAAAATAAAAACCGCCATTTTTTTCTCTTTTCAACGGTGTATTAGTTTTTATTAATGTATCTGAAAAAATTCGAGAAAAAT
The DNA here is from genome assembly GCA_947425015.1 of Pterostichus niger. Lineage (NCBI taxonomy): Eukaryota > Metazoa > Arthropoda > Insecta > Coleoptera > Carabidae > Pterostichus > Pterostichus niger. The sequence continues at coordinate 1,313,482 of OX380347.1, forward strand.
CAGAAAATTGAGAAATACTAGAAATAATTTTTATACAAATATTATAGGTGGCTATGTGAAAATAAACAAAATGTAACAGTGTTATACAACTTAACAAACTAAAGCAACAAATTCAGTAACAAAAACAACTTAAAACAAATTATTTTCACATAGCCACCTATAATATTTGTATAAAAATTATTTCTAGTATTTCTCAATTTTCTTATTTTTCTCGATTTTTTTCAGATACATTAATAAAAACTAATACACCGTTGAAAAGAGAAAAAAATGGCGGTTTTTATTTTAGTAAAATAATTATAGGTTGCTTTTTAAAAAATAAAAGTTGATAGTCGTATCTTGTAAACCTGACTTTATAAAAAATATCTACATCTTGTAACGCAACTTTCGTTGTACTACAATAATCAACCTTACGCTCCCTGGGGGATGAGCCCGGGTTGGACGGTTGAACCGCGGCTAAACTCAGTGAAGATGGGAGTGAGTCGGAGAAGGGGTGATAAATCACAAATGAATTGGGCGCCAGCCGGCCTGAGCCGCGACCGGTTCAACAAAAGTACTACGGCCGACAAAGTACGGGATACTTCCCAGGACAGGACTACGAGAGGTTTCAAATACTTCAAATAACAAAAGGAGAATGCGGAAAATTAATAATATATTAACGCAATTAACGAGCAAGTTACACAGGACACAATAGTCGTTGCTACACGATAGCTGGATCGTAAATCCACTTAAGACAGAACGCTTCAAAGCGGATACTAGCATAAACGGAGGCGGGGCGCTGCGTTTCGCCGTAGCGACTAGGGCTGCGGAAAAGTCTACACCTAAAATGAACTGGCGTATACCGACGTATGACGTATCATTGGCCAATAATTCGTTTACGCGGCGCGACCGAACGTACTTGACTACAGAATCGCAGACCCTAACAACTATTACGTTGCACAAGCAACACACCTCGTCAGTGACCACAACGTCACTACAAATGACTCTACCAAATACTCTTAACTGGATTTTCACAAATAAAATCTGTAACTACTCTTAATTATCTTGCTCAACAATAACTTAAATAATCTCGTGAGCAGAAGGCACACGAACCAAAGTATAACAATACAATACATAAATCGCAAATACGACACAACGTAATGATTACAAGAAAAATGAATAAATAAAAACAAATGATTGTGGCTTAGCTGTATGGCGTCCAGGCGTGAACGGGACAGGTGGCAGCAGTGTCACAACTCGGTCTGCCAACCGGATGTCCAGAATCGTCACTTCCCAAGATGGCGGACAAGCACGTGAAATGGGAACGTCACGCAGCGTCACTTCCGCTACACGTGGCTTCTTTTCCAAACTGCGAGGCTTTAATTCCTTGGCGACGAGTATCAGGAACTCCAAGCAACGCCAGCGAGCGAGTGCGCTCGCCACAGCTTCGATGCCAGGAACACGGGCACACAGCATAAACCCACAATGGCACGGACAGCTGACCAGCCACAAAAATACGTAAACACGTACAACGTACAACAAAACGTACATAAAACGAACTGGCTGTCGTCAAACATAAAACGAAAACGAAAACGAGAACGAAAACGAAAACGAGAACGAAAAGCCTAAAACAAACGACTGCAATTAGGGCCATGTGCGAGGGAAAGCTATTAACAGGCTAACTTTACTTGACTAAAGGCAGATTCACTAACAAATGAACAGACATCTTTACCTGAGTTCTTGGGCGGCTTCAAGTGGCAGAAAATATGTGATCTTTCCTACTGGGAACCAAATCCGGAACAACTCCGACGAATAATGCAGTTACCTAAACTGCAATATTCCTTAAATGGTACTATTTCCCAAATCCCCACCAGGGTATTTCGCAAACAAACTGGTTTGCCGAAAAATAAATGAAAATAGCCCATCTTCCAATATTCAAAACTCACATTTCCGCAACAGACGTCGTTCGAAAAGACAAAACAAAAACTGAATGCGTTCGAAATCGAACCTGTGAAATTCTGCCAAGAAAAGAGAGCGCTGCGCGAAGACAAAGACAGCCTCCGCCTAAATTCGAATGGTGCCGGTAAAAAGGCGCGCCTAGCCGACAATAATATCGGCAGAGCTACTTCGCGGCAAACGGCCACTAATTGTCTGACAGCTAAACAAACAAAGTGATAACCTACAAAATACAATGAAGCCGAGAGAAACTGAATCTAAGTTTTGCTATAAACTGGAATACTAAAAGAAGGAAATCTAACTGATGCTAAGTATTATCAAAATTGATCGGTCAATAATTAATTGATAATTAAATTTCAGGTGCTGATACACAATAAACAATAAACCGAGTGAAATTCGAAGGAAGGCTCAAAATGAAACGTAACAATTCTCCCCCTACTTGTCCAGGAAATTTTCCCAAAAATTTCCGATAAGAAAACTCTACAGAGGACGCGAATCCCCAAAAAAAAAATGCAGCTACTATGTACAAATAAATTTTAAAAAAATTGACTGAATTTAATTAACTACCAATCGAATAATTCTCGGAATTCTATGTGTCGGGAAGACAGCTTTGTTCGTTCTCCATGTTAGCCTCCAACGTACGAGAACTCAATGACAACCAAATGTAACTAAAACTAAAATTAATTTAGAAACTAGTTGCAGAATACTATCCAAACCAAAAATTTAATTTCCTAACTCAGAGCCCATTTTCAAAAACAAGCACGGATAAACAAAAGAAATCACAAAAACAAGCCAAACATGAAAACGACAACAACAAAATCGAGCCTCTTCTGCTCGTGCCTCTCAAAATTCTCAGGCCTATTTTTCTCGAGGCCCCACTTTTCTCGATGCCTCTTTTTCTCGAGGCCCCACGTTTCTCAAGGCCCCACGTTGGGCGCCAAATTTGTAACGCAACTTTCGTTGTACTACAATAATCAACCTTACGCTCCCTGGGGGATGAGCCCGGGTTGGACGGTTGAACCGCGGCTAAACTCAGTGAAGATGGGAGTGAGTCGGAGAAGGGGTGATAAATCACAAATGAATTGGGCGCCAGCCGGCCTGAGCCGCGACCGGTTCAACAAAAGTACTACGGCCGACAAAGTACGGGATACTTCCCAGGACAGGACTACGAGAGGTTTCAAATACTTCAAATAACAAAAGGAGAATGCGGAAAATTAATAATATATTAACGCAATTAACGAGCAAGTTACACAGGACACAATAGTCGTTGCTACACGATAGCTGGATCGTAAATCCACTTAAGACAGAACGCTTCAAAGCGGATACTAGCATAAACGGAGGCGGGGCGCTGCGTTTCGCCGTAGCGACTAGGGCTGCGGAAAAGTCTACACCTAAAATGAACTGGCGTATACCGACGTATGACGTATCATTGGCCAATAATTCGTTTACGCGGCGCGACCGAACGTACTTGACTACAGAATCGCAGACCCTAACAACTATTACGTTGCACAAGCAACACACCTCGTCAGTGACCACAACGTCACTACAAATGACTCTACCAAATACTCTTAACTGGATTTTCACAAATAAAATCTGTAACTACTCTTAATTATCTTGCTCAACAATAACTTAAATAATCTCGTGAGCAGAAGGCACACGAACCAAAGTATAACAATACAATACATAAATCGCAAATACGACACAACGTAATGATTACAAGAAAAATGAATAAATAAAAACAAATGATTGTGGCTTAGCTGTATGGCGTCCAGGCGTGAACGGGACAGGTGGCAGCAGTGTCACAACTCGGTCTGCCAACCGGATGTCCAGAATCGTCACTTCCCAAGATGGCGGACAAGCACGTGAAATGGGAACGTCACGCAGCGTCACTTCCGCTACACGTGGCTTCTTTTCCAAACTGCGAGGCTTTAATTCCTTGGCGACGAGTATCAGGAACTCCAAGCAACGCCAGCGAGCGAGTGCGCTCGCCACAGCTTCGATGCCAGGAACACGGGCACACAGCATAAACCCACAATGGCACGGACAGCTGACCAGCCACAAAAATACGTAAACACGTACAACGTACAACAAAACGTACATAAAACGAACTGGCTGTCGTCAAACATAAAACGAAAACGAAAACGAGAACGAAAACGAAAACGAGAACGAAAAGCCTAAAACAAACGACTGCAATTAGGGCCATGTGCGAGGGAAAGCTATTAACAGGCTAACTTTACTTGACTAAAGGCAGATTCACTAACAAATGAACAGACATCTTTACCTGAGTTCTTGGGCGGCTTCAAGTGGCAGAAAATATGTGATCTTTCCTACTGGGAACCAAATCCGGAACAACTCCGACGAATAATGCAGTTACCTAAACTGCAATATTCCTTAAATGGTACTATTTCCCAAATCCCCACCAGGGTATTTCGCAAACAAACTGGTTTGCCGAAAAATAAATGAAAATAGCCCATCTTCCAATATTCAAAACTCACATTTCCGCAACAGACGTCGTTCGAAAAGACAAAACAAAAACTGAATGCGTTCGAAATCGAACCTGTGAAATTCTGCCAAGAAAAGAGAGCGCTGCGCGAAGACAAAGACAGCCTCCGCCTAAATTCGAATGGTGCCGGTAAAAAGGCGCGCCTAGCCGACAATAATATCGGCAGAGCTACTTCGCGGCAAACGGCCACTAATTGTCTGACAGCTAAACAAACAAAGTGATAACCTACAAAATACAATGAAGCCGAGAGAAACTGAATCTAAGTTTTGCTATAAACTGGAATACTAAAAGAAGGAAATCTAACTGATGCTAAGTATTATCAAAATTGATCGGTCAATAATTAATTGATAATTAAATTTCAGGTGCTGATACACAATAAACAATAAACCGAGTGAAATTCGAAGGAAGGCTCAAAATGAAACGTAACAATCTGCCATCAAATAGTATATTTAAAATAATAAAACTTTCATATGAACCATTTTTTTCTATTACTCATAATAAAAAAGTTAAGGGGGGGGGGGCGTCGTCCCAGACTCACCCTGTATTGTAACGCGGCAGTTCTTTAAATAATTAATATCTAATTAAAATTAATAATCTTTAAAAGTTAATAGGCTTTGTGATCGTCAATTAATTACCCTACGTTGAGTTGTGTTGAATTTATAGAACTACTTTTCCTCAGGATTCGTAATTTGAAGTCGTCATTTAAGGATGTCTGAAGGTTGTAATGAAATAAAATCTCCATACAAATTTTAATTATTTATGAAGCAGCAAACTTCAGAACAGTGCTGGTTTAATTCAAATGCAAAGACAGTCGCTAAAATACAGTGCGCATCCACCGCTTGCTCGCGATACGCACCAGTGTAATACGATTGCCGTCTCCGCTATTGTGTTACTGATAGGTGTGCTAGACTAGTGGTTGGTGATGCTATTAGATAGCCGTAACTCGCCCTCTCGAGCAGGGAGACGTCTCTCACCTTAAGGCTCTTAGCGGGACTGTTTAACTACTCCGGATCCTCAGCCGAGCGGGACTATTTGACTACTCCGGATCCTCGGTGCCAAACGAGATTAAATTAATAGTGTTAGGTTTGGGCTATATCGCTATGTCCACTTCCCCACATAGCCAGCTAGGTATAGGAATGCAGAAGTTTAGCAAACGTAATACACTGTCACGGCCCTCAAGCAAACCAAGGACACAACACTCGTGTTCCACAACCAACTCCAAGCAAGAATCAAACCAGCATTAAACAATAGTAAATAATCAAGAAATATACATTACAATACTCGGTAGCTAGTTCACAAAATATGGAACAAATAAGTTTATGGCTTCCCAGTGGTTCTCGGAAGGCGAATCGGTCAGAGGCGACAAGTCCAGGTACTGGGACCCGTCTCGGACGGTGTATTGGCCGAAAGAAGCCGTTTTAGTACAATATTTAATATAAATAAATTAAGAACGATACAATACCACAGGTTTTGTAGTTCCCGCTTGTGCGAGTCAATGCTGATTTCCCACTTTAACTATTATATTACAATTTTCCAGCACGAGCCAGATATAATTTATGTGGGTTACCAACAAATTCGTGATAATGAATTAGTTGGATTTTAATATTGCAATGAACAAGTTTCCAATATCACAACTTATAGTCACAGTTCTGCCGAAGAATGATTAGATGTCCTTGCTCAACAATCTCAGGTCAGATCTGGACGCGATCAATTAGCACCGTCATTCAATATGCTGGACAATCGTACCCGCTCAACAATCTCAGACTAAACTTGGACGCGATCAGTTCACCAAAGTCAGAGCACAGGATCTTGATCCCACCGTATATGCTAAAAGTCGTAAATAGCTCAACAATCTCAAGTCACCTGAACGCGCTCGTAATACCAGAACCAGAGAACAGAAACAAAGCTTCTAAGCCCGCTTAGAGACCACACTCTCGCCGGAATGCTGGATAGTCATACACGCTCAACAATCTCAGATTAATCTGGACGCGATCGTAATATCAAAACCAGAGCACAAGAGCATAAGTCTTTAGCTGAACGAGATCGGAATCAAGTTCCTCGATTCCAACTCAAACTTGCATATTTAACCTAATTACCCCACCGACGTTCCTACCCTTTCCAAATCAAAACTACCACTTCTACCGTAGAGAACCACCTCTAAAACGCATCGCCAAATCGCGTTTCTGGAACTATGTCAAAAATTGCGTCACCGTTACGTCACCTCCACCCACACCGGTTCTTCCTAAACACGCTTCGCGAAGATTCGTCTCTTTTACTTAACAAAGCCGACGCTGCCCAATCCAGGTCAGTATACGTTTGAGGGAGACCGCGCGGGTCTTCCTACCCTTAGCTAGACGGAGATATCTAGTCACCCCTCACAACTTTACTAGCAGCTTGCTTGTACTGGACTCATGCTTGTACTAATTATGCAATTAATTTATAATTTTTCTCTTATACTTTTATAAAAATATGTGCAAGTGCGGCATTTCACTCAGTAGACTTTGTAAACATCAATCGTTCAAATATGGTCTTATCATCCCCGTGAAATGCTTCTTATTACAGGACCTAATTCGTAGTGGTTTTTAAATTTATTGGAACTACAGATTAAACGTACTCTGAGTGCCCGAAAACAATAGCGGTATTTCCCTCCGAAATTAGAAATTTGGTTGTCTCCTTAGTTATATGAATCTATTAGACTGACGCCGATTTTAAACAAAGCACTTAAGAATTTACAACCCTCGAAAAATTGTCCGTCAGTTACCAATATTCGTCGCGCTGTTTCGAGTGTTTCCAGATGGCCGCTATAAATTACTCACTTACACGTTTTCAACAGGCACGGCACAGACAAAGGTTGACGCTACAAATAAACAGCTATTAAAAGTTTCAAAATGCGGCATCAGTGGGTCCGCTTTCCACTGTCTGTATCCGGTCCTTCTTTTGTTACGCCGCGGGGTCTGACGCCTGTAAGTCCGAGGCCGGCTACGGACCGTTTCTCGTTGCGCCGTTCCAATAATATTCCATCGTGAGGAATATTCTGTAATTAGCGTATTATTATTCGAGTTAACAAATTACCTCTGGTCCGTTTCACTATATATATATATATATATATATATATATATATATATATATATATATATATATATATATATATATATATATATATATATATATATATATATATATATATATATATAATATATATATATATATATATATATATATATATATATATATATATATATATATATATATATATATATATATATATATATATATATATATATATATATATATATATATATATATATATATATATATATATATATATATATATATCTATATATATATATATATATATATATATATATATATATATATATATATATATATATATATATATATATATATATATATATATATATATATATATATATATATATATATATATATATATATATATATATATATATATATATATTAGAGATGGGCGAATATCAAATTTCTCGAATTCGAATATCGAATACGAATATTAATCAGATCTCGAATATTCGAGGTACTCGAATATTCGAATACTCCTAAAAGTTAATTTATTTATTATTAATAATTATTTCATTATGTCTTTTTCATTATTTGCATGAAATTGTTAAGATAAAATAAAATTTAAAGAAAAAAGAAAAAGACGAAAACTTCAAATGTTGCCGAAAAACAAATTTGAAATATGGTAAGTCTTCATGGTTTTGAAACAAAATATCTTTGTTATTAATAACTTCAAAGTATTGTAATTGCTTTAAGTTTATGTACAAATGATAAAGAAAAACATAGTCAAAAACTGCGGTCAACATATGGCGCGATATTCGAAGTATTCGAATGTTCGCTATACTGACGTTAATATTCGAAAATCTCGAATATCGAATAACGTCAATATTCGCGGCATTCGACTATTCGCGGATGATATTCGCCCATCTCTAATATATATATATATATATATATATATATATATATATATATATATATATATATATATATATACATATATATATATACATATAAAAATAATAATAAGTTTATTTCCAAGAAAACATGTGTACATATATGGGAAATATAAACAAATACAATAGTATTAACTATCAAACAATACATACATCGCATTTTAGAATACATATTGTAGCGAGTACGGCCCTGTTCCGTCTGGAACAGTCGACATGTCTGCTGCACGATTCACCGCTGTCTCAGACGCAATAGACAAGTCCGTACCTGTTCGCTCTGCGTCATGCTTCTACCGTGTGCCAGAAGCTCTCGAATATTCTCGAGTACATTGTTGCAGTATATAAAGGAGAGTTTCGGCCGGGAAGAGGTATTCTGTAGAGATGCGCATTTTATAAAAAAAATTAACCAGACCCGACCCGAACCCGATGAGTACCCAACCTGACCCGATGGATACCCGACCCGATGGATATCCAACCCGCCCAGACCCGATGGGTACCCAACCCGACCAGACCCGACCAGACCCGATGGATATCCAACCCGACCAGACCCGATGGGTACCCAGACCCAATGGATATCCAACCTGACCCGGCCCGATGGATATCCAACCCGACCCGACCGGATGGATATCCAATCTAACCCGATTATGTGTTTACTACTTGAACAGATATGTACCCAACTGATCCGAAAGTTAATTTTACAAGGAATATGTAGTATTTCATTAGATACAATAAAAAATCTGTTAATATTAACTGTGCAAAACTACTATTTACTTAAATCTACTTGTATACTTACGAGTAGTTCAAAATGATTTGTTATAAGTATAAATATTTGAGTGAATATTTTATATAAACAAATATATAATGTTTATAGTTGTTACACATTTTTGGTACAAATTGCGGTTTTGTAGCAAAGACTACACTAAAATTCAGTAAATATCAGTGGCGAACCGAGAAAATATATTTGGAGGGGGCTTGGATATTTGTAAAACGAGTAGATTTATATACATATATATGTAGAAATTATTTAATTACATTTAAATAAATATGAAATATAAGTGAAGACCCCTCCCTTTGCGTGCGCCAGTGGTAAATATAAATACTAAAGCGGAATGACATAAAGTATACTAAAATCCATGATTAGATAATACGAATAAAAGCGGCAGTAGAATTATAAAAATATACAATTTCTGATACACTTGTTTTGTTATGCCATCTTTATCGTAGCATTGCTTTGATTTATGTTTACAAAGCATGAATGAGAGCGCAAGCACTGTTAGATTTTCACCTCTGCTCAATATTATAAACATACAGGGTGTTCAAAAAAGGGTAAAAACTAAGGCATATACATTTCAGTGTACTTATTCTCAGCAACATTTTTTTTTAAATTCGCTAAATTAAAGGCATGGTTCTTGAAGCGTATATTTCTGAGGCACTGGCCGACATGTAATTTTTAATAAAAATTATAATGAATTATTATTACATCTTTTACGTAGTAATATATTTACTTTTATTTTATTTATAATTCATAATCAGCACATCAAAATGTATTAGCCCTCAAAGTTTTTTATCGTTTTTTAACACCCCGTATATAATATGTATAAGCGACCAAGCGTTAATTATAAATTTTAAATAAATTCTAAATATACTTGTAATTGGGTAGGTGGTTTATAGTCCTGTAGAATTGAGAACCCGGATTTCATTCCCACAGGCGACAAATAATTTTCACCACGTTAAAACTAGTCCTGATACTTTCCCTCCACTAATATCTTTGGGAGTCGTGATTTGACGGCTGGTAATCGCACTTCACACGAAGAAATATATCACTTACCGAGATATGTAATGCGTAAAAAGCGTGATGATATATTTATTTATTTATTTTGCACTTGAATATTTCATATAAATATAAATTAAATTATGAACCTGACCCGACTTATCCGTCTACAACCAGACCCGATTTATCCGTATCCAACCCGCCCAGACCCGACCGGACTTATCCGTAATGAACCAGACCCGACTTACCCGCAATGAACTAGACCCGACTTACCCGTAATGAACCAGACCCGACTTACCCGTAAATGAACCAGACCCGACTTACCCGTAATGAACCAGACCCGACTTACCCGTAAATGAACCAGACCCGACTTATCCGTAAATGAACCAGACCCGACTTACCCGTAAATGAACCAGACCCGAACCAGACCCGACATGAACAACTTACAACTGACCCGAAACCCGACTGCGGGTCGGGTCGGGTCTGGTCGGGTTTCGGGTTTCGGGTAAAAATGCGCATCTCTAGTATTCTGTATTCGAAGTGTGAACAGTGCAAGTCGTTGCTAAATACTTTGTTGTGAATATAAATATATGTCTTCGTAGTTGTACTACATTAGTTTCGTTTTAAAGAAAATATTTTGTTAGTGTTTTCATTACTCGTGTTTTATTTAATAATAAACTTCACCGAACCCGAAATTGTAATAAACGTTACAATATTATAAATTTAGAATACCATTAAAAAGAAATTTTCTAGACTATACAAAGGGTTTTTTTTAGTTTGAAATTGTATGTTGTTCAATTTTTTTAGATTATTCGGTAAGTAATTGTACAATTTAGCATACATATAATACACTCCTTTTTCATATGTACTTGTATTATGGTGCGGGTAAATTATAGTTCGATCCTTTTGTCTTGTATTATTTTTACTGTAGATGTAGTGTTCTTTATTTTTATGTGCAAACTTTAATAATTCAAAAGCATACAGTCAATAGACAGTTAAAATTTTATATTTTGTGAAATACTCCATACAATTTTTAGTCCATCCAATACCAGCTGTTATTCGAATGATTCGCTTTTGTATTGTTAGAAGATTACTGCATTTTGAGCTGGATCCCCAAAAAACTATTCCATATCGCAAATGAGATTGAAAATAAGCATTATAGGCAATAATACATGTACTTACGTCACACGACAATTTTACATGCTTAATTAAATAACATACTTTGGACAATTTTATAGACAAATTATTTATATGTATTGACCATTGTAACAAGTCTTCTATTGTAAGCCCAAGACATTTAACATAATTGGCTTTGTTGGCTGTCAATTGAACATTTTATGTATCACAAGATCTTAATGAGCAAAAGACACAAATGGTTTTAGTCATATTTAGAATTAAATTGTTGTTGTTGCCCCAGGATGATATAGCTACAACTGTATCATTTACATTCTGTACAACTGAGTTAATAGTATTATCGGAAGACAAAAAATAAATATCATCTGCATACATTACTAAGAATTTTTTTGTGCATTTGGGTAAGTCATTGATATATACCAAAAATAGAAGTGGACCAAGGACAGATCCTTGTGGTTACTCCTAATTTTAACAAGGATTTTCCAGGCATGTATTTATTTGCAACAAATTGATCATTTGTATGGGAAATTTCTACATAACAAAAACGTTTCTTTAAATACGAGCAAAACCAGTCATACAAAATGCCTCTTACACCATAGGCAGATAATTTTTGTAGTAGGATATCATGATTTACGCTGTCAAAAGCTTTACTTTAAGTCTGTGGCGAGTACACTTACAATATTCCTTTTATCAACTTCAGCAAGTATAAACTTAATTACGTCATAGAGAGCTGTTATTGTTGATCTTCCTGGTCGAAAACCATGTTGATTGTCAACAAGTATATTGTTAGAGTTAAAAAAAATTATTAAACGATTAAATATAAGCTTTTCAAGTATTTTTGATACGCTACAAAGTAGTGATATAGGTCTATAGTTTTTCACATCCTTTTTATCTCCTTTATTTTTATACAAGGGAATAATTTTGGAGATTTTGCAAATATCAGGAAAAGTGCCTTCAGCTTCAGATTCGTTAAATAAATGAGTTAAGATCACACTTAAGGCGTAACTATTTTTAAAAATTATCATTGGCATTTCATCAGGACCTGAAGATGTATGTTTTTTAAATGAATTGATGACCTCACGTACTTCGTAGCAATCAAAAGGAACTATAAAAATAGAATTAGAAATATGAGTACAATTAATTTGGGATAGATTGTTAGGGGTTAATATATTCGGAATACATTTGGGAAAATAATTCATAAAAATGTTACATATTTGATCTGGATTTGATGTTGTTTCATTCTTATTAGTATTGTGTAATTCAATATTATAAGTAGTATGTGATTGCGTTTTGATTTTATTAATTGTGTTCCAAATTTGTTTGGATTTATTCTCTGATGTTTGTATTAATGATTTGTAGTATATTTTCTTAGATAATTCAATTGATTTGCTGAGTATTCTACAGTACTTCTTGACATATAAATTAAAAATGTGGTTCTTATTATGTTTACAAAATAATAACAATTGACGTTTATGGCTACACGAAATTCTTATTGCTTTAGTAATCCATGGTTTAGTGGGACATAATTTATTTCTGACTTATTTTAGCGGAAAATATGTTTCAAAGTATTCTTTGATAATTTCAAAGAAATATTTGAATTTCATGTTTACATCATTTGTATTGAATACACTTAACCACGTTTCATTAGAAACTGCTGCATGAAATTTATTAATTTGATCTACAGAAAAAAATCTTTTATATTTACATTCTTTATCGAATGAAAGATTGTTTAATTTATATGGAAAAGATATTATTTGTGCAGAATGGTCAGATAGTCCAGAAAATATAACATCCGTATCTGGGATACAAAAAATTGCAAACACAGTATCAATGCAAGTTGCTGTTTTGTCGGTGATTCTCGTTGGTATGTTTATTAAAGAATTGAAACCAAAACTTTTTCATCAATGATTGAAATGCAATAACATATTTATTTATAGTTATTAAGTCGATATTGAAATCACCAAATAGTACTATTTGTTTACATTTATTTGTTATATGTGTGTGAATAATTGTTCAAATTGTGTTATAAATGAATCAAAGTTATCAATACATGGAGGACGGTATATTGAGATTACAGCCGTTTCAAATTCATTGATAAAAACACCAGCACATTCAAAAGCAATTGTCAAGAGACGGATTAGCCGTTATTTGCAAGTTAATATAATTAGTGCCATTTTTGACGAAAATACCAGCTCCGCCATGATTGCTGGATCTGCAGAAGACACTCGCCAAGGTGAAGCCTTCCAGTAGTTCCAAAACAGTTTCAGCTTCATTTAACCAATGTTCGGTGACGCACACTACATGCACATCTTTATTTAGTTCATCAAACAAAATTTGTAGTTCATCTGTTTTATTTCGAATACTACGAATATTCTGATGGATCATAGTAATGTTCCGTAATTGCTATTTTAAAATAAAGATTATCTTACGCTTTTGTTTTTCTATTATTCTTATATATGATGGACACTCACTGCTTAATGCACTGTGATTATAATTAATATTTAGATTTAAATTGTCAACAGCTGATTTACAGTTCACACAAACAAAATTTATCTCGGCACAAGTGGATTCGGACAGTTTATGACTATTTGAGCAGTTTGGACAGGCAGGTGTGTCCCTTTTGCAATCCTTAGAGATGTGACCGTATTTCGAGCAGTTAAAACATCTAACAACTGATATATGATTTTGAACACTACACTTCTGCCAACCAATATTAATTTTATTCCTATTCAATAGTATATGATGTACATTCGGCTCTAATTCCAGTGTAATGTCAAAACTACGTCTATTTTTATTTTCTTTTTTAAATATTATTATCGATTTATTTTTGTTTTCGGATGCTGGGATATCGTTTTGAGCAAATATTTTATTTATAAAATCTGCATCACTTTCAATGTCAGATTTGTCAACATATTTAATTTTTAATCTTGGATTCTTAAGAGCACACTCTTTAATGATATAATTATCACCGATTTGCTCTGTAATGCTGTCTTATAATTTTTGCAGATCAATACTATTTTCACAGCCTATTATTACTGCCCCTTCTTTACATTGTTTAAGAACCGAAACTCCCACGGATAAATTTGAGGGATTGACAGAATTTTGTATGACTTTTTTTGTTTCAGCACTTACTTGATTAGATTTAGGTTGAACCACTAAAATTGAATCACTATTTGGTTTTTTAATATCCGATTTTAAAGCACTTGACCACGAATTTTGAGCACTAAACAGATTTGATTGACTACATATTTTTGCTAATTGATCTTTAAGTTGCTGATTTTCAAATTTTATGTTTTTTAGTACATTTAAAATATCACTAGCACAAATAACTTTAATATCTGCTTTAAGAGTAGCAATTTCTTCTTGAAGCTCTTTTACGAGATTGAACACATCATCTATAGTATGCTTATCTTCTTCAGTATTGTTTCTTGTTTTAGGTGCCATAGTGAAAATCACATGATTTTATTTCGATGTTTTAGATAATCACAAATTTTATTTCCGTTGCACTTTTACCTATATAATTAACACTTATACCAAATAACTATACAAAGTTAAAATAAATTTTGATAATTTGCATGAATTAATATAGAAAAACAGAAAAAATTATTACACATTAACAGAGCTGCGAAATACACGTCTCACTTCAACGACAGTTGACAATAGCTACATATATATATATATATATATATATATATATATATATATATATATATATATATATATATATATATATATATATATATAATCTATAACCCTCTATTTACAAAATTATAGTAATATAACTAGTAATCAAAGTGTAATTATATTGCCAATTATTGTGGACTATATTACACACATTATAAATACGTGTATTTTAGAAGGAGTCGTTCCTGATATTTGGAAATTTGCGATAATAAAGCCGATTGTAAAACAAAAAAATGCTCAACATTTGATGACTTGCGCCCTATAAGTGTATTACCAGTACTTTCTAAAGTTCTTGAAAGGGCATGCTATGATCAAATTATGGCCTTTGCGTTAGATAATAACATCCTACCTGCCTGCCAATCGGGTTTCAGAAAAGGATATAGTACAAATACCTGTCTACTTAATATTTTGGATGCAGTATTAAATGACTACGACAAATCAAAATTATCCATCCTAATTCAAATTGACTTCTCGAAGGCATTTGATATGGTAAACCATGGTATGCTGCTTGCCAAGTTTAAATATTACAATTTTTCTTGTAGTGCTATACAGTGGTGTTTGAGTTACTTAGCAAACAGACACTTCAGGGTTGGTATGTCATCGAATACGGTTACCAAGTTTTCATAGATTTTTCCACTTCAGTGTGGTTTGCCTCAAGGATCGATTTTAGGGCCTTTATTTTTTCTTATTTATGTAGCCGATATGCCATCAGTCCTACAGTATTGTTCAGCTCACTCTTACGCCGATGATACACATTAATACACATTAATAAAAAACTGCAACAATTAGTGTTTTGGATTAATAACAATGGCCTTAAAATTAATGCTAGTAAATCTACACTTCTAATATTCAGCACTGATAATTTTCCTAATATTGTTCTGGATGGTACCACCCTAAAGCGAAGTGCTTTTACGAAAATTTTAGGGCTTTATATCGATGAAAATTTGAAGTTCAGAGAGCATTTGAACAATAAACTTATTTCTGCAAGATTAGTACTTCGCAATCTGTATCAATTTCGTCATGATCTTAATTCTGAAATTAAACTGCGTTTGATAAACACCTTAATTTTGCCAATATTTGATTACTGCGCATGCACTTATATTCCGAATTTGACTCAAACGGACAAAAATAGAATAACTCTAATACAAAACTCTTGTTTACGGTTTATTTATGGTGTGTGTCAATATGACCACATATCTCATTACCGTGTTTTATCGAATATGAGATTCAATGATGACCGCGTAAAAATGCCTATCTATGTTTGATTCATAAAATAAGGCTAACCAGCACTCCAAGTTATTTAGCTGACAAATTATTATTTAAAAATTATAATTACAGTCTCCGTATTAATGATTTATATATTGTTCCTACTTTTAATAAATCAAAATTCAAAGGTTCTTTCTCCTATTTAGCGCCCACTTTGTACAACAGTATTCCTGCAGCTTTGAAATCTCTAACGTTGAATTCTTTTAAGAACAAAATAAAGAATATGATATAAGTTTTGAACATTCATGTTATTGTATTTATTTTTGTAAATTTTGTTGGTTTTTTTTTGTTGGCTATATTTTTGGCTTTGTAATATATGTAAGGTTAGGTGGAAGAGCAGCCTCTGGCTGAACCTCGCCTTTGACTTGGAATGTCAATAAAGATTATTATTATTATTATTAATGATGATGGAGCGAATGCTTGATTCAGCGGGCTTCAGGTGCCGGGTTTATCTAGCTGAAAAGAAAAATAGCCTAAAAAGTTACGCAATGAGAAGTCAAAACAACTACAACACACACCACATCAGAATCAACCAACAGGTATTCTCGAAATTATGCGACAGCATACCATTCTGAGAGTTGCCTCGAAGGCTGTGCAAATCAGAATTACCAGAACACTGCTAAACATTCTACTCATCGAATTACATAACCAGGGCACCGCGGGGGTCTAGCGAACCGTTGCTCATCTCCTAGTTAACACTAAAGATGGCAGGTCGGGCATCATTAGCACGAGTGCCAGTGATTCGCCGTCAACCCTTCAGGGAACCACACAAGTTTATGGATAACAATCACATACAATACATGTGGTAAAACCATTTGACTCAATTCAACAATCACGATTAAACTATCTTTCACAATAAACTGAAATAAATGGATAGTTATTAATGAAGTTCTTAACTAACTGCACCCACAATCCATTTAAATAGTACGGTGGTGTGTAAAGCGTTACGGAATTTGAATCCGGAGATCCCGAGTTCAAATTCCACTAAAGCTATATGACCTACCATACTACGGCTCGGTGAGTCCGAATCCTGTATTTTAATTGAGATTAAGTTCCTATTGTGGAGAGGAACATAAATAAATAAACAAACGCTAAATTGAAGTAGAAAACAAAATCAATTATGATCAATAATGAATATATAGGCAAGAATTCTTGCGAATTTCTTGAATTGATTACCAGCATTAAACTTGAACCTGAATCTAGATATCTGGATGTGTGTCATTATTCATAAATGTTCCTTTAAACTGTATACAAAAGGTTATAAATTATAAATAAGAGATATAATAAGTAAAAAGACAGACACACCAAAATTTATTTAGGTGTTTAAATTAAATTTTTGTACAAAAACAGTTACTTCTGTATACAGCCTGGGTACAAGACTGGTTCTAGCCAATTTGGTCATGGATTTATTAGTGGAAAAATTATTGGCATCCCAAGACTTTATACTCAAATTTAAAAAAAAATGTATGGATGATATCATAACTGCTACGTCTAAAAACCAGGTAAATCAAGTTCTGGATATTTTCAATAATTTCAACTCGCATCTTCAAATCACCATTGAAGAGTAAAAAAATAAACAACTACCATTCTTAGACGTTCTCATTCTCCATACGAATGAAGGAGAATGAATCACTAAATGATTGAGACAAAATGCTTCGACTTTTTGTACGAGTATCTCATCAACTGGTAAATGTAACTTACAATTTGAAAATAATATACGGTGTGATCGACGTCGCAATGGCTCCACCAAGAAGTTATGATGCGAGTAAAACAACAGCTGATCATGAATAATTTTCCAAAACAGCTGATTAATTGAATTCGCAAATATAATGATGGATTGACAAGTAAAATAAGAAATAATACAACAACAAAATTTTCCTATAATACCCCCTACGGACAGAATGTTTCACAAAGGTTTCAAAGAGTTATTTCAAGACATTTGTAAATGACAATTACTTTCAAACAAATTCAAACAGTAGATCAACTATTTAGCAACACAAAACAACATATTGAAGAGATGCAGAGGTTAAATGTCATCTGTAGGATTCCCTGTCAGGATTGTTCAAAAGTGTACATAGGTCAGGCTAAAAGGTACTTGAGAATTCGACTAAATGTGTCTTAATATATCACTGTAAATCAGAAAAACTCAATTTTGATTTTGATAATACCAAGACTATAAATGTATTTAGAAGAGGAGTTAAACAAGAAAAATGCGCTAAAGATGATATAAGTACGGAAGGAAAAAACCGCTTAAAATTTTTAAATGAACATGAATGAAGATGAAGGTGGTTCAGATGTAGAAGCCGTTTTACAGTCATTGCAAATCCAATTTAAATTTTTTCAAGTAGTTAATGCATTTTTCTGCATTCGTTATATTGATGCTGTTGAAGTGATAACTTCTTTGACAGGTGCCACTGCAAGATATCCCCTTATTGTTTCTGCTTACAGCTGATTTGCATTGATGACAAGGTGAAACCATGGTGCCCTTGAAATAAATAACGAAGTAAAGAGTCGATTTGAAAATCCCCAGTTAATGGATGGACGATTGCATTCACTGAACTCACGCGTATTAGTTTAAAATTGTCAATACGAGCAAAGTCAGATTTGATGATTTTTACTGAGACACTATCAGTTATAAATAGATTTAGTTTCAATTTACGCGAACTAGATACGTGACTGAGTAACCCAGATAATCACTAATGTTTAAGTACTCTCTATATAGTTAGTATCAACAAATACTAGGAGTTTAAAATAAGACAATACCACTGAAACACTGGATTTAGTTAAAACACTTCTAAAGCGCGTGCAACTTGTTCAACGATTTCAACAGTTCAACAATAATTATATTTAAATTTGACATGACTTAATATTGTTATTGTTAAAATGACGAACTTCATTGAATTGACGGAGATTCAGATTGTTTATAAAATTTTAAAATATTGTATTTATATATAATAATTTATCTGACCAGTGACATGGTATTTGTTAAGTCAGGGTAGAGTCTCCAACAACCCATTTTCGAAAGAAAATCAATATAAATTTAAAAGAGTAACATTTAATGTTGGATGTAAACTAACCGATTCAAATCAATTAATACTTAAGCTTATCATTAATTTTAAACCTATTACAAATTTGAAATTATTCATAACGATATTAATCTAAATTTTTTTAAATAGTTCATCACAAAATCTATGATTAATTTTTCATTAAATAAATATATCATCTGGGTCTGTTACTCTGCCGTCATATATTCATATTTAAGAATCTTATAGTTTTAAGAGTAAATAAACCGTGAAAATACAAAACAAAAAATCAGGTCTCAAAATATATAATAATAATAATCCTGTTCCGGTTCGTGACACTATTAAAAATGTTGTACCGTTCTCTAAAAATGTTTTTTTTTTATTGAAAGTAAGTTATATTTACAACTGGCCTTGTTCAGACCAACCAGCAAATTAGGTGTACAGATGATATTTAACATGTGTGAGGTAAACTCCCACTGGAATTTCCTCTTTATAATTATAATAATTTTTATGTCCCAGTTATTAAAAGTATTTGAGATCTAGTGGTTTTGTCCTGTTTAGACGTCTTGGATCGGCTTCGTTGTTCAGTAGACTAAGGACTAGTTCGTTTGGATGATCATTCAGTTTATCTTTGTGTTTTGAGGCGAATATACGAATTTGTTCGTGGACGTATTTGATGTTTAAGTCTTTGTGTATTGTGTGGTTATTTACGTACCACGGGGCATTTGTGATCATTCTTCGGGTCTTGTTTTAAAAAAACGCTGTATAATGTTTATGTTTGACTTCTTGGCGCATCCCCACAGCTGGATTCCATATGTCCAGATTGGTATGATGATGACTTTGTAGAGTAATATTTTGTTTTGAAGTGTTAGTTGCGATTTGTGACCAAGAAGCCTGTACATTTTTCTGACTTTCATATCCAATTGTTTTCTCTTTGTTTGTAAGTGTTTCTTCCATATTAATGTTTTGTCTATATGCATTCCTAGGTATGTTACCGTGTCTTTTGTTTCTAGTTCAGTGTTATTTATTGTGATTTGTGGGCATGTTATCTTTTTGTTTGTAAATACAACGTGTGTACTTTTACTTTCATTGATTTTTAATCTCCATGTTGTAGTCCAGTTTTGAATTTGGTCCAGGGCTTCTTGTAGTATTGCGGATACTACAACAGGGTCTTCGTGATTAGCGATGACAGCCGTGTCGTCAGCGTACGTGGCGGTTGTCACGTCTTCTGAGCAAGGCATATCGGCTGTGTAGAGCTGCTAGAGGATAGGCCCTAGTACGCTCCCTTGAGGTACTCCAGCTGTTATTTTATAAATCTGAGTTGTATTTCCCTCGCAGCTTACATGGAAATATCGGTCATTTAGATAAGACTTGATTAGTAGAAAGTACTGATGAGGTAGTGCGATTTTGATTTTGTATAACAGGCCCGAGTGCCATACTCTATCAAATGCCTGGCTTATATATATAAATACTCCTGCGCATATTTTCTTCGTCTGTAGGCAACTTTCTATTTCATTTGTTATTCTATGCCCTTGCTGAATTGTGGAGTGCCGTTCTCTGAATCCGAATTGATAATTCGGTATTAGGTTCTTGCCTTCTATTATTGTTTTCAACCTTTTTAGAAGTAATTTTTCAAAAAGTTTTGATAGGATTGTGATATGATGAGGCCTTATGAGCTGGTTTACCAGGTTTGTGGATGAGAATAATTTCTGCGAATTTCCACTGAACTGGAAAATATGATACTCTTATTATTGCATTATAGATCTGAGTTAAGAGTATTATAGCTTTCATTGGTAGTTCTTTCAGTATTATTGCGTTGATTATATCGTATCCTGGAGATTTTTTGTTATTTAAGTATTTTATTTCGTTCTTGACTTCGTTGGGAGAAATGTGTCTCATTGGTGGGGATAGTTGTAATGGAGATGTTAGGTATTCTTCAATATGTTTTTCCTCGTCGGGTGACATTGTCGATGGATGGGGTTCGAATACCTTAGAGAGGTGTTTAGCAAATACTTCCGCCTTTTCACTATCTTCTCTGGCCCAAGTGCCGTTTTGTTTTTCAATTGGTGGTATGTGCGGTGTAGGTCTTTTTAGTTTTTTTGTAGCTTTCCACAGACTGTAATCATTTTCTGGTTGTGCGGATAGGTTACATAAATATTCGTTGAAAGATTCGTTCTTAATTTGTTGTATTAGTTTCTTTATTTCTTTTGATATGCGGTTTAGCTTGTTTTTCTCGTTTGGGTGTCGTGTTAGTTGCCATCTACGTCTGATTGTTCTTTTCGCAGCAATTTTGTCTAGAAGAAATTTAGGTAAATTAGTGACGTTGTCGATTTGATTTTCGACATCTGGGGTGGAGTACCATGCGGCTCTTTCTATGAGATTTGTCATATGTTCAACTGCGTCATCTATATCGTCATCTGTTTTCAGTGGAATTTGAAGGTTTAAATTTCGTCCAACAACCCATTTTCGAAAGAAAATCAATATAAATTTAAAAGAGTAACATTTAATGTTGGATGTAAACTAATCGATTCAAATCAATTAATACTTAAGCTTATCATTAATTTTAAACCTATTACAAATTTGAAATTATTCATAACGATATTAATCTAAATTTTTTTAAATAGATAATCCCAAAATCTATGATTAATTTTTACATTAAATAAATATATCATCTGGGCCTGTTACTCTGCCGTCATATATTCATATTTAAGAATCTTATATTTTTAAAAGTAAATAAACCGTGAAAATACAAAACTAAAAATCAGGTCTCGAAATATATAATAATAATAATCCTGTTCCGGTTCGTGAAACTATTAAAAATGTTGTACCGGTCTCTAAAAATTATCAAGAAAATTATATTCAAACTGAAACGCTTTTTCTTAGCCATGTTTTTTGGTCACACCAAAATTTTCAACTGGTATACCAGTTCATGAAAAACATTTATTGTTACATTTTCTATGAAACAGATTTCAAATGGTTGCTCTGTATAAGCATGTTTTTATTATTTTCATGTACTAGAAGATCAGCCTCTGACATCCTTGCTATTGATCTTGAATCCATAAACCTTATTATTAACATATGAAAATAGTGTTCAGAACTCATAATTAATCATTAAAACATATTATTATTATAATTAGAAATACAAATTTAGTTTTTGAGTTAAACATATAAAACATAAGATCACCGTTCTGATTGTATTTAACTATAAAATTCAACATACTCGTATTAATAATTACTTACATAGAAAGTCCGCGAGTTTAGTTTCTTTTTTGTACCATTACGACAAATTTGCACTGTATACCATTGATTTTTGTAATAGTTTAGATCCTTGCTTTGTACTTTTTAAAACGTAAATGTTCGTTCAAGTTGGGAAATAATTAAGTTCAGGATTAAAAACAAATGTACTCACTATAGGGACCGTGCGCGAGAACAACTAGCGCTGCGCAACGGCAGTTTTCTAAGTAACGACGGGAGTCCGCGAATCTACTGTGCAAAAGAAAGCGTATTCATTATGGCATCCAAAGATAATAGAAAAGGAAATAGTAATTGTTGCGATGTCGGGTGTAGTAATACCTATGGTAATACGACAAGCGGTGTTAGTTTTTATAAATTTCCACCTAATAATAATGTAGGAAACATTAGACGTCAACAATGGATTGCTACTGTAAACCGCCAAAAGTAAGTAACTGTTTAAATTTTGTTACAAAATTTTATAAAATCAATAGTCGTACGTACATATATTAATAATTAAATAATATACCAACATTTTCATAAAGTAATAATTTACTTTTTTATGTTTTTGTTTACGCAATGCTTAGATGGTACACCGTGGATTCCAACAAAATATATATTATATTATAAGCTGTATAATGTATCATATTTTGACTCACATTTTCAATCATGTAACTTAAAATATATTCAATTTGATATCTGTTAACAATACTAAATAGACACTATTAACAATTTCATTTACACGGCGGCTTGCAAATCTATCTGCTTCTGTTTTCGCATCTTCCTGAAGAACTTTTTTAAATCGCAGTTTATATCTTTATATAAAATGCTAAAAACATCTGACACCTTACTGTCCCACTTTCGGCAAAGTAATTTTTGGAAAAAGATCTTGAAATCTCTTCCATTCGCATGGTTTATCAGTTTTCGATGTTATGGGATCATAATTAATATACATAAACAAAGCTGCGATATGTTTGCATACTGCTCCAGCGCTAGCTGGACAATTACACGTGACATTATTTATTACTCTCCCTTGATTCAACTAAAAAAAAGCATTATCGTAATATATTGCTAAATCAAAAGTATTTCATAATTATTGATTAATATTTGGAGTGCGTACCCAAAAAATTAATTCATAATCGTAAATATAAATATTCGATTTGGTTCACAAATACTATTAAGGGTAAAATAAAATTATTTTTAACAAAGTCTACGCTCACGCGACGCCGGTAATTTTGTCTTGATGTGTCAGAGCAATTAAATCAAGGTTTACAAATGATGTTTTGTTTTCAGTTCAAATAAACTTAATAACAATAATAATACTTACATATAATTTTACATTATACGGTGCTTAGTTTATTGATGTTTGTCTGATTATATTTGATGTAATAAATGTTTCATGCGGACTAACATTTTCAATTACCTACGTTCAAAACATGACCGCTTTCAAAAAGGTTTTTGCCTTTCTTTAAACTTGATTGCGGTAATTTATCATAAAAAATATTTCCAAATCCACATTTAATTATTTTGTAGACCATTTCTCTCCTCTTTCACGTAGAATAATTAGAAATAATTTCCCGAAACACTCCACTCCAATACAATTGTAATGCTATCCGCGCGGCAGGTCTCCCGTCGCTTAGTGGTGTTGTCGCCGCTAGAGCCGAATTTGGCGCTGGCGCTCATTTCGCGCACGGTCTCTATAGAGAAGCGCGATGAATTCAACTCACAGATAAATTAGCCCCGGATGTTTGTCTTTCTACGGTATATACGTTGAAAATATATAAATTTATCACATGCATTTATTTGAACACAGATAACATACACAATGACAGGAAATATAAATTTGCAGTTATCTTAATTCACATTAGTTGGCCAGAAGAAGTCCACCACCACCTCGAGATTATATACACTTAAGTAACGATCAGAGAAAAACAATGAATAAATCGTTACTAAAATCATTAAGTCAGGTTTCAGCTAACCAAACAGAATGTTGTGGATAAGTCATCATATTTACTCCTAGAATAATTTAACAATATAAATTGAGATTTTCGATAACGGTACTGGACTGTCTTGAGTTTAGGTTTTTATTAATTCTATTCTGCTGTAGATTTTCGATCAACTAATTCACATCTAAGTCTCTTGTAGTGCTGAAACTGTAACGTAGTTTTATCATTGTTTATGTTTTAGCTTTTAATTAAATTGTAGCTAATAATTAGCCTTTAAAGAATAGTTTGAGAGAATTAACTAACTACTTAAAACAAAACATTATTATATATCATTTTAACATGGTAAGAAAATTCTAAATACATACATCCCTACATAACATCACGCTATATCCCATTAAATGGGGTAGCACAAACCCGTCAACATTCTCATCCTGACACATGATACTCGTTTAGACCACATTAACACTTCCTCCATACGTACTCTTCCTTTTCTCACAACCAAAATCCATCATCACGTAACAAACATTCATCCATTCGCTCTTGTACACCTGTTTCGTAAACCTTCACTTACGCCCACTTCACTAACAACGAATCTATAAAATGAAGGCAGCATCTCCTGCGCTTGTTTAAAAATACATTTAACACAATTGCAGTTACACACTGTATAGTAAAAACTGAAAATGAAGTAAAAAAAGATGAGGAAGGAAGGAAGTATCTCCCTGCGCGCTTGTTTTTGAAACTGAATTCCACACAATTGCAGTTGGACACTCTATAGTAAAAACAGAAAATGAATCAAAAAGATAAGAAAGGAAGGGAGCAGTACTTTGCGCTTGTTTTTGAAGATGAACTCCACACAATTGCAGGTAAACACTCGAAACATCTAACCAATTAATCTAAAATCAAGAATCATACGCTTGTCTTCATTCATCGTATTTATCCCGCAATTAATTTTCTCCAAACATTCCTATCCTGACACACCACTTTTGCTTCAACCACATTCATAATTCTTTTCATACAAGCTCGTTTATTCTTCACGCTCGGAACCTTTCGTTCACGCAACAACCCTTCAATCATATTTATCCATTTGCTCCTAGGTCGTCCACGCAAACTTTCACCCTCAATTTCACCAGCATACACCTGTTTCACCAATCTGTCATTCGACATACGTTCTACATGACCAAACCGTCTCAACTGACTTATTCCCACTCTTCTTACAACATTCTTCCCAATCTCACATTCATCATACACCAATGTATTCCGGACACGATCTCTTCTAGTATATCCACACACATCCCGCAAATACCTCATTTCAACAGCAGTTATACGCCGTTCATGTTTCTTCATCCATACCCAACATTCACTACCATACATCAACGTAGGCACTAACACACCATTATAAACACTCAATCGAGCATCTCTGGATACATTCACGTTCCGAGTAAAGGTTCCCAGAGCACCAAATATCTTACATCCAGCAGATACTCTTCTTTCAATCTCTCGATCAATACGTCCATCCCTCGAAAACACACTCCCCAAGTTTACAAACTCATTTACTTGACCCAATCTCACACCATTCACCGAAACATTGCAATCAGTCACCAAATCACTCTTCTCAAACACTAACACTTTACATTTATCAACATTCAGTAATAGATTTAAACCTTTTCCTACTTTATTTATACTTAGAATCATTCTTCTCAATTTTTCTTCAGATTCACCCATTACAACTACATCATCCGCATAAGCTAACGCAGGCACTACACTGCCATAAATACGTACACCATCCGCCTCATTCAGCGACTTTCGTAACAACATCCATATATAAATTAAACAACCACGGGGACATCCCACAACCTTGTTCACGCCAACATTTATAGAAAACCAATCACTCAATCTACCATCAACTCTCACCGCAGCTTCGCTATCTTCGTATAATGCACGAATTGCTCCCAACAAATTACCATTTATACCGTATTCTAGAAGTACATCCCACAGAATATCTCGATGAACACTATTATATGCTTTTTTAAGATCGAGAAATCCACAGAACACCTTCTTGTTCTTAGCAAGTGATTTCTCAACAATCATACGAAGAGAAAACAATTGATCTACACACCCTCTCTCAGGCAAAAATCCACCTTGCATATTACTCAACTTGGAGATTGTTAAGGTTCGTACCTTGTGAATAAGAATCTTCCCGTACAACTTCCCTACCACACTCAACAAACTTATCGCACGGAAATTAGTACAATCACTCGAACTACCTTTGCCGTTAAATAAATGGCAAATGATAGCACGTGTCCAATCATCAGGAGCCACACACCGTTTCAAACAAAATCTAAATAAATAAAACTAACCAATAAAATAATCTCTCACCACCATACTTCAACAGCTCATTCGATATACCATCCAAACCTGGAGATTTACCATTCTTCAAACGTAACAATGCAAAACTAACATCACTTTAATTTATATCCGATTCATCACTTCTAACATTTTCTCTTGCATTTTCACTACAACAATTCGATCCATTTACGCTTCCATATAAACCTCTAAAATACTCACACCATCTATTTCTAACATCTAATTCATGCCACAATAACTCACCATTCGCACTCTTAATCGCTTTCACCGCCCTTACATTACCACCTCTCAATCTCTTCACACTCAACCAAAACATTCTTTTATTCATACTAAAATCATTCGTCATTCTTTCACTCATCATCAGAACGCGCCTTACTTTCTCTCACTACTCTCTTAACATGATTATTTAACCTATTATATTCTAGCAAACATTCATCACGTAAACTTCCAGGCACATCTTTTACATGTAGAAATCGCAAATACGCTCTCTTTTTCTCCTCAATTGCTTCTTTCACTTCATCATTCCACCATGCATTCCTTGGACAAGAGCCTAATCTGGATTCACCACAAACTTCTTTTGCACATTTAAGAACTCTATCCTTAAATTTCATCCAAACATTATTTATGCTGCATTAAAAAATAGGCTCACATACAGGCAAAGATTCATTTATTTTCTCAACAAACATATCTCTAATATCCTCATTCTGTTGATAGTTGTAAAAGTGCAAAGTAGTGTAATGCAGAGCAGTGTAGGTAGAAACAATATACACTAGTGCATCAGATTAAAAAAAATAATAAAGTGGAACTATTATCTGGCACTAACTTAATTGACTTATATGCGTAAAATTATTTACAATTAAAAAGACTCGTATAGACTGGACATGATTGGAAAATTCGTTTACTCAGATGAAATACGAAGTTTAAATAACGATCGCACTGCACATGAAGTAATTCATATAGTTACTTTCTTTTCAGTGAAGTTGGACTCATAAAAAATTCGATCTAAAATACACAATGTGAACAACAAAATAAAAAGCGGAATAATCATGTTTTTGTAAAAATTACAGTAACTTTCTATAAATGTAGCGGTCGTATTTTTCTGGGAAAACAAAGTCACAGCATTAAATTAATGTTGCTACTCTCTTCAACAGTCCCTGACGTGTTGCCAGCTGTCCACTTGATCATAGAGCTGAAACCACTAGATTCTCACTAAACATTTTTTTCAAAAAGGATTTTTTTATAAAAAAGAGTTTTTTCTCAAAAAAGGGGCTTTTTTTAAAAAAAAGAGGCGTGTTCCAATTTTATTATTGCAATAAAAATTTTTTTTATTATAATTATTATTTAAAAAAAAAAAGAGACGTGGTCTAATTGTATGATATTTTATTAGCGCAAATATTACTTATATAATACATATACCGGGTGTAGAATTGAATTATGTAACATAGGAAATACAATGGATTTTTTTAATATGACAATTGTTCCTTCCCTAATTAAATTACACCAAAAGTGTAAATATTAAAAAATGTTAAGTATTAAAAACTACATTTAGTGAGTATCTACTTGTTGCTCGATTGTTTTTTATACAAGAGTAACAAGCAAACTAAGAATGGCTTTTAAAAAGAAAATTTAGGATTGAGTGTGCTGTGGAAAACAACGAAACAAAATAATTTGTATTTATTTATTTATTTATTTATTTATTTACGTTACGCTGTACAACAGGAACTTAATCCCAATTACAGTACAGGGACCGCACTCACCGAGCCGCAGTGCGGTAGTTTATATAATTTTTAGCTTGAGTGAGATTCGAACTCGGGATCTCCGGATTCGAATTCCATATTGCTATCCACACCACCGTACTATTATTGTTATTATTGTTTTGTATAAAATATAACAATACACCTTCAAGTATAATTTATTATTAATTTCGGTTGAGCAATTTAATTAATTTATTTTATGAACTTGTCAAATTGAAGCTATAAATTTCTTTTAAAAAGCCATTTTTCGTTTGCTTGCTATTCTTGCATTAAAATAAAACTATTGAGCAACAAATAGATAATAATAATAAAAACGGAAAATGAAAATACAGATGAGTTCAACGTAAACAGAGGGGTGAGACAAGGAGACGCACTATCAGCCACGCTATTCAACCTTGCATTAGAGCACGTAACAAGAAAAATCAACAGAAATACAATCAGAAAGAATGGAGGATAAATTTTAGCGTATGCGGATGACTTGGTTATTATAACATAGAGAAGGGACATAATGAAGAACGTGATAAAAGAAATAGTGGCAGAAGGAAAAAAATCGGATTAAAAATAAATGACAGCAAAACAAAAATGATGAAATATGGAAAACAGAAACAGAACAACAACATAAAAATAGGGGAGAATGAGTTTGAGGAAGTAGAAAGATATAAATATTTGGGTGTAATAATAACAAACAAAGGAGATAGAGAAGCTGAAATAAAAGAAAATTTTTGTACGGCAAAAAAAGTAAAATTATCACTAAAAATACTAAAATTAAAATATACAAAACAATGATAAGACCTCTAATAATGTATGACGCAGAGACACTTACAATGACAAAAAAGAGGAAGAACAAATGAGAATAATAGAAAGAAAAATATTAAGAACAATATTGGGACCAGTCAAAATCAATGAAAATAAATACAGACGAAAAATAAACAGCGAAATACTAAAAGAAATGGATGGAGAGGACATAGTAAGCAAGATCAAATAGCAGAGAGTAAAATGGCTGGGACATACATGGAGGGCTGGTGAAGACACTATGATCCATAGTATATTGGAATGGGATCCTCTAAGACAAAGGAGAGAAAAATCCAGATCTACGTGGAGCAAGGAAGTGACAGAAGAAATACAAGAGTCCAAAAATGGAAAGAAAAAGCAGGAAATAGAGAATAAAAGAAGAATGAAGGGATGATCCCCCCGTTAAAAAGGATCTAGAAAACTTCGATGGAAGCGGCGTTGCCCGATAAGGGGCGTTTTGCCACCGCATATACATATATTGAGCAACAAATAGATAATCATTAGATGCATTTTTTAATACCTAACATTTTTGTATTTACACTTTTGGTCTAATTTAATTAGGGAAGCAACAATCATCATATTAAAAAATACCATTGAATTCCTGTGTTACATACTTCAATTGTATATTGTAATGTTTATTACAATCTCGGGTTCGGTGAAGTTCAATAAAACACGAACAATGATAACAGTAACAAAATATTTACTTATAACCAAAATAATGTAGTACCACTACTACCGTACTCCAAAATTAAATATAAAATAAATATATCATCTGCGAACAACAACATGGCTTCATGCCAAGACGATCAACTATCACTAACTTAATTGATTTCTCACATTTCACAAGCTATGCCCTACAAAATACACAACAAATCGATGTTATCTACACCGATTTTTCCAAGGCGTTTGATACGGTATCTCACGATCTACTAATTTTTAAACTAAAACAACTAGGTTTCAGTACGTTGTTATTAGCACTTTTAAATTCCTACTTGTCAAAAAGAAGTCAATTTGTTTGTATAAATGGATTTTGTTCAAATTTGTTCACACCTACCTCAGGCGTACCGCAGGGGTCCGTTCTAGGACCCTTGTTATTTTTGCTATTTGTAAACGACATAGTCAATGTAGTCCAACATTCAAAATGTTTACTGTTTGCCGACGATTTCAAAATCTTTATGCGAATCTCAGATACTGGCGATTGTCTTAAGCTGCAGAGCGATCTAAATAATATATATCAATGGTCTATTAATAATAAGTTATATTTCAACATTGACAAATGTCAAGTCATGAGCATCGCTAAGAAATTTGATATAATATTATTTGAATACGTAATGAACAATCTTAATTTAAAAAGAGTTACAGTAGTCAAGGATTTGGGAATTTATTTTGATTCCAAATTTTTATTTAACATCCATGTCAATACAATAATAACCGAATCATCTAAAAATATGGGTTTTTTATTTAGAACTACTTACAATTTTCGTAATGCTCAAACAATTACGCGCTTGTTTACTTCGATTGTCAGGACTAGACTTGAATATGGCTGTGTCATATGGAACCCCTTTTATATGACTCAGTCAAATTCTATTGAAAATGTTCAGAAGAGATTTTGCAAAACATTGTATTTTCGTACCAACCGAGCATGGCCGACAATAGACTATGAATTATTACTCGCTACATTTCTCCTAACCACTGTGACGAAGTGCACGTACTGCCTTCGCACAACGCTATATCTACCACAAGCCTCCGTAGCGCAGCGGATAGCGTGCTGGCATCCGGCGCGTGAGATCGTCGGTTCGATCCCAGCAGCCGGCGATCGAAGATATGTTTTATATTTTTATATTTTACATTTAAGTTAAAATTGTAAAGACTTGCTTAATTGTAAAACGGCCGTTGAAGTCTTAATTAAATTAAGGGTGTTTGCCGAATTTTGTCGCTCAAAACTCAGTATAAAAGGCGGGTTTTGAAGACAAATCGTCAGTTAGTCTGCCGCTAGCCTGCAGTTAGTCTGCCGCTAGCCTGCAGTTAGTTAGCTAGTCGTCAGCCTGCAGTCCGCATCTGAGTCCGAAGCCAGAAGATATCCGACCGTCCGACCCCGAGTGTTACTGGTAAGCAAGTTTTGCTTTTTTTTACTGTGGCAGTGTAAGCCCTGACACAGTAGTTGTTATTTTTTACGGTGATAGAGTTTGTCCTAACACCGCCGTTGTATTATTTTTATTTTGCTTATTTGCTTTGTGTTTTCTTGCTACGGCTGCGCTTGCCCTGACGTAGTATCTGTTTACTTGCTTTCTGTCTTACTACGGCTGCGCTTGCCCTGACGTAGTATCTGTTTACTTGCTTTCTGTCTTACTACGGCTGCGCTTGCCCTGACGTAGTATCTGTTTTACTTGCTTTCTGTCTTACTACGGCTGCGCTTGCCCTGACGTAGTGTTTGTCTTACTTGCTTTCTTTCTTACTACGGCTGTGCTTGACCTGACGTAGTATCTGTTTTACTTGGTTTCCGTCTTACTACGGCTGCGCTTGCCCTGACGTAGTGTCTGCTTTGCTTCACCTTCTTCTATCTTGCTGCGGCTGTGTCCGCCCTGACGCAGCACCTTATTCTTACCGATAGTTAGTTATTAATTGGGTTCTAGTTTATATTCAATATTTAGTTAGAGTTAATTTGTTTCTTTTTTCATTTAAACCTGGGTGTAGAAATATTAAATAAAAATAAGTTAAGTTCAGTTATTCGTTTGTGTCTCAATTTGCGAACCCTGGACACCCTCCACTCCGAGCTATCCGGACTCCCTTCCCTCATTCTAGCGAGCGTTGCTGTCCAACCGACACCGACGGCGCCCGAGCATCCCGACCAGGCAGCAACAGTGAGGGAACGTGACGACTTTTCGGTACGAGACCGGAAAGTGGGAAGTAGCAGCGTCACAAATTGGCGCCCGAGCAGGGACGTTAGAAGACACAACCATGTCCGATACCGAGCTGGAAGACCGCCCGCAAGTCCACGTCTGCGAGACCGTCAGGAAGTGGAATACGTTCTTCGACGGCAAAATGGACCCCATTGCATTCCTGGAACGACTGTCCGAACTCAAGGACAGTTACAATGTCGCGGATCAACAACTACTCGTGGCACTACCGGAGCTGTTCCGTGGGACGCCACTGCAATGGCTACGGAACAACCGTGGTCATTGGACCACTTGGCAAGAATTCCTGAAGGAATTTCAGGAATTTTACATCACGGCTGACTACGCGTGGAGATTGGAAGAAGCGGTCAACAATAGGAAACAGCGTTGCGGGGAACGCGGTAGGGATTACGTAATTGATATCCAGACCCTTATCCGTCGCCACGGCAGATTGACCGCGGATCAAGAAGTATTCCGAGTATACAACAACCTGCTTCCAGAATACCGGCAATACATCCACCGCCAGAATGCAACAAGCATCCGAAGTCTCATCCGCGAGATCGACGAGTATGAGAGGCTAAAACGAGAATTGCAAGTATCACCACCGGCCCGTATAAACGCCATGCCCAATACTCCCCCGCTGCCCCGGACCAAGCAGGCTGATCACACTGTGCTCTGCTGGAGATGTGCGGAATACGGGCACTACAAGACGGACTGCAGGAACCCACCGAAGCTGTTCTGTTCCCGATGCAGACGCCAGGGCATCATGACCCGGGATTGCGGATGCACCAAGGCATCGGGAAACGGGAAGTGAATGGTGTTACGATGAGGCCCACACCATTCACCGCCGCAGCGCCTCAGAATCCGACCGACCCGATGATGCCGCCCACGGCGCTACCCGTCCTCAGGGGCCATGAAGGGAGCGATAACCGGCTATTCGTTACAGTACACCTGTATGGCCAAGCATTCCCCGCACTAATTGACACCGGAGCGACGTACTCGTACGTCAATGGGGAGATCGCTGACTTCTGCCAACAACACCGAACCCCGCTGACGCCAAGCAAGTATCCCCAAGCCCAATTGGCAAACGGCGACATTGTCGCCACCCAGGGAGAAATGATCATCGGCTGCATTGTCCAGGGAGTTTTCAAACGTATCAGGGTCCTGTGCCTTTCTGCGCTAACAACGCCAATCATTCTTGGGATGGACGTGATTCGAACCTTTCACATGACCATCGACGTAATCCGTCATCGCGTCACCGTGGGAGTGCACCCCCTCGACACACTCGCCCCATGGACAGCAGAAACCCCGAGTCCCACCAATGAGGAAAAATTAGTACAGTTCCTCCAAGAAGAACTACCAAAGTTTGACAAAATCACCGGAACCACGCCGATTGCCCGCCATCAGATCAAGCTGCGAGACAATACCCCGATCAAACAGAGATACCTACCCCGAAACCCAAGAATGCAGCAAGTGATCAACGAGGAGGTCGATCAGATGTTGCACGACGGGGTTATTGAACCCTCGAATAGTCCATGGAGCTCACCCGCGGTGATCGTCAGGAAGAAGGACGGCCGACCACGCTTCTGTATCGATTTCCGACAACTCAACAAGGTTACCGAGAAAGACGCGTACCCGCTGCCATACATCCACAATATCCTGGACAAACTCCGACCGGCAAAATACTTCTCCACGATTGACTTAAAGAATGGATACTGGCAAGTCGCGCTGTCCGACGAGAGTAAGCCACTAACGGCGTTCACCGTCCCCGGTAAAGGCTTGTTCCAATTCCGGGTAATGCCGTTCGGCTTACACGCGGCTCCAGCAACGTTCCAGCGACTGTTGGACTCCATCATTGGAGCTGAAATGGAGCCCCATGCGTTCGCATATCTCGACGACATCGTCATCGCCAGCGCGACGTTTAAGGAACACCTGGAACATCTCCAAGAAGTATTTCGGAGACTGCGACAGGCCAACCTCCGAATAAATGCGGACAAGTGTCAATTCGGGCTACGGTCCATCACCTACTTGGGTCACGTCGTGACTAAAGACGGCATCCACACCGACCCCGACAAGGTAGAGGCGATCATAGCAATGCCAGCACCTACCACGACCAAGGGCCTAAGAAGATTCCTCGGTGCAGCCTCCTGGTACCGGAGATTCATACCCGGATTCTCCCAAAAGGTATCACCGCTCACTGAGCTCTTAAAGAAGGCCAAACGCTGGCACTGGGGCCCCGAGCAGGAAGAAGCCTTTCGGGAGCTGAAACGGTGTCTCACGTCTGCCCCGGCCTTAGCATGTCCGAATTTCGAGGAGACATTCACCCTCCAAACAGACGCGTCGGATTTCGGAATAGGTGCAGCCTTGGTCCAAGGAAGCATGGAAGAACCCCGCGCGATAGCCTACGCTAGCCGCACCCTTTCCCCAGCCGAGAGAAACTACAGCACCACGGAGAAGGAGTGCTTAGCCGTCGTATGGGCCATTCAAAAACTGCGGGCGTACTTGGAAGGCTACCATTTTATAGTGATCACGGATCACCAGGCGTTAAAATGGCTGGACACCATGGAGAACCCGACAGGCCGAGTGGCACGATGGTCCATGCTGCTACAACAGTACGACTTCGAGGTGGTGTACCGGAAAGGTAGCCTAAACCACATGGCGGACATGCTGTCCCGCCAACCACTACCGGCTGTTAGTGCGGTCGAACCTCCATACTCCTGTCCATGGTATACTAAGAAAATGGCCGAGGTTCAAGAGAGGCCAGAGGACCATTCCGATTACCGGATTGCGGAAGGCAAGCTCCAGCGGAAGTTTTGGGACCCGAGCGACCTTTCGGACACTGAACCCGAGCGTGAGTGGAAGCTTTGCATCCCCACACCACTACGGACGCAAGTTTTAGAAGACTGCCACAATCGTCCCGAAGCAGGCCACATGGGCATTGCCAAAACTTTGGCACGTCTGGCCCTGAGGTACTATTGGCCCGGAATGTTTCGACAGGCTACCCAACACGTCAGGAAGTGTGTAAGCTGTCAACACCACAAAGCGGACCAGCAAGGAGCAGCAGGGAAAATGTCGCCTCCGAAGATCACGAACCCCTGGGAAACCGTAGCTGCTGACATGATGGGACCGTTTCCTCCCACACCTCGAGGATATCAGCATGTCCTCGT
This sequence comes from Pterostichus niger, assembly GCA_947425015.1. Taxonomy (NCBI): domain Eukaryota; kingdom Metazoa; phylum Arthropoda; class Insecta; order Coleoptera; family Carabidae; genus Pterostichus; species Pterostichus niger. The sequence goes on from OX380347.1 coordinate 1,348,929, forward strand.
GCTGCAGGATCGCCTCACCAAGTGGGTCGAATGCAGACCCGTGAGAAAGGCCACTGGAGCAGCCGTTGTGCAGGCGCTGCGGGAGCTGGTGCTGGGCCGCTACGGTTGCCCGAAGATTTTTATCTCAGACAACGGAACGGAGTTCGACAACCGGGCTGTGAAGGACCTGCTGGCGTCGTACCAGATTCGGCATCAGCTTACGCCTCCCTACACGCCGCAAGCAAATCCGGTCGAGCGCGTCAACCGGGTGTTGAAGCCGATGATGGCACAATACTGTACCTCCCACCGCAATTGGGACACCTACTTGCCCGAATTAATGCTCGCCATCAATACGTGCCGCCACAGCTCCACCGGTTACTCCGCAGCGTACCTAAACTTCGGTCGAGAGCCTGTGGTACCGACCGTAACACGCGAGCTGACGGAAGAAGCGACCGACGACGCCGCCGAGAGCATATCGGACGAACACCTCCAGCGGATGGAAGCGTTGCGAGACGCACAAGAACTGGCGCGTATCAACCTCGCCCATGCCGCCACTACGCAAGGGCGTCATTATAACTTGCGGAAGCGAGCCTGGGAATGTTCCGTGGGCGACAAGGTGATGCGCCGGGAGCATCCGCTCTCCAATGCCGCGAAGGGATTCGCGGCGAAGCTCGCCCCCAGGTACTCGGGGCCTTGGACAGTGGTGAAGAAGTATTCACCACTCGTCTATGACCTGAGGGGCGTACAAGGCCGGCAGCTACGCAGAATCCACATTAAGGACTTAAAGTCGGCTAATGTGTAATTTTGTTTTGTTTTTCATCTTTCTGTGTAGCTGTCAATGGATGCCCCGACCAACCCCCGTGGACGCCGCTGCCGTTCACGAATCCGTCCGCTGTCTTCTCCACTGAAGCATGCCCGCCGACCAGTAGGACCGCGACCCCGGTCGCTTCCAGTCCTATTGACTCCGCCGAGACCGCCGTCAGCAACCACCGGCCCTGGTGTACCGCCGACACCGCCTGTCTCCGTCACACCGGTGCCGAAGTTGGTTTCTCCGCTACCGGCGACACCGGTCACACCAGCGAGGCAGCTCGAGCAGGCCCTCCTGGCCCGCTATGGACCGAATCCGGCTGAGGCGAGTCCGGTCTATTATTTGTGCCTGGACACCTCACCGCTACCGACAACCCCCGAGCGTCCCACCACACCACGGACACCGGCGGGAATGGGCATGGCCGTAGGCGAGATCCGGGAGTTGAAGAAGTTGACGCTGGAACTGTTCGGGCCGTCACCGTCGCCGCCACGATGCAAACCGGTGAAGCCGCACCGGGTTTGCAGTCGTGGGGCATCCCAAACCCCGACGCAGCAACAGCAGCAGCTTCAAGGTCCCTCGGACCTACGAGCCATCCTGACCCCGCTGCCGACACCATCTCCACCACCAGCGACGGCTACGTCACCCGTGGCGTACCTGGAGGGGAAGCCGTTTCCCACCGGCACTCGGGCCAATGTGGAAGGTGGTTTCCTGGAGCTGTGGTTCCCACCGAACCCGTCCGAACCGTCACCGAGGGAACCCACACTCCGGATCCACCAGGATCTGCTCCGTCCCCGAGGTTGGCCGAAGCAGAAGCGGTTCCGGTACTGCCTGAACCTGGAAGATGGTGGCAAGCGGTACATTACCATCAAAGGAGAGCCGTAGGGTAGCGGCCGGACATTTTGTTTAGTTTTCCTTGTTTATCATTTTTTGTTTTATGCTAAATGCTCCTCATTAAATACCATTCTGGGGATTTCTTGACGTTTCCCTTGTTGTTTCATTTCTTTTTTTTAGCCGAAGTAGGGAGAGAGTGTGACGAAGTGCACGTACTGCCTTCGCACAACGCTATATCTACCACAAGCCTCCGTAGCGCAGCGGATAGCGTGCTGGCATCCGGCGCGTGAGATCGTCGGTTCGATCCCAGTAGCCGGCGATCGAAGATATGTTTTATATTTTTATATTTTACATTTAAGTTAAAATTGTAAAGACTTGCTTAATTGTAAAACGGCCGTTGAAGTCTTAATTAAATTAAGGGTGTTTGCCGAATTTTGTCGCTCAAAACTCAGTATAAAAGGCGGGTTTTGAAGACAAATCGTCAGTTAGTCTGCCGCTAGCCTGCAGTTAGTCTGCCGCTAGCCTGCAGTTAGTTAGCTAGTCGTCAGCCTGCAGTCCGCATCTGAGTCCGAAGCCAGAAGATATCCGACCGTCCGACCCCGAGTGTTACTGGTAAGCAAGTTTTGCTTTTTTTTACTGTGGCAGTGTAAGCCCTGACACAGTAGTTGTTATTTTTTACGGTGATAGAGTTTGTCCTAACACCGCCGTTGTATTATTTTTATTTTGCTTATTTGCTTTGTGTTTTCTTGCTACGGCTGCGCTTGCCCTGACGTAGTATCTGTTTACTTGCTTTCTGTCTTACTACGGCTGCGCTTGCCCTGACGTAGTATCTGTTTACTTGCTTTCTGTCTTACTACGGCTGCGCTTGCCCTGACGTAGTATCTGTTTTACTTGCTTTCTGTCTTACTACGGCTGCGCTTGCCCTGACGTAGTGTTTGTCTTACTTGCTTTCTTTCTTACTACGGCTGTGCTTGACCTGACGTAGTATCTGTTTTACTTGGTTTCCGTCTTACTACGGCTGCGCTTGCCCTGACGTAGTGTCTGCTTTGCTTCACCTTCTTCTATCTTGCTGCGGCTGTGTCCGCCCTGACGCAGCACCTTATTCTTACCGATAGTTAGTTATTAATTGGGTTCTAGTTTATATTCAATATTTAGTTAGAGTTAATTTGTTTCTTTTTTCATTTAAACCTGGGTGTAGAAATATTAAATAAAAATAAGTTAAGTTCAGTTATTCGTTTGTGTCTCAATTTGCGAACCCTGGACACCCTCCACTCCGAGCTATCCGGACTCCCTTCCCTCATTCTAGCGAGCGTTGCTGTCCAACCGACACCGACGGCGCCCGAGCATCCCGACCAGGCAGCAACAGTGAGGGAACGTGACGACTTTTCGGTACGAGACCGGAAAGTGGGAAGTAGCAGCGTCACACCACATTGCGTACTCGTCGCGCTATGTTTCAAATATTATTTTTATACAAATTAGTAAACAACATGATCGACGATTCATACCTTCTTTTCGAATTAAATTTCTATGCCCGGCCTCGCAATATTCGCAACACATACGTTTTCCAATGCGGCTTTGCACGTACTAACTATAATTTTAATGGGATCATAAACTCTATGTGTCGGTCATTCAATGAACATTATTCAGAGCTCGACTTTTGTGAAAAATTCTCTGTATTTAAGATTAAGCTGAAAAACTGTTTAGGGATTTATTAAATAATTAACTATTGTATTTATGTTATGTTATGTTACGTCATGTATCCACATGACTTGATTTATTTACTTTTGTTCTGAGGTTATTATTAATGATACTTATTTTATCCTATTTTTTCTCATTGTAAACATGCTCATTATTTTTTTTTTGTATTGTTTTTCTCAATTTCTATGTGTATGTATTATTATTTTGTAATTGGGATTTTAACCTGTTGAATAATAAATAAATAAATAAATAAAATATCATCACGCCTTTTACCCATCACTGGGTGTGGCACTCTGCCTACGCAGATCTCGGTAAGTGATATATTTTTTCGCGTAAAGTGCGGTTACCAGCCGTCAAATTTAATATGTTCGACAAAAATAAAAAGAATTATTATTATAAATATAAAACTTAATTACTATTTATAATCATATCATAATAAAAAATCTGATGTGGACACCACATGACTTCCTTGTACGCGTATTAAACTATAGATATTTTTTTAATTGCATATATTTGACATAAAATCTTTTATTTTTTATTTTTTGTTCTAATCCATAGCAAACTTAATTAAAAAAAAAACAAAAAATATGTAATATTAAAATTTAGATATCTCGCTTATGCAAAAGGCTTAATGTGTTAGACGCAGAATTTAATTCTCTAAAATTTTTATTTGCAGCATTTATTTCTAAAATTAAAATAATACCATTTTTTTCAAGGAAAACTGTTAGCAGCATCATGTAATGTGTCACTTCCGGTTAGTGTATTTTAACCAAAATCTATTATGTTATTTCCATTGATATAGTAGTCTTATATACCGAATTTGGAAAGTTTTAAATTATATTTGAATATAGTTTTTCATGAAAATCTATTATAGGCTTCAAGTAAAGTACCACTTTCGGAAGTTATATAATGACCAAAAAGGGAGGTGCACAACTAGATGTTATAGCAGTCCTAAATATAAAATTTCAATTTTCTACGGCTTACCGTTTTTTGAGTTTTGCGAGATACATACGTACGTACAGACGTCACGACGAAATTAGTCAAAATGGACTCAGGGAGGGCCAAAATGCGTATTTCCACTGATATCTGAGAACCGAAAATTTTCACGATTTCAATACTTCCTTTACTTCGTACAAGGAAGTAAAAAAAACATATAATTTGTATCTAAATAAATAACTTGTAACGCGCCAATTTTGTAACGGCGCCAAAATTTGCTCACAATTTGCCCCGCGTGTTGGCGGCAAATTTGTAATGCAAAAACTGGTGTTACACGTAATCAACCATACGCTCCCTGGATGATGAACCCGGATGGAACGGTTGAACCACGGCTTAACTCAGTGAAGATGGGAGTGAGTCGGAGAAGGGTGTGATAAATCACAAATGAATGGGCGCCAGCCGGCCTGAGCCGCGACCGGTTCAACAAAAGCACTACGGCCGACAAAAATCGGGATACGTCCCAGGAGGGGGATACGAGGGTGCACGAATATTTCAATCACAAGATGGTAGTACGGAAAACTGATAAATATATTGAAACAATTAACGAGCAAGTTATACAGGACACAATAGTTGATATTGCAGTACAGTTGGATCGTAAATCCACTTAAGGCAGAACGCGTCAAAGCGGATACTAGCACAAACGAAGGCGGGACGCTGCGTTTCGCCGTAGCGACTAGGGCTGCGGAAAAGTCTACCTCTAAAATGAACTGGCGTATACCGACGTATGACGTATCATTGGCCAATAATTCGTTTACGCGGCGCGACCGAACGTACTTGACTACAGAATCGCAGACCCTAACAACTATTACGTTGCACAAGCAACACACCTCGTCAGTGACAACAACGTCACTACAAATGATTCTACACGATACTCTTAACTGGATTTTCACAAAAATACTGTAACTACTATTGGTAAACTCGATAATCAGTAACTCAATTAATCTCGTGAGCAGAAGGCACACGAACCAAAGTATAACAATACAATACATAAATCGCAAATACGACACAACGTAATGATTACAAGAAAAAATTAATAAATAAAAACAAATGATTGTGGCTTAGTTGTATGGCGTCCAGGCGCTAACGGGAAAGGTGGCAGCAGCAAACTGCTGGGCTTTAATCCCTCGGCAACAATTATCAGGACTCCTCCAATACAATGCCAGGAACACAGCATGGACCACAGCAATACGTAAACACGTAAGAACGTAAAACGTGAAACGTAAACGTAAACGAAAGAACAACGTAAAAACGTAGGACGTCAAAATACAATAAAATAAAATGACGTAAAAACAATAAGAAGATGACGTCGAAATTAAAAATGAACGTAGACGTAAAAAATGAAAAGACGTAGAAAGCCTAAAACAAAAGACTGCAATTAGGACCAGGTGCGAGGGAAGCTACTACCAGGCTAACTTTACTCGACAAAAGTAGATTCGATATTGAACGAATAGAAATTCTTTTTACCTGAGTTCTCGGGCGGCTTTCAAGTGAATGAGATATGCGACTTTTCCTATTGGAAACTTAATCCGGAACAACTCCGCTGAATAATGCTATCCCACTGATGCAATATTCACTAAATGGAACTAGATCGGTAATCCCCACACGGGTATTTCGCAAACAAAACAGGTTTGCCGAAATATAACTAAACTAGCCCAACTTCCAATATTCAAAATCTCACAATCTCAGCAACGAAACGTCGTTCGAAAAGACCAAAAACGAAATCGTCGTTCAAAGTCAAAACTTGCCAAAATCTGCCAAAAAAGAGAGCGCGATGCGCGAAGACGAAGATAGCCTCAGTCTGACTTCTGAGAGGTGTCGGTAAGGAAACAAAACTAGGAAACACTATTATCGACCGAGACAGGATGATTGTTAATAATTAGCAAAGAAATGACAAATTTGAAATAAATAAATAAGCGTAAAATAAATATTGTGCTTGGAATAAAATTAACCTAAAGAAGAAAACAAATAAACTATTTATTTAATGAACTCGAACGTTTTCAACCAGAGCTAACTTCGCTGCGAACTACCACTAATTGGGTGACAGCTAAACAAAACAAAACAACGTGCTTAACCAAAAAAGCAACGAAGCAAGAGAAATGAATCTAAATTTTACTACTAAATGAATACTGAAAGCGGGGAATCTCAATTAAGCTAGGTATGAGGGAATTTAATCGGTCAATATTTAATTGAGAATTCGTTTCAGGTGAAGATACACAAAAATAATTTAAGCAGAATAAAATTATGACGGATGACAAAAAATGAACGTAACAAACTTATATCAAGTAAATAATCTATCTCAGTGGTTTGTGTTGTCAGGTAATTAAATGGCCCTATATTACAAAATAAATTAATTTAAATGTCAAAAACATCTGATAAACCTCTAAAAGCCAAGTTTCACCGCTAAACACCACCCACAAATCACCAGATTTAGTGGAAAATCCAATAACTTGAGAACACTGGTCACTAAATTTTGACCGAACCTGTCTCAAATAATCCTATTGACCGAGTGGTGACTTTTTTATGTTACATAGGAAACAGAATAAGAAAACATTCTTATAGTAGCAATTGGTCGAGGCATATAAATCTTAAACCAAAAATGTAGATAAAAAAGTTGTTTAGATTTAAAATCTGCATCGAATGGGTATAATTTTTTTAATAAAATTTTTATTTTTACACAAGATATGAAAAAACAAAATGTAACATCTTTGAGGTGGCTCAGTGATATCAAATAGGCCTGTGGATCTTGAGAACGCTGGTTCGATCCCAACAGCCGACAACCAATCTTCACCAAATTAAATCTACCCCTGTGGCTCCCCCTCCACTAATATCTTTGGGAGCCGTGATTTAACGGCTGGTAACCGCACTTCATGCGAAGAAATGTATCACTTACCGAGATCTGCTACGGCAGAGTGGCACACCCAGTAATGGGTTAAAGGCGTGATGATATATTTATTTTATTTAAGAAAAATAGAGTGTCATGGAAAATAAAGAAATAAACAAAAATTGTTGTCGTTAGTTTACTTAACAATAAATGTATCTCAATAGTGAAGGTAATAATAACTTAAATATTATTATAAATAATTTTTCACGAAATTGTTTTATAATGAACAAATTATTAATATTTTAAACTTAAAATAAATGTTCAAATAAGTCGCCATTAACAGCTATATACTTAGCCACAAAAAATCATCCAGAAGACCGTGCTAGCCAATGAATTGTTCTTCCACGACCAATTTAGGAATTAGGAAAATATTGGTTCAGGTACTTTTGTCATGTTGGAACCAAATTATATTTTCATTTTGATCGCTGCCTTTCTAATCCGGTCCAGATACCTTTTGTGTGAGTTCCAAATACATACTGGAAATTAAGTAGTCTTCAATAAAAAAAGAATCCAATAACATGTGTGATCCAAGAATACCTGCCACATATTAACAATTTGAGGATATTGAGTGTGTGTTGTAATTTGTAAATGTGGATTATCTACTCCAATATTTGTAATTTAGCACATTTTCTAATACTCGAAAATCAACACTAATTTATAAATGAGGACTATATTTTCTCAACTATCAAACATTTTAATTAATTGTTTATTGTTCAATATCCCATGGCACTCTAACTTTTCTTGAAGAAGTTAATGTTCTTTTTTTTATTTCTCGTTTCAAAATAAATAAAATAATTAAATATATCCTCACGCCTTTTACCCATTACTGGGTGTGGCACTCTGCCTAAGCAGATCTCGGTAAGTGATATATTTTTTCGCGTGAAGTGCCGTTACCAGCCAAAATAAGATTTAGTAAATATAATTATACTAACCTCACACAGACATTTCTTCTAAACAACTGTTTCGTTTACACTTTTAGTCTAAAATTTATAGGGAGCACAAACTGTCGCTTGCATTGTATTTTTTATGTAATATAAAAAAGTCACCATCCGATATGGTAAACAACAAAAAATAACTATATATCTTTTGATCTATCTATATGTAACAATTTATTTATCGTCATCATTAGAATATACTTCATTATAAAATTATTACAGGGACATACACATAAGGAACATCTTCAAGTAATTAAATTTAAAGCCTACGCATATCTTATTAATACTATAAAAATGCACAATATTTCTACTGAAGATGAAAGATATTACCAGTGTCATGTAGACGGTCGCCTGCAATTTGACGATCCATTAAGATATGTTTATGTTAACGGTAAGTGATACCGAGTCGAAATGAAGGAATGTGTAATGTTTAATAACATGTATCAAAAACTAATATTTTATTTGCCTTGCAGACGTGAAAAGCGATCTTAGTTTTCCTCGGATCTACTTTCCAACTGGAGGCGAAATTCAGATAAACGCAGGAGCAAACATAACACTTCGCTGTGCTGGCTCCCGGCCTGTCACGTGGGAACGACCACACAACGCTCGCTATCAGGTATGTCTTGACTATGTGACACATATTAAATTTAAATGTGCTTCTACTTACCAATGACATTTTTATACGAGTATCATTTATATTATAAAATAAGAAAAGTAAATGTAGTATTTTGTTTGAATTTTTAGGCTCGTATTTTCATTTGTTTCTCCGTCGATTATAGCGCCATCTGCGCCGGATACGAAAAAATGTTTCAGACAAAAGTGTCATATTTTTTTAACGTAGGAACCAAATCTGTACTAAAAATTGGGGGTTCTTATTTAAAATTTTGAAGTGTCACACCCCGCTCCCGCGAGAGAGGACGAGAGTACGTTTGTAAAGTTGATACTTTTTTCGTATTTTTATTTTTTTTGGTGCTAAACATTCGGTTGTAGCCAAAGCACTTCCGGTTATAAAATAAATATATAAATATTCAATATGATTCTGTTTGATGTTTAATTTTAGAAATTGACAATTTTCAATGTTGTTTCGTGAAATTAAGTTCTTCTTGCAAGAGTTTTCGTTTAGTTCATTTATCTTGTTAGGACACTGGTATGTGTTTTCCTTTTTGTAGGTACATACGTCATATAGAGATTTAATTTGTCCATCATTTGATCTTAAGAAGTATTCTTGATTAGGGATAACAGTTACATATTCAGTATAGTAGGTAAGCTATGACAGTTCTGGCTCATATTTCAAAATGGCGGCCGTCGGTGGCGTGGCGGTGGCGTGGCGGTGGCGGTCGCGGTGGCGTGGCGGTGGCGTGGCGGTGGTGGCGGCGGGGTGCGATGAGTCATGGGGTGCCAACGGTCAGCTTGGGGTCATTGAACTTGCACCTGGTATTAATTAGGTCTTTGACCAGCACACCTGCAGTAATTGCTCCCTGGATGTGCAACCGTCAAACACACGCGTTGCACGTGTCATAAGACACCTGATATTAATTATAATTAGGTCATTACCCCAGGCACGCGACTTACGCACCTTTTATTAATTAGGTCATTGCCCGGCGTGCAATTGAGTCAGACATGTCTAACGGAATGTTACTGACCTATGGTAAACACACTAGTTTTATGCAGGGTGATGACATCATACAGTCCACCCAGGCACCCGACTTACGCACCTGGTATTAATTAGGTCATTGTCCCGACGTGCACGTGCAATGTTACTGAAACACACGCGTCTCAACTTGTTAAAAACTAGTTTTATGCGGACATAACTTATTATGTTACACTAATTCCTATATCTACTAAGGTTGAGAAATAATACAAATACATACAATATTTAAATATTTTATTTAAAAATTAAATTATAATACATATCATAATATACATGTTTATTTATATTTGCGGCTGGTACCCCCATGGAGTTGTATCTGTAAAAATAAAATTAACAATCCTTTTGTTATCATAAGGACTTAAAACTATTTTTCGCTGATTTACCGTCCATACATTATGCCGTTTAGATAATATTAAAACTTGGTTTTTCGTTATTATGGTATTACTAAATAAGCAATTGTAATAATCGTCAAAACTGATTGTATTCAAAGTAGCTTTTGTTCTGCACCTTATATGCATACATTTTAGCTCGTAACCCAACAAATTCAGTCATTATTTTACCACAATTTTCATCTTTCATTAATCCCAAAACTTTTTTATTAACTAGGGGTATATTGTATATATTATTAGGTGGATAGTCTGATGTATCGAACCGACCGATGTCCTCTTTCATAATTTTATAAATATCAGGTACATTAAAACTATAAATAAGATTATCAGTGTCTGTATATAAAAGTTTAGATTTAATTCCAAATTTTTGCTTTACATATTTATAATGAAAGTCATAAATGTAAGTTTTGGAAAGATCTAGAATTGAAAAACCTACATAAATAGGTTTATTGAATACAATTGACGTTTTAGTTAGTTCTATGATGATAATATTATCACCAATTATAGTGCTACTGAGCTAATATTATTAAGTTGTGTGATTATTAAAGGTAATCATACCTGTAGTTTTTGACTAAAGTTAATTTATATTATGACAGAAAAATTCTGATGACGCCTGGATTCGAACCAGGGACCTTCCGCATACCGGGCAGAGATGCTAACCGCTACACCACGTCACCTGTGTTCGAAATATGGCATCAACTGAATTTTTCTGTCACAGTGTCTAAGCGTAGCTTCGTTCCGAGAGACTCCTATATAGGCATTGACAACCGGGTTCGTCTACAGTGACACAGTTTTTGATTATGAGGGAATCATACCCAAGCTTAGAGCTAATATTATTAAGTTGTGTGATTATTAAAGGTAATCATACCTGTAGTTTTTGACTAAAGTTAATTTATATTATGACAGAAAAATTCTGATGACGCCTGGATTCGAACCAGGGACCTTCCGCATACCGGGCAGAGATGCTAACCGCTACACCACGTCACCTGTGTTCGAAATATGGCATCAACTGAATTTTTCTGTCACAGTGTCTAAGCGTAGCTTCGTTCCGAGAGACTCCTATATAGGCATTGACAACCGGGTTCGTCTACAGTGCAACTATCAAAGTTTGGTTTTGCAATGTAATATTGCGCTCCATAACGTCCTTCCCACTTAGTTACTAGCTTAACTTCTTTATATTTACGAACATTTTCCATGGTCTTGCCTAAAACAGCATTATTCATTAGTTTGAAAAAATTCTTTTGAAAATCGTTTGTAGATTTTTTTCTTAATTCTGTATTTAAATCAATATATTTTTTTAGCCACGGTGATTACTTGAATTTAAGTATTCTATGAATTTTTGTCAATTTTAAGCCGAGTTGTAGACATTGTATTAAATTTCTGTAATGAATAACGTAACGCGACTTAGAATGCAGTGTAGTAATTAATTTCGACTCTTTAGACATAGGTGGTGTAAAATGCTCTGGTAATGACGGTAATTCTTTGTGTATTTCATGAAGTTCTAACGGATAATCAATATCTACCTCAAAAATGTAGCCTACATCGGAATCAGCTCTAATGTTTAGTATATCAATTTCATAAAAATCTAGAGGTTCAACCCACTCAAAGTCAGCGTATGGTAAATACTCACTCATAGCAAATCCATATTGATTATTTATATCAAAATACATCAAGTATGTGTCTTCTTTATTAACATCATAATTTTCATCCATATACTTATTATTAGCTTTTGCATAGCGATTAGCACACTGAGCAACACCGCCTCTTAAACCTCTCTCTATAAATAAAATTTTATCGATATCTGTTAGTAATTCCAATTGAATATCCGTACATTTTAACATGGCATCGAACGCAAGCCCAGGAGCTGTATAATAATGAAGTGCGTCTAGCTTATACGTATCTAAACATGTTTTACGAAAACTTTCAAATACATCTGCTAAAATTAGTACATCTGTTTTCAAATACAAGTCAGAATACTCTCCTAATGAATTTATATTAAATGTTGCCCATACATTTACCACATGCCTATAATCATTTTCACTAATGTTTTCATCTTTTAAAATGCTATAGAAATGTTCATGACCCGGTAAGTTTACCTCATTTAATTTCTCCCAACTGTCTAAATAATCATATGGAAACACACCTTTACGTGTTAAAAGTTTAAAATCTACCTCATTTGCATAATATTTTCTAATAATGTTTTTTTCTTCATCTTTCAAATATGCCGATAATTTATCCAAACTACTTGCCATGAATCTAAACGAGTCAATGAATCTAAACTGAACTTTGCTACCTTGAATGCATTTTGTAAATGAAATAAACCGTTCTTTATTTAGAGGCAGCAAATTTATTTGTCCAGGGATATTTGCAGCAATATTTGTTATTATAAAATGCGCATCATAACCACTTAAATTGTGAAACACTACTGGTATAACGTGCGAATCTTTATAATTTAAGTTACAGCCTTGATGAGCTGGGCCTCTGTACTTAGAATTAATGTGTGAGTGATCGCGAATTTTTATATCAGTAAGTTTGAAGGGTTTACCACAAATGTGGCAAGTCTTTGACGCTAAAAATTCGTCCTCCTGCATCTTATTTAATTTCTCCATAGGCATTGGATTATCATAAATTGGTTCTATGTCGGCACTTAACTCTAACAATTCATTTGAAAACCATTCCATGCAATCCTTTCCACGATATAATTTAAATTTTGATTGAGCATCATCAAATGAACACTTTAAATAGTATGCTATGCTACATGGGACATGTTTTTGTATATGTTTAGTATTTTGATTAGTATTATCCTCAACCTTTTCTAATATACATTCCAAGTCAGCATATAAGATATATGGAACCATTTCTTGGTATCGGAAATTTTTAAATTTAATGAACTTGTTTTCATCGAATGGCATTTCAATTCTGCATTTATTTAAATTATTGCAATCTACAGCATGTTTTTGAAGTAGCAATTCGGAATGAAAATAATTAAGACATCGATCACAAAGAAAAATTTGACCATCATGATTAGACACCTGTGTACTTAAGAGTCGTGATACATTTTTAATCCACATAAAGTGATAAATTGTGTTACTGTTGATATAATCAACAACATTTTCCTCCTCGCCATCAATTTCCATATCTAAATCAGATTTTAATATTAATAAATGAATAATTTTTTCAAATTTATTTGAACTTAAGTAAACGGGAGCTACTTTATTTTTATTCTCTAAGGTATATACGTGAATAGATAAATTATGCATTACCTCAAATTTTGCTATATCTTTTAACTGCATAGGGAAATGTATGTTTTTATACTTTAATACTTCGCTAAAATGTGGGTAAGATGTTATACGATCTGCATTTTTATTTACTGGATATAAAGCAGAGACTACTGCCCACAGAAAACAATAGTCATCCGTATTTTTTAAATTAACAATAGCATGTTTATTTTTTATACTAGGTGGCAAGTCTATATATGAGCCGATAGTTATAGGAACATATTTATTTATGTTAATTTTCAAATGTAAAAGTTCATACAAACTCCAGCCAGAATCACGCTCCTGAAAATCTTCCAATTTTGAAAGTAATTTTTCAAACACATTTTCTTTGTACCACTGTTTCAAGTTAGTTGACATGCTAATAACAGAATTAGCTGTAGTGAAGGTCTTTAACTCAATCATGTGACTATCAGGTTTTACAAAATTGGCGCTGAGTATGACATTAACTTTTAAAGTATTAGATGATTTTAAGACATGATTAATTTTATTTGAAAAAATTCTAATACATTTTTCGAGAAACAATTTTGGATCTTTAAAGAATAAATTAACTATTATGCCCGTCCGAATTCGTGAATTAAAACATGTTTCAACATCTTGCCATAACAATTTTTTACTTTTTCCACGCTTAGTTTTAAGTAATTTAATCTTTTCCCGGTGATATTTTAAACGAGCCAAATTTGCCTCAATTTTAAATAAGTTTTCAGAATTTGTACAATTATCTTTACCACGTTTAATAACTTTACGTAATATAAAAATAGTTTTATTTATGTGGGTAATCCATCGATTACATTCATTATCAGTTTTTAGTAATTTACAAGCATTCGAAATATTCGCCAAAACATTATCGCTCAAATGACATACCGTGTGCTCAGACATGGTAACGAATGCTGAAATCTAAAGCGCACTACCAAACTATATAAGTTACTCAGTAGCTTTAAGCCACACCCTATTCAACCTATCGCCTAACATAAGCCACGCCCTCCACCAATCAGGGGCAGTGAAATGAAACAAGTAATATTATTTTATTTCATTTATTCAAAAATACATGGTACATTATTGTTACAAACTACTTACAGCGCTAGTTAATGGATTATACTGAATTATTCTATCATGCAGAATTAAACAATAAGCAGATGTATTCTCGGGTACTTGAACAGGTTTGAATAGCTTTATCAGGTAATTAAATAGCTTTTGATCAGGTAATTGAACAGCTTTGATCAGGTAATTGAACAGCTTTGAATAGGTTTAAAAAGCTTTGAACAGGTAATTGAACAGGTTTGAACAGCTTTGAACAGGTAATTGAACAGGGTTGAACAGCTTTGATCAGGTAATTGAACAGGTTTGAACAGCTTTGAACAGGTAACTGAACAGGTTTTAACTGCTTTGAACAGGTAATTGAACAGCTTTGAACAGGTTTAAACAGCTTTGAACAGGTTTAAACAGCTTTGAACAGGTATTTGAACAGCTTTGAACAGCTTTGAACAGGTAATTGAACAGGTTTGAACAGCTTTGAACAGGTAATTGAACAGGTTTGAACAGCTTTGAACAGCTTTGAACAGCTTTGAACAGCTTTGAACAGCTTTGAACAGGTAATTGAACAGGTTTGAACAGCTTTGAACAGGTAATTGAACAGGTTTGAACAGGTAATTGAACTGGTAAACAGATTAAACGATCCTGATGATAAACAGACCTGTTAAACAGAGCTGATTAGCAGTTCCATTTTAACTGATTACTAACGGGAAGTTTGTTGGATATGAGCTCTAATTCTTTCCCCTCAAAATTTTGCATAATTTCAATAAAAGTACGATAATTTAATTTACAAGCTCTGATGAACCACTCACGATTATAGAAATCTCAGCTGATGCAGTGACACTGCTTTTGTACATATTATTTTATACTAGTTTTATCTACCCAGCGTGCGTGTTATTTAGACCAAGCCATTTTATGTAAACTTGATTACCTTTTCGCTTAAGAATTTTTTCCACCAAATACACATCAGAATATTTTACCTTTTGCAATTCATGCTCATAAAATCCGCTCTGAGGTTGACCAGAATAATTCTTAAGGATATATGTAGCTGGATTTGTTAATTTCACTAGATCTATAGTAAATATTTCATTAGACCAGTTTGGTGTATATCCCTTAACGAATGCACTCCGATATTTACTAATTCGCACAAAATCGCCTACTTTAAATTTTACAATACCAGTTATTTTTATATTACTGTAAACAGTATTAAGTAGAAGCTTTTTAGTTTACAGGCTTCATATTAATTGTTCTGTGTTTTATCACATTATATGAGTTCAGGTAATAAATTAAGCCATTTATATGACCCCTGTAGACTAAAACGCTTCCACATTGCATTCTATAAAGTTCTATTCACTATATGTTTTAAATCGCAAAATTAATTGCCTTTCGCGTGAAGTACACTGGTTAAATATGATTTCTAAAATTTACTAAATTATTTATATTTCTCATGAAGTACACATTTTTATTACCACTGTTTTCAATTTAACGTCATATATTAATAATGCTGAAATCTGAAGCAAACTATCAAAGTATATCAGTTACTTATTTTTCTGGTGCTTGGCGCTGACATTACTTTCATCATGCGGGCATGTTCGACGATTTACATGTATTTAAATGGGGAATGTGTATCACACAGCAATTCAGGCCTAATTAACATTGTTTCTTATGGTATATACACACAAAATCCGAGCGTCTGCGGAACAGTTATCTCTATTCCGTTCGTTTAGTCGGAGTACAAGCACCGATAGCCGACGTTGACTAATCATTCTTTACCTAATCGTTGAAGAATACACACAAATTTTGACCAACCGATTGTCATTTCTTTTTCCTAATATTCATTAGAAATCTATTGTGTTTGGTATCATATGAAAGGTCTTTTGAAGATCTCGCTCGCATGCAGAATTTAAATTTATGAACGGCAATTATGTTACAAAAATTGCTCCTAATACATCGTCCCCGACGCTAGTAATCAGCTAAAATGGAACTGCTAATCAGCTCTGTTTAACAGGTCTGTTTATCATCAGGTACATTTTATCTGTTTACCAGTTCAATTACCTGATTTGAAAAAATTCTAATACATTTTTAGAGAAACAATTTTGTAAAACCTGATAGTCACAAGGTAGATATTGATTATCCGTTAGAACTTCATGAATTACACAAAGAATTACCGTTATTACCAGAGCATTTTACACCACCTATGTCTAAAGAGTCGAAATTAATTACTACACTGCATTCTAAGTCGCGTTACGTTATTCATTACAGAAATTTAATACAATGTCTACAACTCGGCTTAAAATTGACAAAAATTCATAGAATACTTAAATTCAAGCAATCACCGTGGCTAAAAAAATATATTGATTTAAATACAGAGTTAAGAAAAAAATGTACAAACGATTTTCAAAAGAATTTTTTCAAACTTATGAATAATGCTGTTTTTGGCAAAACCATGGAAAATGTTCGTAAATATAAAGAAGTTAAGCTAGTAACTAAGTGGGATGGACGTTATGGAGCGCAATATTACATTGCAAAACCAAACTTTGATAGTTGCACTATAATTGGTGATAATATTATCATCATATAACTAACTAAAACGTCAATTGTATTCAATAAACCTATTTATGTAGGTTTTTCAATTCTAGATCTTTCCAAAACTTACATTTATGACTTTCATTATAAATATGTAAAGCAAAAATTTGGAATTAAATCTAAACTTTTATATACAGACACTGATAGTCTTATTTATAGTTTTAATGTACCTGATATTTATAAAATTATGAAAGAGGACATCGGTCGGTTCGATACATCAGACTATCCACCTAATAATATATACAATATACCCCTAGTTAATAAAAAAGTTTTGGGATTAATGAAAGATGAAAATTGTGGTAAAATAATGACTGAATTTGTTGGGTTACGAGCTAAAATGTATGCATATAAGGTGCAGAACAAAAGCTACTTTGAATACAATCAGTTTTGACGATTATTACAATTGCTTATTTAGTAATACCATAATAACGAAAAACCAAGTTTTAATATTATCTAAACGGCATAATGTATGGACGGTAAATCAGCGAAAAATTGTTTTTAGTCCTTATGATAACAAAAGGATTGTTAATTTTATTTTTACAGATACAACTCCATGGGGGTACCAGCCGCAAATATAAATAAACATGTATATTATGATATGTATTATAATTTAATTTTTAAATAAAATATTTAAATATTGTATGTATTTGTATTATTTCTCAACCTTAGTAGATATAGGAATTAGTGTAACATAATAAGTTATGTCCGCATAAAACTAGTTTTTAACAAGTTGAGACGCGTGTGTTTCAGTAACATTGCACGTGCACGTCGGGACAATGACCTAATTAATACCAGGTGCGTAAGTCGGGTGCCTGGGTGGACTGTATGATGTCATCACCCTGCATAAAACTAGTGTTTACCATAGGTCAGTAACATTCCGTTAGACATGTCTGACTCAATTGCACGCCGGGCAATGACCTAATTAATAAAAGGTGCGTAAGTCGCGTGCCTGGGGTAATGACCTAATTATAATTAATATCAGGTGTCTTATGACGCGTGCAACGCGTGTGTTTGACGGTTGCACATCCAGGGAGCAATTACTGCAGGTGTGCTGGTCAAAGACCTAATTAATACCAGGTGCAAGTTCAATGACCCCAAGCTGACCGTTGGCACCCCATGACTCATCGCACCCCGCCGCCACCACCGCCACGCCACCGCCACGCCACCGCGACCGCCACCGCCACGCCACCGCCACCGCCACGCCACTTGTTGTTCAATTTTTGATTTTAATAAATTTTCGTTTTCTCTAATTTTCTCAACAGTCCTATTAAAATAGTCTATAATTTGTTTGTGAATATTGGTATTTGATTTGGTGATATAAATTATTTTGATATTCCTTTAAGTGATTCAAAATTTGTGTATAACGTTTATCATCGTCTGCATCTAAATTTTTTGTTATTGATTTGATAATTGTTCCGAGGCCATTGATTAAGCCTCTTTTAACTCATTGATTTTCTGTTTGTTTTGTTAAATGATTAATTTTTTCGTAAATGTTATTACGAATATAATCAATTATGTTATTATTATTGTCAACTTCAGGAGAAATTGTCTTGTCATTATTAAGGATTCGTTTAAGGTTTTCATATTGTTTGTTTAAATTTTCATATTGTGTCCAAAGTGGTTGTAAGTCGTACTAGTGTATGAATGTGTGTGTGGATTTTTGGAGTTTTGCGGTCCCGAAATTTATTGTCAGTAGTCCTGGATTATGTGTTATGTCTTTCATAGTTAGTCCGTGGGAGTATGAGAGGTAGAGGGGCCTGGAATATCAGAACTTTTGTTAGAAATTTTTCGGGGTCTCCTTATATTGGAAAGGTGTATTTTAGGCGGTTTTTTTCATTAGAATTAGTTTCTATTTCCGCTGTTTTCAGGGGGTTATTTAACCTTTTTATCTTTTCTTTATTAAATTTAGGCAATTTTGTTTTATTTACTTTAATTTTGTGTTGCAGAGTGTTTCTAATATAATAATAGCCTCAATACTTTTAAATATCTTTCATTTAGATTGAAAAATCATGAACAAATATTATTGACATTGACAATTCTATTTATATATTTTATTATATTCTATAGCAACAAAATACGCCAACTTAAATTCCAGAGCGCAATCTTCAACATTCCCACTCGCGATGACCATGGACAACAAATTAAGATTTTTGTGATTTTTTACATACTTGTCTCTTGTTAAACCTTTTGTGTGTATATCTGCCAGTTGTTCATTACTTGAAATGTGACAAATTTTAAGATTTTCTTGCTTCATTACATCTCTGGTATAGTGAAATTTTATATCAATATGTTTTGTTCTTCGATGATGTAGAGGATTTTTAATTAAATTTTCTGCAGCTGTATTGTCACAATATAGAATCGTTGGATTTCGTTGTTCAAGACGAAGTTCTTTCAATAATCCTCGTATCCAAACAACTTCCTTAGCTGCTTCAAATGTTGCAATATATGCTGCATCCATCGTTGCAGTTGCTACAACCCCTTGTTTCCTACTAAACCAAATAAAAGGTCCATTATTCATTAAAATTACAACTTCACTAATTGATCGTCTTGAATCTACGCAGGAACCAAAATCTGCATCTGAATAAGCTGTTATGTTATTTGTTTGAGAAGAACTATATATTAAACCAAAATTCATAGTTCCTTTAATATATTTTAGAATACGACTTGCTATATTCCAATGTTCTTCAGAAGGATTATCTAAAAACTGGCTTAAATTATTTACAATATATGATATATCAGGTCTTGTACACACTGCCAAATACATCAAACTTCTAATTAATTTTCTGTATGGCTTATCCGTTACTTTACCAATAAGATCATCTTCTGTGATATTTTTCTTCAATACCAAATTTGAATCAACAGGTTATAGAATTACAATTTGTCATATTAAATGTTTGAAGCATATTTCTTGCATAAGCCGATTGATGTAAATAAATAGTTTTCTTTTACGATTTCTAATGACTTCTAAACCAAGATAACATTCTGCTGATGATTCCGTTATTACAAATTTTAAATTCATATTTGTTAATAAACTATTAATTGTTTCAATTGATTTGGCCAAAACCAAACCATCATCCACATATAATGCCATTAACAAATCACCTTCATCAGTTGTGTAAATGCAAGAATCATAATTTGTTGGTTTCAAACCAAAATCTTTTAGAAAATTATCAAATTTTTCATGGCATTGTCTTGGTGCCTGTTTGAGACCATACAAACTTTTCTGTAGCAAACAAACCTTATCCGAACCATCCTGATACCCTTCTGGTTGAACCATATAAATCTGTTCATTTAAATCACCGTTGAGAAAAACAATCTTTACGTCAAATTGAACTATTTCAAAGTCTTTTACTGCTGCTATGGACAATAATAATCGGACTGACTCAAATCCTGCAACAGGTGAAAATGTATCAAAATAATCTACTCCTGCTTTTTGCGAATATTCTTTGACAACTAGACGCGCTTTACATTTGTCAAAAGATCCATCAGGTTTCATTTTAATTCGGAATACCCATTTATTCGAAATTGCTTTTCTTTCTGCTGGTAAACTAACCAATTTCCAAGTCTTATTCTTTTCAAGTGATGATAATTCATCTTTCATTGCAATCTCCCACTGTTTAGAATGTTTTGATTTTACAGCTTCTTCATAAGTTGTTGGAATCTCTTCAGCCATCAATAAATGAGCAAAGTTTGCATCATCTAAAATATTTTTTTGGCTGGTTGATTTACTGCGAGTGCGATTTGCAATAGGATCTAGTTCAGGTATTTCGATTTGTGTTTTAGCTTCTGTGACATGTTCTGTTCTTATATCTTGATTAAAATTATTCATCAAAGTTGCCGATAATTGTGTTCTATTTTCTTTAATAACAACATCTCTTGCTACTATTATTCTTTTTGTTCCGGGTTCCCTAAGTCTATATGCTTTTTGACCAGATTCGTAACCAACCATTATCATTTCTTTTGACTTCTTTTCAAATTTATTTCTGAATTGTTTGTCAATACGTACATATGCCTTACTGCCAAATATTCTAAAATAACTTACATCTGGTTTCATACTATTCCATACTTCAATGGGTGTTCGGCCTTGAAGTCTTGAAAGAGGTACTCGATTTTTAATATGAGCTGCGGTACGGGATGCTTCAGCCCATAACATTTGTACTACATTTGACGCAGCCATCATGCTTCGTGCCATTTCCACAATTGTTCTATTTTGTCTTTCAATACGGCCATTTTGTTCAGGACAATATGCAGTTTGAAAATTCATGAAAAATCTTATTCTCTTTCATTATTTTCTTGAAACTTTCACTGTTAAATTCTTTTGCATTATCAGAACGCATTCTTCTTATTTCATGATAACTAGCATTAGCAATTGCTAACATTTCTTCAACAGCTACAACAATTTCTGATTTCTCACGCATTGGCCTTACTACAATTAAACCAGAATAATCATCAACAAACAAAGCCATTATTTTTGAACCATCAATTGCTTGTACTGACATTGGCCCACAAATATCAAAATGAATTAATTCACAACATTTACTTGCTCGATTATTTGATGTTTCAAATGGATTTCTATTTTGTTTTCCAAATATGTTTGCTTCACAAAATCTATTTTCTTCATCTTTTCTATTTCCTTCTTTACTGCAATTCATACCAGTAACAGCATTATTTTTCAAAATTTCATAAATTGTTTTGAAATGTACATGACCAAATCTTTCATGCCAAACATTCAATGGTTGAGATTTTTCTTGAATAAAATTAGCTTCTGCTTTAATAATGGTATGAAAATCCATTGCAAAAAGTTTATTTGGATAACGCTTTCCAATTGCCACTAATTGGTTATTTCGTATTAGTTTTAATTTATCATTTTCAAATTCTGCTTTTATTCCTTTTTCTAATGCAGATCCAATGCTAAATAAATTTTTCGGTATATCTGGCACGTACCAAACATTTTTGATAATATGTTCCATCTTATTTTGTCCAGCTTTTTCCATCCATATGTCTCCTTGACCAGCTGCATAAACGATCTGACCATTACCAACTTCAATTGCTTTTTCTGTTTTCTCAATAGACTTGAAATTAATAAACCAATCTTTTCGGAAAGACATATGTTCACTTGCACCTGAATCCGCAAACCAAATATCTTGTCTTTGAATTGATAAATCTACTGCTAAAAAGGCACATGTTTTACTGTCATTTACTGCTGAATGTGCTTGACTATATTTCAGTTGATTACGATACTTAAAACAATCAGATTTCTTATGTCCTGTTTTCTTGCAGAAGTCGCATTTACCTTGAAACTTCTTAAATTTTTTAGGACTGTTCTTTACAAAAGTATTCTTTTGACTATCTTGCGTGTAAAATGCAGCTCCACAAACATCGTTCTTCAGTTTTTCTGAATTCTTGTTTAGCATTGCTTCTTTAAGTAATCGAGGCAACAAATTTTCTTCTTTAACAATTGAGTCCCAAGCGGAAATTATGTGTCTAAAACTTAAAGGTAACTGTGAAGAACTTTAGTTATTAAAGCAGCATCACTCTGTTTTTGACCTAGATCTTCACGTTGTCTTTCCATCTCTTCTACAGCAGCTACATGTTCAGCAACACTTGATTCAGGATTCATTCGATAATCATAAAATTTTTGAAGTAACATTTGAACTGTCGTTTCATTTTTCATTTCATAGAGAGATTCTAGACGTTTCCACATTTCAGGGGCTGTCTTCAAACTCATTACTTGCCGAATCTGTGCCGGTTCAAGAACACAACCGATATAAAACTTTACTCGCTCATTTTTCTCATCCCATTTCGATAACTCTTCCGGCCGTTTCTCCGTTCCATTATCATTTGGAACTTCCAAACTGACCAGTCGCTCCCATTAAATTTCGAAATAAGTAGCTTATCCATATTTGCAAGATATCACTTGACTGCAGTAACAAATTAAATTTTACTTATCAGTCGCAAAGTATCACCACCAAATTGGACCACTATTATATTTATCAGAAGATATTACTGTACTGGGCCCATAACCTGTTGCAGAGTGTTTCTAATATAATAATAGCCTCAATACTTTTAAATATCTTTTATCTACAATGAAAAATTATGAACAAATATTATTGACATTGACAATTCTATTTATATATTTTATTATATTCTATAGCAACAAATTACGGCAACTTAAATTCCAGAGCACTATCTTCAACAGTTTGTTTTGAACATAAACTGTTTCAGGGATGTCTGGGAGTTCTTCACTTGTTTCATTAATTTTAGTTATTAATTTAGATTTTTCATCGTGCAATTTTTGATTAATATTTCGATACATTAGTTTCGTTTTGTCTTTGTGTTTTTGTATATAGTCTTGGGTAACTTGTTTATCAAGTTCGATATTGAGAGGGGAATTTACTTCTAAATGACCGATAATAATTTCAATCGGTTTTAAATTTGTCGAATTGTGATTTATATTATTATATGCTAAAATTGCATATGATATTTTATCTTTTATCGACTCATTCTTGAAGTTGTCTTGCATATTAAATAAACGAATATGTTCATTAAAGTTGAGTGAAAACGTTCAACTAAACCATTCGAGTTTGGTTTTTGTGAGCCAGTAAAATGAATTTAAATTTTATGCAAGGATAATAATTCTTTAACAACTATATTTTTATATTCGAGTCCGTTATCGGATATAATTAATTTTGGTATACCATGATGGGAAAAGAATTTAGTTAATTTATTTATTATTTCTATACCGTTGATTGATGGTACTTTATAGGTTTGCGCGTATTTTGAAAATACGTCAATTATTGTTAGAAACTTGGAATTTTCGATACGTAATGTGTCTACGTGTACAATATCTAATGGTTTGTTGGGGGTCGGAGTTATATTTAATTTAGGTTTAACAGGATTTCTTTCGTATATGGCTGCTAAACATATCTCGCATTGATTAATAATCTGTAATGGTTTTATGTTGGTTAGGCTAATAATATCTATTTTTTATTTGATTATAAACTTCATTAATGCCACGGTGATTTGTTTTACTTTCATGATTATTTTTAATTATTTGTAAAATTTCGTCTGGGTCTTCTACATCTATTAATTTAGTATTACACTTAATAAATTTAATTTCAGAGTTTTTGAAATACTTTTGCAATACGTTGCTAAATTGTTCGTATAAGGGTTGTTCGAAGTATAGGTAATATTTTACTTTAGGCACAACAAATTCTTTAATAAATTTTACCGTGTCTTTTTCAAAATTTGTTTCTGATAATTGCACTAAAATTCTCATTATGTCAGAATGAAATTTTTGCACTTTTGGTGTACATGGAGAGTGTTTAACTTGAGATATATATATATTTGATTTTTGCCATAGTTTACGGCAGATTCTGTTATCGTAATGCCTATGATAGGATTTTCTGGATTTGAATGTATAGTTTGGTCTGTGTCAGTATCATTTAGGGCGTCTTCGTCACGTTCAGCAATCATAGATTGTGTGTCATTGTTGGGATCAAAAGTATCGTTAAATGTTTCTACATATTCAAAGAGATTTTTCATACCGGGGTCTACAGTGTTGACGTTTAATTCTATTCGTGATAGAGCGTCAGCGTTTTTGTTTAAAGTTCCTTTTTTATGAATAACTTCATAATCGTACTCTTCTAATTTGAGTCTCCAACGCATTAATTTGGAATTTAGTTCTTTTAATGAATGTAAATATTGCAATGGTTTATGATCAGTAATGATTTTAAATTTTCTGCCAAACAAATATGGTCTAAAATATTTCGTAGCCCACATAACAGCGAGTAATTCTTTTTCAATTGTGCTGTAATTTTGTTCTGAGTCATATAGAGTTCGACTTGCGTAGGCGATGGGAAGATCGGAACCAATATTACCTTGGGACAGGATAGCGCCTGCAGCGTAATTGCTAGCGTCTGTGGTTAAGTTGAAAGGCTTGTTAAAATCTGGATATTGGAGTATGGGATCGTTAATTAGAAGATTTTTGCAAGTATTGAAACAGTTAACATATTCTGGATCGTTATATTTAATTTCTGCGTCTTTCTTTAGACATTTAGTTAGGGGTTTTGTTAGCTGGGCAAAATTTTTAATGAATTTTCTGTAATAACGTAGTAGGCCTAGAAATGCTTTAATTTGTTTCGGTGTTTTCGGTAGAGGGTAGTTTTTGATCGCGTGAATTTTATCCGGGTTCGGTTTAACTCCGCTAGGGGTCACGACATGTCCGAGATACGCTACCTCTTTACGTAAAAATTCCGATTTGTCGAGCTGTATTTTTATATTCGCCTTCCTTAGACGGTCAAAAACTGTTCTTAAATTTTGAATATGCGCTTGGAGGCTTGTGCTGAAAATTATGACGTCATCTAAGTATACTAAACAAATTTAGTTTACTAAATTTCTAAGTACGTTATCCATGACGCATTGGAAAGTTGCCGGGGCGTTTTTCAAGCCAAATGGCTTTCTCATGATGCCCATTTTTGGTATTGAATGCAGTTTTTTGAATATCAGCTTTGTTCATCTCAATCTGATGGAATCCGGACGCGAGATATAAGGTCGAAAAATAATTACATCTACCAAGTTTGTCTAATGAAGTGTTTATATTTGGTGTCGGGTACTTGTCATCGATCGTTTTCTCATTTAACTTTCTATAATCTATGACTATTCTCCATTTGTTCTTGCCAGATGCGTCAATCTTCTTTGGAACAATCCACACTGGGGATGACCAAGGCGAATGAGAGGGACGGATTATTTTTTGGTCAAGCATTTTTGAGATTTGATTTTGCACTTCTTTCCTTTGCACTTCAGGATATCTATAGGTTTTTGAATATACGGGGATTTCGTCTTTAGTTCGGATAAAGTGTTTAACTTCATTCGTAAATGTTAGTGATTTATTATCGCCGTATAAAATAGCAGAGAATTCTTTTAATAATTTCATAATTTCGAATTTTTCTTCTTGATTCATATGATCAATTCTTATTTTATTCATATCTAAATTATTTTCAGTACAGGATTGTTAAAGTTTAAATTATTAATTTCAAAATGATTCAGTGTTTCTTGTTTTACGCAATTTACAGTGTCTAAAATTTGTTCATTATCGGTTGTGTTAATAGCAGGATAGAATAATTCGTAATTTTCTACTTTAACTAAACCTTCGGAAATAATAATATTATTTATCTTAGTTTCTGGTATGAATGCTTCTCCGGGCTCTATGATGTTAACAAATATTTTAATTATTTTTTCCGAGTTTGGCGGAATTTTGATATAATGAGATTTTGGAAGTATCTTATGAAAATGAATTTTTATATCTTCAGTAGGAGTTATAATTTTATCATTATTTAAATCAATACTTGTTTCTAAAATTTTTAAATTATCTATTCCAAGCAAAACAGCAAAGTTATTGTGGAAATCGAACAGATAGTATTTTAATAATTTATCTGGGTTGTTAAACAAGTTTGAAGCAGGTAAAATAATACTAGAATTTTCAGTTGAAGTACCGTGAGCTGTTGTGATTTTAAAAGTGTCATTCTGAATTTTATTTTTATAATATTTCTGTGCAATATTTGGGTTAATAAATGAGCTTGTACTTCCGGTATCTATCAAAACTTTTAAGTTATGTTCGGGATATATTATGAATGGTAGTTCGCTATAATTATGAGTTAAATTCATAATTTCAAATTCGTTTCCGAGGCTTTTTATTGAAAAAAAGCGTCTTGATCATGATTTTCATCATTCATGGGATTTAGTTCGGTGACGTAATATTCTGCGTTTTCATCACAGTATTGTTCTTCGATTTCGTTATTTTATAATTCATCGACTTCGGTATTAAATAGGTCTTCCGAAATAAAATCAGGTTTTCATTGGGATTGGAATTGTTGGGGACGGTAATTACTTGTATTTGGTCTGAATGATTGTCTAGTACTAACACTCATGGGCGTCGGTTTCGCAAATTTTTTGTTTGGATCAGGTTTGTAAACGTTTGGATTGTTTGGTTTAATTTGTTGATGATTTTGTTGGTATGTGTAGTGTGGTTGAGGGGTGTAGTGTATTTGATTAGGTTTGTACATTAGTTGAGGGAAACTTCTTTGTTGGAATGGTTTGTTATTCTGTGTGGGAAGGTTTTGTTTGGGTTTGAACGTATTTTTGTGTTGTTGCATATTGACTGAGTCAATTTGGAAGTCGTTTGTCATCATGTTCAGGGCGGTGGTTAGGTCTTTTGGGTCTTTGGTTCTCATTAATGTGCCTAGAGGCTCTCTAAGTCCTCTCAACATGACTCTTAACGCAAAATTTTTAAAATAGCCAATTGGAATTGGTTGTTCTTCCGCTTTTATATGTAGAGTTATATAGGAGGTTGATAAATTTAATATGTGGATAACTCTGTTGTAATAATCAAATGGGGATTCATTTTGATTTTGCTTTAATTCGCATAATTCGAAATTTAACGTGTAAATATCGCGTTTGTCCGCGTACGTATTTAATAGGGCTGTCTCAAATTTAGCCATTTAGTAATTGTGACACTCGCAATGTTGACGGTGGCTTCTCCTTTTATTTTTGTCAAAATACTGCTCATTAAGTACTGGTTTTGGAAATTATTTTCGTCCGTTGTATCATAAAAATTATTTACGATTTTTTCGCAAATTTCTATAAATCTACTTAATAATTTAGCATTATCTTGAAATTCGGGAATCATGTCTAAATATTCGCGTTCGAGTTCTGGGACGGCCATTTCGTCAAGGTTTAGGTTATTTATTTGATCGATAAGGGATTGATCGATTAGGAGTTTGTTTGGAATGTAAATTAATGAGTCAGAGGAATTTACTGAATCTGTATCTGAGCTATCGTCTGATTCCAATTCGATATTCGCTCGATTATCTCTAGATGTCATATGTGCACTACTTACAGGAAAATCAGTGTGCTCTTCATTAGCTCTGTACGGTTTCTTCCACGATGGAAGAACAGGGCAAGATGAATCTTCTACGGCTCGGCTCTGTGTTCAGCAGGGCTTCGTTGTTCTCTTCGTGTGACGCGATGCACTCGTTGAAAACGTGTTGAATTTGTTTCACTGATTTTACGTTGATTCTTCGCAATAAATCGTTGAAACGAACCGAAGTTTTTATGTTTCGTTTGCGATATCCGATACGACTGCGCCAGTTAGATTTATTGATTTGCAATAAATGTTTTTTTTTTTTTAATATTTTTAGTGTTTTACAACATTAGATATACTCGTATATATATTTGTGTCTTAATAATGGTTTTAAGTTCTGAAGATTGTGCAAAGGCAGTAGCTCTTGTAGAAGATGGAAGAAGTCATCGGTATGTGGCCAGAGTCCTAAATGTTATCCATTCTACCATCCGAAGAATATTGGAAAGATTCAGAGAGCTTCGTACAAATACGCGACGGCCTGAAAGTGGCAAGAAACGCAAGACTAGTGTCAATGACGACCGATTTCATTAACACGCTAAGAAATCGACATCTAACTTCTGTTGAAACCAATAATCAGGTTCGTGAGGTTCGTGGCACACATATTAGTGTTTGGACAGTCTGCCGAAGATTAAAAGAACATGGTTTAAAAGCTTACAGACCAGCATCTGGCCCCAAACTGCTCCCACGTCACCGAGTAGCTAGACTCCAATTGGCTCGGCAACATTTAAATTGGACTTTAGCCCAATGGAGTAATGTTCTTTTTACGGATGAGTCCAGGTTCTGTCTACATTCACCAGATGGACGGGAACGAGTGTGGAGACGAACGGGAGAACGATTTGCGGAGTGCACGTTCACCCCTAGAGTTAGCCATGGTGGAGGTTCAGTGATGGTTTGGGCAGGGGTTTCAATGGAGGCCTGCACTGATTTGTGTGTTATTCCTGAAGGCTCGCTGACGGCACAGCGATATATTGTGGAGATTCTGGCAAAATACGTCAGCTCATTTGCTCCTTTTATTGGTGATGACTTTATCCTGATGCAGAATAACGCCAGACCTCATACAGCAAGGTGCGTTAGTGAATATCTGAATGAAATCGGGGTAGAAAAACTAAACTGGCCAGCATGTTCCCCAGATGGAAACACCATAGAACATATTTGGAACGTGCTGGGAAGGCGTGATAGAAATCGCCCAGTTGCACCGACCACAATTAATGAGCTTCGTGCGGCACTTCAGGAAGAATGGCGGAATATTCCGCAGAATGATATTCGTGGGCTCATTAGTAGTATGAGTTGGTGTATGCAGGCAATAGTCCGGGCTAGAGGAGGCAATACGAAGTATTAAACCTTATTCTGGCGAATTTTTTCTTTATAATCTTTTTTAAGTTCCATTTGCTGAAAAGCATAATTATTCTTAATTTCATTTTTTGTTTTCCTTGTTCATTAAATAAATTGATAAATATCATATGTTGTTTTCTTTTACCCTCTAACAGACTATTTCATCGTAAAACATCAAAAGTTTTGTTAAAAGTACTACTACAACAATGTTGTTAACAAAAATTAAAGAAAAAAAAACGGACCGTTTTTATTGCACCTGAATGTATATATATATATATATATATATATATATATATATATATATATATATATATATATATATATATATATATATATAAATTACGTAAACCGAATTAGAGTTTACTATAAAAAAATTTATTTTTAAACAACGAAAAGTACAACTCAAGATTATGTGTTTACAGAGTGGATTCTAACTTGTAACTAACTTACTAACTACGTTTACAAATACAAAATGAAATATAATATAAATGTAATAGGAGAGTTCTTCTGGGTTCATGGCTGCAGTAGTGCTGTTATCAGCACTTTCCTGTGGGAAGCTGTTCCATAACTCCTCCCTCCTTAAAATTGAGCATCCCCGGGAAGGTTCAGCTGGGGCTGCTGCAGTTGGGGGTGCACGCCTGGGCTGGAGTTCATGGTCGTGGATTCTTCTGGACTTCAGGATTTTTCTGAGGAACGCTGCAAGTATTGCAACTGCAACTATAAATAAAATTACGTATAATATTGAGTAATTTGAGAATCGGCAGTAGTGTCGTAGTCTTCGATGTCTTCAAATTTATTTATCGGTAGTTTCAGGTCTTGTATGCTGTTGAGTTCTACAGTCGATCTTGGTGCTTGTATTTCATCAAATTTTATCTTGAAGTCGTCTAATTTTATCGGTCTCTATGTGGTGTCTTCTTGTTGTTTATTTTAGTGTATTGGCAGGTTTTGTTGTTGTTATGCAGGATGATGTTCTTCTCGCAGGACTTCTCATTCGTGTTGTCGATCATATGTAAGCATTGATAAACAGTTCCTTTAGTACATCTGTCCTTCAGATATTTAATTTGATAAATAAAAGATTTCAAAAAGTATTCTTTATTTAAAATAACATTCACAAGTTCTGTTTCAAGTTTACTAAGAATAGGTAAAAGGTGGAATAATTCAAACTAGTTTCATAATTTAATGGAAGTTCTAACAAATAAATAGTTTTATTTAAATCTACCTTACAATTTACTGTAATTAATTTTTCAATTTCTGGTCTATTTTTTTGTGGGTTCTAACAGGAATTCTTTATTATAATTTTTATAAATCTTATTTGATTCTGATTAAAATTTGTTAGTTTTGATAATGCTTCGATGCCTTGCATGAAGTTTACAAAAGGTTAATGAACATTCCATATCTTGTTAAACAATGTTTATAAATATCATAAATACTAAATTTATTTAGATTATGGGTTCCGCCGACAACAATATGCAACAATTGTTCTATTTTTAATTTCAATTCTAACTCATTATGTTTTATCGTTTCTGATGTCTAGTCCGCAGGTGTACGTGAAGTACTTGGTCCTGGAAGATTGGGATTTTTATTAATAGTTTTATAAAGTTTCCTTGGTCGTTTAATGTTAGATAGGTGAATTTTAGTCTGTTTTCTATTGTCTTTCGTATCTGTTTTAATTTCTGCCGTTTTTAAGTTTTTATTTATTGTTTTAATGGTTTCTTTTTTGAATTTCGGTTGGCGTGTTTTATTAACTTTTTGCTTATTTTGTATATAGGCTGTTTCGGGTATGTTGGGTAAAGTTTCACGATTTTCATTTAGTTTATTAATTAGAGTAGATTTTTTATTTTGCATTCGCTCATTAATATTTTGATAGGCTAATTTTGTTTTTCTTTATGCTTTTGAACATAGTCTTGTGTAATTTGTTTCTCTAATTCTACTTCAAGAGGTGAGTTAGTTTCAAAGTGCCCGTTAATAATTTCTATTGGTTTTAAACCTGTGGAAGTATGATGAGTGTTATTATATGCTAATAAGCCAAAGTGAACTTTATTTTCTATCGTTTCAGTTTTGAAATGGTCTTGTAAATTAAATAAGCGAATGTGTTCTATCAACGTAGAATGATATCGTTCTATGAGGCCATTGGAATCGGGATGTTGGGAACTGATGAAATGGATGTCTATTTTGTGCAAACTTAGTAATTCACGTAGAACAGTGTTTTTGAATTCTAGCCCGTTATCTGATATAATCGTCTTAGGGATACCGTGGTGTGAGAAGAATTTTGTTAATTTATTATTTATCTCGATTGCATTAGTTGAACTAACTTCATACGCTTGGGCGTATTTAGAGAACGCGTCGATTACTGTGAGAAACTTGTGGTTTTCTAAACTTAAAGAGTCAATGTGTATGATATCAAAAGGTTTATTCGGGGTAGGTGTAATATTAAATTTAAGTTTTAAGGGATTGCGTTCGGACTTTGATTTTAAACAAATTTCACATTGGTTAATAAAGTCTGTAATAGTTTTAATTTGATTTGGCCAATAGTATATTCTTTTTATCTGATTATGGGTCTCGTTAATTCCGCGATGGTTGGTTTTACCTTCGTGATAATTTCGGATAGTATCAGTGATTTCATCTTCCTTTTCTCTATCTATTAATTTAATATTGCATTTTATAAATTTAATTTCAGAATTTTTAAAGTGTTTCTGTAAAATATGACTAAATTTTTCATATATAGGTTGTTCGAAATATAAATAATATACGACCTTTGGAACTACATAATTTTTAACAAAATTTACAACGTCATTTTCAAAGTTATTTTGGGATAATTGGACATTAACTCTCATTTTATCTAAGTGTAATTTTTTTACTTTTGGATTGGATGGTGAATGTTCAACTTCCGTAATAATCAACTGATTTTTACCTACATTTACTGGTAATTAACTGATCGGTATTCCAACTATAGGGTTTTCGGGGTTGGAATGTACGGTAATGTCACTATCGTCGGACTCATCGTTTGAAATTTGAGTTCTAGCGTCCACTTCTACAATTAAGGATTCGTTGTCGTGTTCGTTGGTTTTATTCTGTTCTAATTGTTTATTAAATTCGTCCATATAATTAAAAAAATCATCGCAATTATTCATAGTTTCAGTAACATTAAGTTCGAACGGTGGTATTTTATTATTTGGTTTATTATACACGGTTATTACTGTACTACTATTTCTGAAAATAAATTCTATCATAGGTTTAACGTTAGTCCAATTCAGTTGGTCAAGTCCGCAACCTAATTTTGGTATATTTAAATATTTGATCTGATTTTTCAAGCAAAATGATTTTAAATTTAGAAGGGTATAGAATAAATCTTGATTCGTAGGTTTTTGCTTATAATAGTTTTTCGTTATTAGGTAAATAATGAATCTATTATTTTGGTCTTTTAGGTAAACTAAATTATATAATTTAGGGTTTTGATTTTTTAGTTTATCTATACTTTGAAATTTTTGTGCGAAATCTTTTGCTATTCCATCTAACATTACTAGGTCTTTGCTAACACAATGTGCTAGGCTTTCGTTACAGGGTGAATCAAAGAGGTCTGCTTCTACTTCAAAGATTTTATACTCTTTATCTGATTTAGTTAGTTTACTGTCTAAATAATTTTTATACTGAGTCGAAGGTGATGAATCTTCTTCAGTATTTGAATTTTGAACAAGTTTTTCATTTTAAATGGAATGCGGCTCAAAGCGTCAGCGTTCGTGTTTAATTTTCCTTTCTTATACAAAATTTCATAATCGAATTCTTCCAATTTCAATCTCCATCTTACTAATTTAGAGTTGGGTTCTTTCAGAGAAAATAACCACTGTAATGGTTTATGGTCCGTTATGATTTTAAAAAGTATTTTACTGCCCAAACTATGGCGAGTAATTCGTTTTCGATCGTCGAATAATTTTGTTCCGAATCATTTAGAGTTCTACTAGCATATGAGATAGGTAAATCTGAGCTAACATTACCTTGGGATAAAATAGCACCAATTGCATGGTTGCTAGCGTCGGTTGTAAGATTAAATGGTTTAGTAAAGTCCGGGAATTGAAGGATTGGTTCATTTACGAGTAGATTTTGACAAGTATTAAAGCATTTAACATATTCGGGGTCATTAATTTTGATCTCTACGCCTTTCTTGAGGCATTTAGTTAATCGTTTGGTGAGTTTAGCAAAGTTCTTAATAAATTTTCGATAATATCCTAATAATCCTAAAAATCCTTTTATTTGCGTTGTGGTTTTTGGTAATGGATAATTTTTTATTGCTTTAATTTTATCAGGGTTAGGTTTGACGCCTTCGGGAGTTACTATATGGCCTAAATATGCAACTTCTTTTTGAAGAAACTCGGATTTATCGAGCTGGATTTTTAGATTAGCCTTTTGAAGTCGTTCAAAAACAGTCCTTAAGTTTTCCATGTGTTCTTGTAGACTGGTACTAAATATTAAAACGTCATCAAGATACACAATACAAATTTCATTTGTTAAACCCCTTAATACATTGTCCAGAACGCGCTGGAAGGTGGCGGGTGCATTTTTAAGACCGAATGGCATTCTGAGAAATTCATAATGTCCATTTTCAGTGTTAAACGCGGTCTTTTGAATGTCGTCCTTGTGCATTTCGATTTGGTGGAAACCGGAGGCCAAATCTAGGGTTGTGAAGTATTGGCATCTGCCAAGTTTGTCTAGTAATGAGTTAATATTCGGAATTGGGTATTTATCGTCAATTGTCTTATCGTTTAATTTACGATAGTCGATAACGATGCGCCATTTTTTCTTTCCCGTTGCATCTAATTTTTTCGGTACAATCCAGACAGGGGATGACCAGGGGGAGTGTGACGGCCTAATAATATTTTGACTCAACATTTTTTGTATTTGATCTTTTACTTCATTGCTATGTACTTCCGGGTATCTATACTTTTTTGAATAAATCGGGATTTCATCGTTTGTCCGTATATGGTGTTTTATTTCGTTCGTAAAAGATAACGACTTATCTTCCGTATGAAAGATATCGGTGTATCTTTCACTAGTTTCGTGATTGCGAATTTTTCCTCTGAATTCATGTGACCAGTTCGTATTTTAGAAAAATCAAAGCTATTATTTAAATTTTGTAAATTAAGATTGATATTATTAATTTCAAAATTTTCTAACGATTCAGCACAGATATTATTTGTGGTGTCTATAATATATTCTTTTTCGCTTGGATTTATCGTTGGATGGTAAATGACATTATTTTCTATTTTTGCGATACCTTCGGGGATTATGATGTTATTAATATGTGTTTCCGGGACAAACACTTCGCCATTTTCAATGTTATCAACATAGAACTTTGTTATCTTCTCAGACTTAGGTGGGATCGTGACATAGTGAGGACGCGGTGTTATAGTGTGATAGTGAATTTTTATCTCAGCTGTTGGTGTTATTATCTTATCGCGTGTTAAGTCAATGATCGCTTCTAATGTTTTTAAGTTATCTAGTCCTAATAGAATATCAAATTGGTTATGAAAATCGAATAAATAATATTTAAGATTAATATTATTTTTTGGAATATTTTTGAACAGGGTAGTACTAAGCTGAATTTTTCGGTTGTGCAGTAGTAATTTTGAAAGGATCATATTTAATTTCACTATTAAAATATTTATTTACAATTTCTGGTTTAATGAATGAACGTGTGCTTCCTGTGTCGAGTAGGACTTTTACGTTATGTTCTGGGAAAATAAGGAAAGGTAGCTCGCTTTGATTATAGGCAAGATTCATTAGTTCGATGGCGTTTCCGAGGCGGCTATTTCTAAAAAATAGTTTGGATCGGAGTCTGATTCTAGTTCGTAATATTCGGTATCGACATTTGATTGGTAATTAGCAATGTTATGTTCGTCAGTGTCTGGTTCGTCGTTTATGCCATTAACTTCTGTGTTATGAAGTTCTTCGAATGTAAAGTTTTGTCTCTGTTGCGTTTGTGGGTATTGACGGTACGCGAATTGTTGAGATCGCGGTTGATTGTAACCTGAACTGTAGCCTGCAGGTCCGGGTTTAGGTGCAAATGTTTGTCGTGTACTGATAGTCATTGGTGTACGTTTAGGGAATTTTTGATTAGGGTTAGATTTGAATACGTTATTTTGTTTTGCATTCTGGTGTTGGAAGTTATGTTGGTGTTGATTGGTATTATGTGGAATCGGTCGGTACATTAATTGAGGAGATTGTCTATACGATGGTCTGTTATGTGTGTTATTGATAAATTGTTTTGGTTTGGGTATTGTGTTAAATTTTTGATGTGTGCGTGAGTAACTATCTATTTGAAAATCTGTCACGATTTATTCTTGCCACTCTTCACGTTTTGTTTTATTTCTTTCAATTCTATATTTTTTTCATTTTTCTTCTTGGTTAAATACCTGAAATTTAATCATGGATTAGATATTTGCCGAATCAATTTTCATGACACTTAGCTTTGTTTAGATTCCCGTCCCCAGAGTAGAATTTACTTTTTAGCCGAACGTAAATTCATTTTTCCTTAGTTTCTCTTCAGTTTATTTTTTTGGTTAACCACATTGTTTTGTTTTAGTTGTCATTAATTAGCGGCCATGCGCAGTGAAGCTACCGTTGTCTCAATTTAGATTCGTGTTCTTTCTTCCTTGTCTTCTCGCTCTCACTCCTATTGTCTATCTATGTTTCTGGCTCAGGCAACCCTCTTGGCCGGATTGTGTTTCAGGAAATTCGCGATGAGGCGTCATTTGCTAGGATCATGGATTGTCACTGCATTTAATTAGATCCAATTAAAACTCCCGATTAATAATGCGCGAACTTACTTGCTATTGCTGATTCTAACGGATTCTTAATTTTTAACGCGTTTTTTTTTCATTCTAACGAAGATTGAGATTTAGATTTGATGTCGGAAAGTTGTGCTACTTTAAATATTTTTGCGAATTGCGTTTTGTGAATACCATTAGTGGGATTTAAGAAAGTAGCACTATTACTATAAATATATTTTATTTATTCATCGGATTGTTCCGGATTAAAAATTCCGCTACAGATTTCAATATTTCTCTTTGAACTAAAAGCCGCACAAGAACTCAGGTAAAACATTTTTCGTTAACTGTTAAGATAAAATCTGCCCTTTTGCTATCCAGTAACATTAGCTATTTGTTCAGTTTTGGTAACTTCCCCCTTTTTAATGCAGTGTCGTCCCACCCTCGCACGTGGCCCTAATCGCAAATCTTTCTTTTCAGGCTTTTTCCTTTTTTAATTTTTTTGCTCTCATTCCTTTTTCTTGGCTTCATTGCCAAGGATTCAGACTTGTGGCTCTGTCCTGTTTGCCACTCCATCGTTGATTGGTTGTCCGGACGTGGATCGTAAGGAGAGATTTTCCGTATAATTTGAGGAACGATACGTGACGTCGCGATTCCACGTGGGACGGTCTTCCATATTGGAAAAGATACCCAGTTGGTAAACCGAGCCTACCCCGCTGCTACCACATCCCGCCAGCGCCTGGACGCCCAACACAGCTAAGCCAGATTTACTTATCTTTTTATGTTCTGTTTTGATTACTCTGATTTATATATATTTTTGTTAACTGTAATTTACACACCTGCGATTACCAGATATTGTCATTTAAGTGCTGTACAGATAGCTCTTAACTCATTCAGATTTACTTGTAAAAATATCCGGTCAAGAATATTTAGTGTAGAGTCATTTATAGTGACGTTGTTGTCCCCTTCAAGGTGTGTCGCTCGTGAACGTGTTAGTCATTAGGGCCTGCGACTTGGTAGTCACGTTTAGTCTGTCGCGTCGCGTAGCGCGTAACGTTGGCCAGCGAGACGTCATACGTCGGTTTACGCCATTTAATTCTAGCACCGGTTTAGGTGTTGACTGTGCCGCAGTCCTAGTTGCTATTGTGGGACACAGCGCCCCACCTTTTGTTTATTTCAGCACTGTTTTTTTTATCCTTCTCTTGATTGGGTATCTAGTAGTTTTATCTGTTATTAAGCTATCAGTTTACTGTAATCTCCACTTAATTCGCCGAATATATCTGTTTATTTGCTTCACTCGTAGACTATTAATTCGACGCCCTTTTCGTATCCCCTTCCTGGGAAGTATCCCGATTTCTGTCGGCCGTTATACTCTCGTTGAACCGGTCGCGGCTCAGGCCGGCTGGCGCCCATAATTTTTGTGATTTATCACCCTCCTCCGACTCACCCCCGTCTCCTCTGAGTCCTAGCCGTGGTTCAACCATTTCACCCGGGTTCACCCTCAGGGAACGTGGTAAATCGTTGGTTAACATATTAAGCGCGGTGTTCATATCTGATGGATTTTTAGTGCGCATTAAATTACCTAAGGGCTCTTTAAGCCCCTTAAGCCCTCTTAAGAGAATTCTTACAGCGTAATTTTGAAAATATCCTATTAGAACGGCTTGTGCTTCAGCTTTTATTTGCGTGGATATGTACGCGATTTGTAAATTCAAAACTTTTTTAACTCTATTATAAAATTCAAACGCGGATTCATTGTTCTGTTTTAATTCAGACATTTCAATATTAAGCGTATAACAATCGCGTTTATCAGAATAAGTATCTATTAAAGCCTTTTTTAAGACAGCCCAACTAGAAATAGTGCAAGTTGCAAAATTGGAAGCAGCTTCACCTTTGATTTTTGATAATATACTTGACATTAAATACTCATTTTGAAGTCGTTTGGGTTAGTTACGTTATAGAATGTATTCACAAACTTCAATGAATCTTGATAAAAGTTTTGCGTCTCCGTAAAATTCGGGGACCATGTCTAGAAATTCTTTTTTTAGTGTTGGGGTCGTCATTTCTGCTATATTTAAATTATTTATCTCTTCAATTAAATTTTCAACTATTATATTATTTTCTGTTATACTAGGGGTTGGTGAGTTACAAGAAACTATTGAACTTGTGTCTGTATTATCTGAATCTGATTGATTTTCACTGATATTTCTAAAGGACATTAGTACTTACAGAAATATTATCAGCTTGTCCATGGGCTTCTGCTTCGTATTCAGCGTAACAGGAGTCCTGGGATGTCGACTGGCAGCTCTGTGTTCCTCAGGGCTGGAGACTTCTGCGGTGTGGCACGATATGCACTCGTGACGATGCGAAGTACTCAGCGACGATTTTCGTTGCAAATTCCCAGTAAATCGTTAAAACGAAACGGATTTATTTTGTTTATATTCGTCTGGGAATCCTACCGTGACTGCGCCAATTACGTAAACCGAATTAGAGTTTACTTAAAAATATATATTTTTAATCAACGAAGAAGTACAACTCAAGATTATGTGTTTACAGAGTGGATTCTAACTTGTAACTAACTTACTAACTACGTTTACAAATACAAAATGAAATATAATATAAATGTAATAGGAGAATTCTTCTGGGTTCATGGCTGCAGTAGTGCTGTTATCAGCACTTTCCTGTGGGAAGCTGTTCCATAACTTTTATATATATATATATATATATATATATATAAATAACGTAAATGTGACTTACGGTTACAAAAAAAATTATTTATTATTTGACAACGAAAGATTACATAGATTTTTCATACAAGTTGATACTTCAATTTCTCAACAGTAACTGACTTACAAATGTGAATACAGACTACAGGTTGTGCTAAAACTGCTTATGCACACATAGTATAATTTTACATATTGTTGGGAAAGAGACTGTGCCTGGAATGTGCAGCGGTCGGCGGTTCTCATGGGAATGGATGATCTAACTTATATTTTATATATATATATATATATATATATATATATATATATATATATATATATATAAATTAGGTAAACAGTATAATTTAATCATCTTCAAATATAAATCTAATTGTCAATAAATGTAATATCAAATAAATCTAACCGCTTATAATTATGGTCTCACATAAATAATCAACTATAAATATAAATTTTGGGTCTTTAAAAAATATAGGCTCAATTGCACCTATTCTTCTGCGTGTATGGTCGTACATAAATTAGGTAAACCACATATATAATCAATAACGCAAAATAGTACATTGTCCTACGTCGCACGATAATCTCTCGAAATCGACAATGTACATTTGCGTTGAAATAAACACAAAAATTGTTTTAGTTTTTCTCATCCAAATTTAATACTGATCCACTGCAATCAACAAAATTTAGATTCGCCACTGTCAGCTCTAGAAATGTAACATCATTTTATCAAATCTGATTTTAGATGGAACATGTTTCAAATCTTGATGGGCTGTATGACACATCGCTACATTTGAGGAACGTTAGTTATTTTAATACTGGACTGTATTACTGTCATGGGTATGGTTCGTTGACAGATCATCCATTTACATTAGACAAAACTTACATATTTGTGAAAGGTGAGTTTTCATTTCACATATGGTTTTGATTTGTATTCATTTCCATATACTTATTTACAGATGAACAGAATCTCTATCTACCACAGAAACCAACAGAAGGTGTTTATCCTTATGCCAATGTGACAGTGCCATGTTTACCTACATCACGAGATGTGAATGTATCACTGTCAATGATGTTTCGTACGAGAGATCCTAGCTCCAATAAGTACGTATTAATATACTGACAACTATACAAATGTAGGAAACGTAGTGATTTTAAAGTCTAGGAAGAATCTATTGTATCTATAAGGGCCAATATTTCAATCTCATAAAAGTTCTTAATAAATGTATCTGCCAAACGCCTAAAACATCGCATCAAAATCATAGTTCAAATTATGAAAATTATATTAAATAAATGCCACGTTATTTTTTATTTATTTGACGACTACATTTTTTTCAATCATTGTTGGGAGATTGAAATATTGATTTTAAGTCTAGTTAGTTAGTTATCCGCAACTCTTATTGAAAAATGTTTGCATCTACCATACTTATATGTCAAAAGAGAAAAATAATATACAGGGTGACCCATTTTAAGAGATCCAGTGGAATATCTCGACAAATATGTGTCTTATAAAAAAATGTTTCGAATTAAAGTTTGATGGTTCGAAAGGGGCTATCTGATCCACTGATTATTGCTCCTCCCCCACCTCCAGGGGGTGAGGGAGGGGGGTAACTTTGATATCTGAAATGGGAACCCCTACTTTTTATTACATATTCGGATTCTACGACAGCGACCCTACACATCTACTTCCTTTTGTTAATCTTGCATTAATTTCTGTATCTTCGTCGTTATTGTTTGTGATGTTGACCCCTAAATATACAAATTTACGTATCTCTTCAAAGCTATAAACTTTAGTGCCCGTATCTATTGTGAGACGTCCATGGAAATCTTCGCCTATTTGCATAAATTTAGTTTTTTCTTCACTTATTGATAGCCCAGCTTCTCTCGTTTTTGTTAGGATGTTTTTAAATATTCTAACTAAATCTTTCTTTGATCTCGTGATAATTGTTATATCATCAGCATACGCCAATACTTGATGTCTTTGCCTACATATTATTCCTTTAGTGTTAGTTTTACTTTCTCTTAGGGCCCACTCCAAAACCAGATTGAAAAGAATCGGCGATATTGGATCACCTTGTCTAAGTCCTTTTTCCACTTTAAAACTTTGTGATGTACTCCCGTTAACTAGAACTTTACACGTAGTCTCTTTTTGTGTTATTTTAATAAGGCGGATTACTTTTTCTGGGAATCTGAAATATCTCAGTATGGTATACAATTAGGTTTTTAAAATAGAATCATACGCCTGTTTAAAATCAATGAACAGCATTTTAAGTGGCAGATTATGGTCATAACTATCGGCAATGGTGTATTTTATTGTACGGATATGGTCTATGGTAGATCTGTTTGTGCGAAAACCGGCCTGGTACTCTCCCAATATTCTATCTGAAATTCCTTTAATTCTATTCCTTATGCACATCGCTAATATTTTGTAGGCTATGTCAAATAAGGCAATTCTTCTATAGTTGCTACATTTTTCTTTTTCTCCTTTTTTGTATATTGGGCAGATTATAGCCTCCTTCCATCTCGTGGGTATTACTTCTTCTTCCGAAACCTTTTGAATGATTTCACATAATTCACCTTGTAATTCGTCTCCTCCATTCTTATAAATCTCTGCTACAATACCATTTTCCCCTCCGCTTTTATTATTTTTTAGTTCACATAGAATTTTTAAAATTTCTTCTCTCTCAGGCTTTTCCACTGTTGTCTCAGTGTCTTCGTATTCCTCATCTACTTCATTATCATTGTTGGGAGCTATATTGTTTCCATGTTCGGTTTCCATGTCATCGTTGAGCAACTCTTCAAAATATTCTCTCCACCTTTCTATTTGTCTTTTTCCTGTCACTAAATTTCCGTCTATATATTTACAATATATTCCTTTCTGTTGATATCCAGCCTTATTAGTTTTAACTTCCTGATATAAATTTGTAATACATTTATTTTTAAAATTATCTGCAGAAGGTCCTAATTTTTTGCCGTATTACTTCCTTAAATTCTTCCTTTTCCATCTCATTTTGAAGTGCTTTTATACAATATTTTTCCCTACGGTTATCGAAAAACAATCGATAAGATTATAACTGTATAATCGACAGCCTTTGTCCATTGCTAAAGAAAGATGAAAGGGACATTGAATTACTGGAGGAGAGGTTAAGGTACGTCGGAATTTTATACTGAGATATGCAATTTGTTGTTAGACAACACAGTAATAATTGGACAATAAGCAAGAAACATCAAAGAAGTACGCTTTAAATTACAGTAGAATTAAAACTGCTGTTTTCGAAATAGAAAGTGATCATTGTTCTGTGGCTGCTGTAAGTTAAAAAAGGGTCACACAAAGTCAGTAATAGTCAGAGATGAACGTTCAAACTGCCACAATTGGAATTGAAGAAGTTCAGCTTGGATATTAGAGACTGGTGACAAGTTTCAAATAATTCATACAAGCTACGGTTTCTGGAACAAAGGCTAGAGAGTTAATTAAAGCTTAGTTGCAACTGAAGGCAATTACCCCAAAGTTGTAGCAGCTCTTAAATTAAGATATGGCAGAGCAGATGAATAAGTTGAAATCTACATCAGAGAATTGTTGGCGCTAATTCTACAAATTACAATATTGGCAAATTCAGTACCTCATGTTTCATTATACGATAAATTACTTTTACTATAGTACCGCAATATCTGCGGTACACTCGCGGTCCTCGGTGAAGCAAGAAGAGGGATGTAATTTAGATCTAACTAAAATAGCAATAGCAAAAGACCGTTTAGATCAATTACTGCGGCGAATTGGAGCTGAAATAAAAAATGGAGAAAAGGTTTCGGAGTTGCGTCTAACAAAATTAATAAGAGAAAAGAACGAGGTTTTAAGGCATCAAATATTATTGTGGAATAGATACCTACTGCGCCTGGTTTGCTGGTAACCACAACAAAGGAACAGAAACACGGTTGTGTGTTTTGTGATGGTGATCATAAATCTACTCATTGTTTTAAAGCACAAGGAATGTGACTGACACAAAAACGTAAGATGCTTGAAACAAATAATTGCTGTTTCCTTTATTTTAGACAAGGGCATTCAGCTAGAATATGCAGAATCAAGCAGGTGTGTATAGTATGTAGGAGGACATATGAAGTACTACTGTAAGTCAATTTACCGAAAACACTCGAAATTATGCAAGAAAATTCTCAGGCATCAGAGGAAAAGAGTGAAGTAAAAGAAATTAAAACGTAAGACAAGGTTTTGACAAATATTTCAAATGTTCAAAAATATTACTTCAAAATATCTTGGTGAAAATTAGAGAAAATGGGGTGACAAACAATACACAGGCTGTAATCTGTTGGGGCTCACAACGCTCGTATATTCTAAAAGATATACTCAAAAAATTTGACCTGATAGACAAGAGAATATTCAGTATTCTCTATTTGGCGGTTCAACTACTACTGTTTGTGTTCACAATGGCTGGTACTGCAAGCTCTGTTTTTAGGAGCAGTGTATTTGGGTGTTTTAGTTATCTGTAACATGTTAAAACCGTGCTCTTAAAACACATAAAAATAAAGCTTGTGGTACCAGTCAATGTGTTTACTGTACACATTTCTAATCCGGAGGATACTTATTGATACAATTTTGAAGTCTTAGATCAAGATATTATTTGTGGACGTCTACCACCAGTAAAGCATGATCCTTGGCGAAAGGGATTAAATGAAGATAACATTAAACTAAAAGACGCGCAAGAACGAACAGTA
The DNA here is from genome assembly GCA_947425015.1 of Pterostichus niger. Classification (NCBI taxonomy): domain Eukaryota; kingdom Metazoa; phylum Arthropoda; class Insecta; order Coleoptera; family Carabidae; genus Pterostichus; species Pterostichus niger. Next base: position 1,392,446 of record OX380347.1, read on the forward strand.
TAAACATTTATTGGAGCCGATTTCTCTGGAAAGTTACTTACCGGTAGATATAAAAATCTTAGTTCTGGCCTGGCAGCTATAGAAATACTTGGTTGGACAATAACAGTGAAAGAATATAAAAGACAAACTACATTTAGCAGTGGTAAATCATTTCTTAAAAACTGTTAAATTTAATGACGAGGGTGATATGAAGTTCATCTGCCATCGGTTGAAAATCATACATCACTTTCGGCCTAAAAAAGATTGGCTAATATAGTAAAGAAGATAAATGCCGAATGTTTATAGCAGGAATATCAAAACGTATTCGACAATTGGATACAAGAAGGTGTGATAGAAGGAGTGCCAGAGAAGGAACTCCATATACAGGGCATTACTTACCGCATCGTCCTGTTGTAGAACCAAACAGTACCATCAAACTCCGCCCACTCTTTGACGGTTCAGCTAAAGAGAAACATATTCATTGTTTGAACAATTGCTTAGAAAAAGATATTAACTTATAGAGGTAATTACGTCTATTTTATTACATTTTAGATTAAAGCAAAATGGCCTAATTACGGATATTTCATCCAGCCCATTCTTATTAAAATACCATCTGAATTTTGTCCTGAAACAATGTGTAGAGAAACAATTATCATTTGATGAGAATTATTGAAAAATCTCATGGAAAGCTTTTATGTCGATAACTGCATAAACAGCCTGAATGTTAAGCAGATCTATTAAGTATTGGACAATTTGAGCGAGGGTAGAAGTATACAACATTCTGCCTAATCCTGAAGATAGTATTTCCATTGTCTTGGAATTAATATGAAATCCTCAACATGATACTTTAAAAATTAAGTTAAGAAGTATAAAATCGTTAAATTTTAGACAAAATCACAAAAAAGAACAATTTACTGCATAGGAGTAACAAGATATTGCCAAAGTTATTAGATACTTCCACAAGCTTAGGATTATAAAATAAATTGGGATCAGGAAATGAACGATGATATGAAATACCAATTCTTAAATTCAATGAACGAATTGACACGTTTATCAAAAATAGAAATACCAAGACGGTTAACGGCAATAAATAATACAAATAACTGAACACTACATTTTCTCTGACGCAAGTCAACTGTTCCATTTATAAGAGCAGCAACGGAGACTGGTGTTCAAGTACAGCTGGCACAAACTAAAACGAAAGTGTCGCCCAATAACAAAGATGAAAAGAAAATGTCAATTCCGAGATTAGAGCTGTTGACAGCTACAATTTGCAATAGGTTATATTCTTAAATAATAATGAATCTAAATAAAAGTATGCATAAAAACATATTTTTTGAAAGATGCTACTACCGTGGACTCCTGAGATGTATTCGCGGCAAATAGGGTAATCAATCTTCCTGATTTACTTTTCATAGATACTGAACTAAAAAAACTTGTAGAATCAAAATGGTGGGATGATCCAAGTTGGATAAAAATTCATATAATTTGTGGTCTAACTTTGATATTAGAAATAAATATATCATCAAGCCTTTTACTCAATACTGGGTGTGGCACAATGTACCTTTTTTTATAACTTGAGGAAAAGGGGCCATTTGAAAACTTCACGAAACGACCCACCGATAGCAGTACTAGTTCCAGTTCGAGTATCTTATCAAAATCCGCCATCTTTTGTAGAAACGTGTGTGCATTATTATTTCGATTAGTGAAGAATAGCTGAAGGTATAGCAAATTGTTGTATTGTAGACGACTGTGTGTTGGAAAATGGCAAAAATTGAATATGGTGCGATAATTAAATATTTGGTGAAGAAGAAAACGAAATTCATACCGATATGAAAAATACTTTAGGGGACTCTGCTCCGTCATTTTCCTATAACCATATGTACGGTGAGTATTGTTCAAATAGGTTGTAGTTGATGGCAAATTTTATAAACAACAATGTTAAAACACAGTAGTTTAAATATTACGCAATGCGTCAATTTATACTTGTCAAGACCTGGATTTTTCGTTTCTTTAAATCCCTTATTACGTGTTTTACTTCTTGAAGTAAGATTGAAGCGTGTCACTAAGGGTGTCAAAGGTATAAATACTTGAAATATTGCAGATAGTTCTTGTTTCAAACCAAATTGTATAATGTTTATGTCACTCATTTATTCTAATTGGATTTTCTTTGTATGAGAATTTCTGCAAGGAATGAAAAGTTTTCCAAAATTATTGTTGTTTCGTTATGTTCTCTAGTTTTCTTTTTAGATTTTCTTTGTATTTTTTCTCTAGGTAGATACTGTTTTTGTAGGTTTTATTAATTTAGATGTAAGCAGCTAGATTATCCTTGCCTTTTGTTTTCTGCAGTATTTTAGAAAATTTTTGCTCTCGATCGTTAAGTCTCTCAGAACAATATCTTTATTAGACTGGTTTTGTTAGATGTTTAATATATATTTAAAAGTCTTGCCAAATATAAAGATGTTCTCATTTAATTTGACAATATCTTTTTAAAAATAATGTAGTGATTGAATTCGAGATATTTAATTTATATTTTTAATCAGTTTTTGTGTATTTATATCACAGACATCATTCGTGGCACTTAGATAGGAGTTGGAGGTTTAGTTGTTGTCGATTATCTATAAACTCATATTAGCTCTTATTATACTTTTTAAATTTTTATTCAGAAGGGTGTAGTTTGCTAATGAGTCTCCAATCGTTCTTCCGATTAAAATGTATAAATATTCTACCTCAAATAGTTCTATTGAAATTCTTCTATTTTTGTTAGTTTATGTCTCCACAGTTTTCGTGGAAGATTATATATTTGTGTATTGGAAGAGAATATCTTTAGATTGATTTAAATTTTCTATGTCGGAATTAAAATCTCCTGCGATTATTATTAGCTTTAAATGAGAGTAACTGCTGATAATACCTTGTATATTTCCATGAAAATTTTTACGTTGGAACTGTGCGAAAAATAAGTGACGCCCAGTGGTAGATCCAAGAGGGAGGGCATTGGGGTATACCTTCCCTTGCGACATTATGTTATAATTTTTTTTATACTAATATAATATATACGCTGAGTTGCATGATATTATTTATCGGGTCATTAGCAACTAACGGTTCCCTAGGTTAAAAAATTCGTTACATGAACGTCATGTAATTTTTTAGTAAAATTGTATATGTTTATAATCATATTGGTTAATAATGTAGGTCACCCATATTTTTGAAAAAATTGTTGCAAATATCGACTTTCTAGATCCGCCACTGATGGAGCGTAGGCATTATATATTCAGTTTTTGTTTTTATTTTTAGAAAAATCCAATGATACTCAGATAAGATTACTTCAATATGGCGTAAGATATATTTTTTCGTAAAAATTTGTCCTTCAATTGCTCTTCCTGTTATATGTTCCTTAGCGAGATTGTGTTAAGATATATTGTAATTCGATATCATTTCATGGAAATACCAGTTTAACCAGATTTCAGACAGGCAGATAATGTCGTGGCTTAGTAGCAATTTTTTCATGTTTATTTAATCTGAATATTCTAACCATTATGCATTCCAAAACACTATTTTTGTTATACATTCATTTGTTTTGGGAAGTTTCTTGAATGAGAATTACATCTTATTATTCTCTTGATGTAGTAGTCTAAGGAGTCAGATTTAATGTTTTTTCGATGTAATTTTTATATATCTGATTATACTGCTTTTGTTCGACTGCACAACTTTCTGAATGAGCAAAGCAGAAGATTGAATCTTCTGATTTGCTCACTGTTATTCTTGAATGTAAGTCTGGAATAGATAAAGATTTTCGACATGATATTTGAATTGGAGATTGTTGACCTGCTTCCTCTTCTTCTTCTTCTCAGAAGCTTGATATTCAGTTCGGTTGATTATTAATTTAGTATAAATAAATTTTACTGCGTAACCTTTTTTTGTTCGCGGAGGAATGTACTCGGATTTTGTTACATTATGATTTGATTGAATATAAAAATTAATATTCTGTGTATAATAGTGTGCGGATGGATGTAATTGAAGGTTTGTTGCGTAATGGAAGATTGCGAGTATCTGGATGAGAATATTAGACGAAGCCTGTGAATATTTCAAGGGTTCGTGCTACCCCATTTATTGGGATATAGCATTTGAGTGTAATATTCTGCTTAAATTATAGATCCTGTTTTTGTCTTTCCTGCACTGGAACTTTTTCACTGAGAAATGAGGCATCTATTGATAATTTTCGAAACTTCAAATTATATTCTCTATAAAGCGATAAAATGACCTCTGCATATCTGTCAACTGCGTTTGGTGTCACCGGAAGTATGACCGTTTTAAAATATTTGAAACATTTTAATAAATAAATAAGGATTGTATTTAATTATTATGTCTAAAACAATATTTATTTGTGGTATGTAATATTATAATTATTGAAATGAATACAATTTCTTAATTTGGCATTGAAAGATGACAACTAAAGTTCACTTAAGTTACTATTAAATTAGCTAAATATATCTCTCAGGTATGCGCACAAGAGCAGTGGAAAAGGTCCAGTGTGTATGTGTGCCAACTTTTTATCTGATATGGTTTCTAAATAATTTCATTTATTGCAGATGGAGTAAATTACAAATGACCATTCCTGTGATCTATGCTTATGATCCCCGAGAAGGATTCATCGTCCAAATGCCTGGCATTAAGCATGGCGCTGTAACTGTAATGTGTACATTTGTAACCAAAACTGCAAATAGGGCACTAAATAGAACATATTATATTAGCGGTAATAAATAAATAAATAAATAAATCAATCTTTATTGACTAATAAGTCATAGGCGAGGTTCAGCCCAGGGCTGTTCTTCCACCTAACCTTACAAAAACAAAAGTATACATTAATAAGAGCATCATCAAAAAACGTAAAAGTTTTACAAAAAAATTATAAACACAAGGATGAAAAACACAAAAATTAAACGTACAGAGATGTTAACAAACACGTGTTACATATATATCTAAATAATTAAAAGCCAAACTAAAGTACATATTATCCAATAAATATTTTCTTAATATGTTGACGAAAAGTATTTAAAGACAGAGATCTTAAAGAAGCAGGGATGTTGTTATACAATGTTGATGCCAGATACGAGAAGGAGCCTTTATATTTGGACTTTCTACAAGATGATACAATATATAAGTCCTTAATTCGAAGAGTGTAATTATATTCTTTTTCAACAAGTTTATCAAACAAATAAGAGGGGGTGCCAGTCAATCTAATTTTATGTACCAGACAAAGATACGCAATTTTTACGCGATTGTCAACCGTGGTCATTTTGGATATCTCGCGGAGTTTACTTATGTGGTCATATTTACGCACACCATAAACAAAACGTAAACATGAATTTTGCATAAGAGTAATTCTATGTTTATCCGTGTGAGTGAGGTTTGGGATATACACGCAAGAACAATAATCAAACAGCGGCAGAATTAATGTGTTAATTATACGTAGCTTGATAGGTGAACTAATATCATGTCTAAATTGAAAGAGATGGCGTAATTTAAGCCTTGTCGCAGTAAGTTTTTTATTTAAATGACAACTAAAATTTAAGTTTTGATCGAGATATAGACCCAAGATTTTAGTAACAGGATTACGTGTAACTATCTTTCCGTCCAAAAAGATATCTGGTAAAGCACCATAATTTCCAACCACAAGGAGAGACGATTTATTTGTATTGATTTTCAGACCATTGTTCTTTACCAAATTACCAGTTTTTCAAGTTCACTGTTAACTATTGCACATTGATCATTGATATATTGAGGTTCTGAGTTTATAGAAGCCAGAATATGAGTATCATCTGCGTAAGTATGTGCCTTACAAAAATTAAATACAGATGGCATATCAGCAACGTAGATGAGAAAGAACAATGGTCCTAAAATTGATCCTTCCGGAACACCAGATGTAAGGTGAAACTTGGCAGAATTATGTATATCACTTTTTGAGAACATATTTACCTGAAAGTATCTGTCATTCAAATAATTTCTACACCATTTCATTGCCAATCTCGAAAAATTATAATACTCCAATTTTGCTAGAAGCATGTTGTGATTAACCAGGTCGAAGGCCTTAGAAAAATCAATCTGAATTAAGAATGAGATAACAGATTTATCGTAATTTTCTAATAGAGTATCAGTAATATTTAAAAGACACGTGTTCGTGGAATGACCAGCTCTGAACCCAGATTGATTAGTAGGTAAAATATTGTTATCCACGATATATGACATGATTTGATCACAACATACTCTCTCCAGAATCTTGGACAATGTTGGTAGAATACTAATAGGTCTCAGATCATGAAGTGTGGAACAGTTCTTTACTTTGGCTATAGGTTTGATTATTGCTTGTTTCCAATTGTCAGGCATCACACTTTCCAAAATACAAGTATTTACTATGTGCGTAATATAATCAACAATAATAGGCAAGACTATTTTAATCATTTTTAATGATATCCCATCAATGCCCGACGCATTAGATTTGAACTTATGTAAAATTTTAATCACAGTATCATTGTCTATACATTTAAATACAAAAGACTGACCAGAGTGCCCTGAATATTTATTGTTTAAATAAAAGTTTATCGAATCAAGGTTAACATCATGTGTACCAACTTTATGCAATATATGTTGACTATATTCATCTGGCTTGCAAAGAAATTCTGGGACATTATTCGCATTGTTGTCTGTAGCACCCAAACGTTTAAGACTATTCCATAATTTGCTAGCATCTCTAAAATTATTGTTAACTTCACTTTCCAAAAATGCCTGTTTTTCTCTACGTATTGAAGCAGTCGTTAAGTTACGTAGTTCTTTAAAATATTCGAGTTTAGCTTCAGTTTTATGTTTTTTATACTCACTCAAATCTTTATCTCGTTTTCTTTGCATAATTTTAATCACTGGAGTGAACCACGGGCAATAAATTTTAGAGGTTTTAGACATTCGTATGGGTGCCTGTTTATCAAATAAAGAAATGATATTATTGTTTAAAAATTCGAGTTTTTGATTAACATCACTTAACTGTAACATATTGTGCCAATTTACCCTTTGACAATCAGCACAAAATGCACCAGAATCAAGATATTTAAAATCTCTGTAAATAAATCCTTTACTTGGTACAACACAGTTCGGTGAATCTAAAGTACAATATACACAATAATGATCTGTAAAATCAGTACCTTCAATAACACCAGCATATGAACAAAGCGCTTGATCAGATATTGCTATAATATCCAAAAGAGATTTGGAGGCTTGTCGAGTATGGCTATCAATCAACTGGCACATACCATACGCAGAAAGAAGATTAGTAACATAAATTGAACGTACATCATTTGATAATAGATTTACATTAAAATCTCCAGTACAGATAATAAAGTCCGCCATTGTGCTAAATTCAACAAATATTGGTTCCAGAACATAAAGTTCTTTATACAAATCAGAATGCGGGTTGTAAACAACACCAACAATTATTTTACGATATCTAACAGTGATCTGGATCCAGAGATGTTCAACAATATTATTTGATACAAATGAAGTAGATAGAATTTTACAATTAATGTTATTGCGAACATAGAAAGCGACACCTCCACCACGTTTATCGGGTCTTTGTGCGCTGATTAATTTATAATCATTAATGTGAAACAAGTGAGCTGGGGAGGTATCACTAATCCATGTTTCATTAACCGCTAAAATATCAAAACTATGATTGTACAAGAAATCTTTGAATTCTGAAAAACGTGAATTTAACGATCTAACATTTATGTGACCACACGAAAAACTAGAATTATCAATGTCAGATGTATTCATCATTTACACGAAATGGATTATAAATGCTAAAACAATTTATAATAACTTACGAATGTCAGAAATATTGTTGATTTGTTGTATACTAGTAGACTCGTCCTTACGAGCATAGATTTTGCAATTCCGAGTCCACACGTATTTATAGTTTTTAACGCGAAGTTCTTCACGGGCCTGTTCAAAAAGTTGCATATTGAAAGGGGTGAGGTGGTCATTGACATACACATTAACTTCATTGCCTTCAAAGTGTAATTCCTTTGTTGTAAGTTGTTTTCTGATTTTAATAGCACTTAAGAACTTATCTTTTAAATTTCGCGAAACAAATTTAGCAACAATAACTTTAGGACGAGTATTATTGTCTTTATTATATGACGGAATTCGGTGAGCAGCATCAATATCAGAATGTTCAATGTCAACTAATTTCCCTATCTCAGATACAATATCAACTACTTTTTCATTTGGAATATAGTTCATGATCATTGATTTTATTGGTTAAAGAAGTCACTTCATATTTGAGTTTTGCGTTTACTGCTTTCATTTCATCAAATTCTTTTAATTTGCTGGTGATCTGTTTTAATGATAGTTCGAAATCTGTATTTTTAGTATCTGTATATTTAGTTTTTTTCAGTTTTTGCAAGTTGGCGACAAAACAAACAAAAAACTAAGGTTTATACAAATAATAAATACTAAAAATACCACCAATCTATTCGCAAGCGAAGGTTTACTTACTAAACTAAATTGAAGTGATTTTAGTGATAAATAACTAACAACTAAAGTACTGGTTTGTCTAAACAACACAAGGCCAAAAGCGCGCGCGTCCAACCTCGCGCCAAGTCGCGACCAAGTAAATCAGTGTTGCCAACTACATTAGAAAAAAATCTAACAAAACAACTATAATTTAAATGAATCAAGATGTCAGAAAAAAAGGGAGGAACCAACTTCAATAACACTCATGCAACAAAAACACTTACAGCTACCTCACATGCATCATTTCTTAGTACTCTCATTTGCTCCCCCTCTAGTTCTCCCAACTGGAGCCCTAGAAACACTACACTACCCCTCTTACGTAGCTTCGCTTTACACTTCAGCTCACAACTACTAGAATCACCTAAAACATTAACCCAAAACTTGAAAATACTAACACACCAAAATCGGTTATAACATACTCAGATAATAACGGCTTAGACATACTGTGCTCATGGCAAACCATCAAGAGCAAGAGAATAACTAAACACACTAGATAAGACGAGACTAGCAGCTCTCCATCAAAAGCTAAAAAACTTTAATCAAGTAAAAATGGAGTCACAAACACAGAAAACAGATTCTCGAAGTCGAAAACACAGAACACAAATCGCCTCCAATATTCATTCAAAACGTGACCAACTATACAAACATGCTTGACTGTATCAAAATATCCCTCAGCGAGAACGAATTAATATGCAAAACTTTAGCACAACAAGATGTTAAAATAAACATAAAAACTCTCAACCGCGTACTGGAAACTAATCGGCTTACTTAGGCTAAATAAAATAACATTTCGCACTTATCAGCTAAGAGAGACACAAGAATACACAGTCGTAGTAAAAAACCTGCACCCGGTCATTCCCACAGAAGATACGAGTATTAAAGAGACTCTAAGAGAAAAAGCTTTCATTATAAGAAACGTATTCAACATTGAAGACGGATGTACGTTATTTGTTTTATTTCAAGCCTCAGTCATGATTCACTTTACGAATAGGTGTATAATAAAGTGCCCATTTTACATTTTAATAATGTAACATATGGTTTATTTTACATGATTGTAAAGCAAATTTGATGCTCTTTTCAAATTTGTAAAAAAATAAATTATGTTCTATTTGAAATTTGATATTAATTACTAATAAACCGGAAATGATATCACGAAAGTACATACGTCATCAACTAGTTTACATGTTGCTGTGAGTGTGGACCCTGTACTGTAATTGGGATTAAATTCTTGTTGTACAGCGTAACATAAATAAATTAATAAATCATTTTATATGAAATAAATTGCTAAGTTGATAAATAAGCGAGATATTTGCTGAGACTATTAAAATATAATATCCTGTATATATATATATATATATATATATATATATATATATATATATATATATATATATATATATATATATATACGTCTAGGAAACCGCTCCCGGTAAATTCTTTTTGCCCTTCTCATGATTCCAGTCGATTCACCAATTATTAGAATCATATCTATTAATTCTTCTTTCGTAAACATTTGAAAACGTTTTTTTATTGTTTGCAAAATAAGTTAAATAAAGTAACCAGCAAATGTATACTTTTTTGACATTAATTTAACACTGTTACATTTTGTTTATTTTCACATAGCCACCTATAATATTTGTATAAAAATTATTTCTAGTATTTCTCAATTTTCTTATTTTTCTCGAATTTTTTCAGATACAATAATAAAAACTAATACACCGTTGAAAAGAGAAAAAAATGGCGGTTTTTATTTTAGTAAAATAATTATAGGTTGCTATTTAAAAAATAAAAGTTGATAGTCGTATCTTGTAAACCTGACTTTATAAAAAATATCTACATCTGCCATCAAATACTATATTTAAAATAATAAAACTTTCATATGAACCATTTTTTTCTATTACTCATAATAAAAAAGTTAAAGGGGGGGGGCGTCTTCCCAGACTCACCCTGTATATATATATATATATATATATATATATATATATATATATATATATATATATACTCGTATACCGGGTGGAACATCATACCTGTGTACATAGGCGATTAACATGGAAAAACAGTTTTTCTGTGCGCATTGCTCCCCAAATTATTTTAGGCAAAAATGCTTGAAATAAATGTTGTAGAGCATAAAATTCTGCATCTAAATCAATAAACATAATTACATTTACATGCGTTATAACGACAGAAATTAAATAAAAAAATATTAAAAATTACGTTGAAAATATCAAATAGCCATGGAAGTGAAACAAAAATAGATAGATGCTTGACGTTTGACAGACCTCCTGAATTAACACCTAGCGATTTTTTTTATGGGGTCATCTTAAATGTAAAATTTATCAGCAACGCCATCCAAATATTAATTCTTTGAGAGAAGCTATCGTGGATAAGTGCGCCTTAATCACAAATAGGCAGCTCGCTAATGTAAGACATTCCTTCTACACTAGACTTGGTTATTGCTTGGCTGAAAATGGAGGTTTATTTGAATATTTATTGTAATAATAAATTGTAGTGATTATTTTATTGAGAGAATTATTGTTTGATATTTGAATTATAATAGATAGGTTATAATTTTTACATGACCAACCCTATAAGAAATAAACGTTTCATTGAAATGTACAATTGTTTATTTATTATGAAATTGTAATCATAGGTATGGAGTTTTTTGTATGAATTTTATTGAATGATTAATTTGTCGGGGGTAAAATATCAAATAGACAGAAAAACGTCAAGCATTTATCTATTTTTGTTTCACTTCCATGGCTATTTGATATTTTCAACGTAATTTTTAATATTTTTTTATTTAATTTCTGTCGTTACAACGCATGTAAATGTAATACTGTTTATTGATTTAGATGCAGAATTTTATGCTCTACAACATTTATTTGAAGCATTTTTGGCTAAAATAATTTGGGGAGCAATGCGCACGGAAAAACTGTTTTTTCATGTTAATCGCCTATGTACACAGGTATGATGTTCCACCCGGTATATATATATTTACATACATAATATTGCAGAATCTGCAAATAATAAGTTTTAATTAGTTTATATTAGTAATTCTTTATATATTTAGTTATCATAAATACCTATAAATTGTCATTTACATAGAAGATGGAAATAAAAAAATTTAAATTCGTCAACCTTATCGTCCCTTGAGCCATTTTTTTTTATTTAGAATTGTTTAGGTGATTTTAGTAAATGATTTTAGAATATATTCTAAAAGTATGACAGTTCTACACATATTACCCCTTTCACTGAACTGCATGGCTCAAATCATTTTCAATTTATTTCGCGACTGGTAATAAAAGTAAATATCATTTTGATTAATTTAAACTAGTACCTCATCTTATTTCTCCATTAATAAATGATATTCTCATTTTAAAAGTATATTTGGTCAATTAATATGCTAGAAATGATATGACAGACTCATTGGCTGTAGTAAGAGCTCGGTTATAATATGGTGTTAACTAAAACCAAGTTAGAACCGAGCTAACCGCCTATTATTTCTTACATCAAATGAATTAATCTATGGCCCGTATTTAATTTGTATTTATTTATCTTTAGGCGTTAGTGAAGAAGAACCATTTATTACTGGTCCAGATGAAGATCTCGTGTTTGTCGGCCAGACATTAGAGTTGTGCTGCACTGCGCGCGTGTACCACAACGTCCCTGACGACGCGCTGCGCTGGATACGTCCGAATCACTTCATTTCCAGAGTAAGTTGTGCTATTACAAATAATCAAAGTCACTCACCTATCACGTAATCACGTCCTTAAAATGATTATCCATTAATGCTAGTCTGACTTGTTGTATTGGTCACACAAAAAAATTGTTTGAAAGAAGAGACCATCATATAATCCAGTCAATCTAGATTTTGACATGGGAATTTTACAATTTATTCAATTTTCAATCCTTTTTATTAATATTTTCTTCGGTCTAATAAAGATTTATTAATAATATTTATCTCTGTGCATCAATAAAATTTCAGATTTTTAAAAATGTTTTATCACAACTTTATCTATCCATTTCAATAATAATCTGTAAAATGTAATTTTAAGCAAAAAATATGTTGTTTATTTTCATTTGGTTAAAAATAAACTATCTAGCACCAGTATTAGTGTGTGACATGTGTGTGTAGAGAAAAATATTGTTTGAGATGGAATTATTGTATTAACTGTATATTGCCCGTTTTTTAATGAATATCCTGTTACTGTTTAAGAGGCAGTTAATAAGTGAAACAAGTTGTCAAGTTCCGCTGCCAATTTTCTATCTCAATACCGCTACTGTTGCAATATTAGAGTATTGAAAAGTATGTTCAAAATTGTCGTATATGTTGAGTGGATCAATAAAATATATTCTGATGATTTTAAACACAGGTGTTATATTCGTTATGATTATATAATGATTAAAAAAATTTACGGATATCGTTCCAATACGAAATCACACCACATCAAAATTACAATTGATATAAAATTTCTGACGTTAGTATGTTGAATAAAAAACGCAATTACGACTTTGTTACTATGACGACAATGTTAGTAAAACGAAAGTGTGTCAGGAATTGAACGTTTAGCGTATATTAATTCTGGGAAGAATCCGATGAATAAAGACAAACGCAGGATTCTCGATTTTAGATTTGTTGTTTACTTTTGTCGTTAGAATATTTGCTGTAATTGTGTAGAATTTTTTTTAAAAAATAAGCGTAGATTGATATCCCTTTCCTTTCTATACTTTTTGATTTGGTTTCAATTCTTACTATAATTATGTGATATTCACTTTCCAAATTAATCTCATCTTTTTAATTTCTTTTAGTTCTTTCAGTAGAATGTTTAACTTCAATTGCGTGAAATTTACTTTCATAATGAAGCTTAAGATGCCGCTGCCTTTCTTTCTTCTCTTTTTACGAGGGTCATTTAAAAAGTTCACGGAATGAAGTACAAAATTTGAGTTCACCTCTATAGTCTGCCTTGACACTAGCCTATTTTGTCCAACGATATTCCAAAGCCTTTATGCCATCACGAAAGTAAATTTTTCCTTTGATGCAAATCGCTGTACACCAAGGATTTTTTCAGCTTTGGGAAAAGATTAATGTCAGATGGAACCAAATCAGGGAATAAGGCGGATGAGGTAGCAAATCGTACCCCAATTCATTGATTTTCGCCATTGCAACGAAATACGTATGGGGACGAGCATTGTCTTGGTGAAAGATGATTTTCTTCTTTGATAATCCCGGCTTTTTGTCGCGTATATTTTCCTTCAGTTGGTCCAAAACGTTAGCATAGTATCCTCCCGGAATAGGTTGTCGGTTCGCGTGCAAAAGGGTATAAGTACCTAAAATTTACGTTGTAGATATTATCATTTCTATCTTGAAAAATTTATAATAATTTTCGGGATGGATAAGTCCTATAAACTATTACATTTTCAAATAGTGTTTTTTCAGAGTATTGTGATTTATGATATGTCTAAAGCTTGTGCAATTTCACATACCTTTCATTGTCTATCTTCTAATACCATGTCGTGCACTTTCTCAATAATTTCAGATGTGGCGACAGATTTTGGTCGTCCACTACGCGGGTCATATTCTAAGCTTCCACGTCCACGTTTAAACTCAGTAGTCCATTTGCAAACAGTTGGAAATAATGGAGCAGACTTCCCTAGAGTATTTTTCATATCGGTATAAATTTCTGTTGCCGTTATATTCTTCTTCACCAAATATTTCATTACCGCACGATGTTCGATTTTTGAAATTTTCCAAAACACAGTCGTCTACAATACAGCAATTTGCTATAACTTCAGCTATTCTTCAATGATATAAATAATACTGCACACACGTTTCTACAAAAGATGGCGGATATTGATACGATACCGAACCGGAACTAGTGCTGCCATCTGTGGGTCATTCCGAGAACTTTACAAATGACCATCGTAGATTCGTTGTTAGAGAAGTGGGTGTGAGTAGGTTGAGATTATATGAGCACTTGAAACGAATATTGAATGAAATATTATTGAAACAGGTGTATAGGAGCGAATGAATGTGTTTGAATGTTTGTTTCATGATAAAATATTCCTAGTATATGAAATAAACGAGCTTGTATCGAGGGAACTAAGAACGTGGTTGGAGAAAGGATGGTTTTTTAGCATATGGAAACCGCTTTCAGAACTCATGTTTAAATAATTTCCACAAATTTTAGTTGAAATTCTGTAATAATTATTTAATTCGACATGTCGGTACACTAACCGTAACTGTAAATAAGTAACTGAATAACAAGTATACAGAAACGAAATGACAAGAAATGAGGTAAACAAGCAATTATAATTTTTTAATCAACGGTAGCCAAGTTTTTTTTTCAATTCACAGACTTCTCACTTGCTCATGTTGTTCTTATTCTTGTGACTTTCAGTAGGTTCGCTGATCAATCGACCATTCATATATTTAGCCCTGGCAACAACGTTTGTGTTTTCAAATTTATCTTGTGTAGAAATTGTATTACGTGTTGAGCAATAGAAGATTTATCTGGGTAATTCAATCGAATGTAACGCTTGTGTTCGCTCAGTCTTATTGTTCTTCCCGTTTATACAATGTGCAAACTTGCAGTTGAATTGTTTCGTATAATTCATAATATTTCAATCAGAATCTCCTCTGCTTCTTACTGTGAAAACCTCTGCACTGAACAAAATCGCAACGAAACTTATGATTTTATGGAATATATCCAACCTATCAACAAATATTGTTGTGATGATGTTCATTATTTACAGAGTTACGAATCAATAATCTGTCTTTATTTGTTTTGCGGTTATTGAAGCGTATAGACAGAATAGGGCTTTACTGCAAACAACGCACTCTCTATACTCTATTTGCACTTCACATGACATACACATTATTAGTGCCACTGGTATCAATTTCACATATTAATAATATATCTTTAATATTAAAAATTATTTTACGTACAGTTACAATAAGGAATAATTATTATTTAATTATGTAGCCGAAAACTTATTAATAACAATTTTAAAATTACGATTAAACTCAGTGGCACTAAAAATGTTTATTTCATGTAAAGATTAATTTTGTGAATTACAAATTCTTTTTGATTCGAGATCATGTAGTATCTTGTTACAGTTAGATTTAGGGTTCATCCCATCGTTCTTTTCATCATCATTATAATCACCTGAAAACCATAACATCAGTATTGTATTTCATTTTGACTACATCTCACCTTTTCTTGTGTACTTACCTTATGTCTGCTCTATTTCTGTTCAATCACCTGTGTTACCATTTAGTCATCTGTCAACATTTCACCTTCACCTTCTTTTGACATCTCTGGTGCTGCACAACGGCAAGTCAGGACACTAGTTATTTACGGCAGCGTATGCAACTGTTACTGCTATGCTGTCGTACAATTCGACGATGGACGCCTTGCAGGGGTAGATGACACTTTTTTTGGTATTTTACTAGATTTTACTTGTCGCCGGAAATGCGTTGCATTTTTACGGTTTTAATAATTTTTTTTGACTGTTTAACCAATTTTGAGCGAGAGAGCTGTGCGACATTATTTTTGCAAATTCGCGATAAGTTTAAAAACGAAATTGCCCAGTTTACTTGATCAGCGTCGCTACCGCTCCAAAGGTATAATAATTAAAGTAATTATTAACTACGGAATACTCCGGATCATTGTTCGCTTCATAAATTCACTTCAAGCCGCATACCAGCTCAGGCTTTACATTTCGATTTTCATTTTTATTGTTATTTTTGCTTCTGACCTTCCGTTCTGTGTGCGGGGTATCGCATCTCCAATTCATACATTCATCGTGTTGAGCTACATTTCACGTCACGCATCTTCATCGTTGTTCCCGGGTCTTCGTGCTGTTGCGACCGAGTCATTCCTGAGAAACGACCTTGGATCCTGTTACCGCACGCAGTAATCGCCCACCGGCAGCGTCCTGGCTACCCTCGGCAGAGAGAGCACAGCTAAGCCTTATCATTTTATTTTACATTATCGTATATTCGTTAGTTACACTTATTACTCCCGACTGATAATTCTTACCTGTATCGCTATTGTAAGAAGTCTAGTCAAGCTACGGCTGTTGGCACCATCCAGTTATATTATTTATTGTTGCACCAGTGTTTCGACTTGAGCCTAGCCGAGGTTTGACCGGGCGGGTGACGAGGCCCACCACGCGTGAGCATCGTTATAATCTTATCATTTAATTTTTATCCTGAAGTTGTGAAACAGCCTGGATATACTAGATTTTAATTATTATTACATACTATTGAGGATTTCGTTCTAATATCTCTCCTATGTTAATAAAAATTACCCTCCGAAATATCCCATCTATTTACCAAAATCATAAACTATATAATAGTAAAGGAAACTAAGACACGTTTCAACATAATAGCGAGCAAATCTCATATTAGAAATATAAGTTAAATCATTCTCTATAACAGTCTAATAGAATAAAATACAAATATTTTAATAACGATATAATAACCAATAACATATAATAAAAAAATATTTTGTAACATAATTTTTTATGAATTAATATTTAAACTTTCAATATAAAATAAATACACACTTAACATGAACTTAGCTGGAATTAAATTACGGAAAATGGAGTTGTTCGGCACGTGTTTAAATGTATCGAGGTTTCTAAAGACAATTTGCGAGCGACCCACCACATGATAAAATTCACACATATTCAAATTGAATTCAAAGGTACACATTTCCGTATACTAAAATTGTTTGTCGGGTAATCAGTTGATTACCCAATTCCAGCGTGAAAGTACAAACATTTCACCCTCACTGCAATTATCTTCTCTTTCTTAAGTCAGGCACATCTGAGAAGCAGAGTTGTAAACTAATACCTTGTTTTTGAGTTATTTTTCTCTAAAATAATCTGGGAAACAAATGATGTGTAAAAGTATGAATCAGTTACTTTGCACATTTTTACGACACCTGTATGTCATTGTTGTTTATAACAACTATGTATTATAATTATTGTATTTATATATTAAAACAGACAGTAAAATATGTATTTTATGGATATAAAATTTACATCATCTATTTTAATGGTGGCTCATGGGTAAATTTACAAAGATGTCGGTTCATATTTTAATAAATATACAATCATTATAACATAATTTATTTTTTAATGTGACCTATATACGTACATATACAAACGTAACAAACAATATAGACAAATAAATATTCTTGTTCTGCATAAACTATTTGAACAAAATTTACTTTATGGTATCCTCATTAGTTATTAATTGCTCTTATTGATCAAATATGTATATTTTACACAGAAAGAATACACAGAATATTTACTATCTGCAAATACAAGACAGTGCGAATGACAGACGGACATTGCTCGAGTGTTTCTTATACGGAGAAATATTCCATCCTTGCATTTATGTATATATTTTCTGAAAACAATCATTTTTTAATTTACAGAAAGTAATTGAAGAAATAAAACAAATTAAACTTGCAGAAGGAAAAATATTAACGAATAGACTAATATTACATGATGCGAAGGAAGCAGATGCAGGCCGCTACTTCTGCCATTTGACGTCCCACAACGCCACAGCGAACAAGTTCATCAGTGTTTATGGTAATGTTGACCATCGGCACACACTTTCCATTTGGGATGTGGGTGCTCGACTTAATACGTATTTGGAGTGTAGTTGCACAGTTAATAAGTGTTCCACTTTTCATTTAAGAATTTCTGATGATATATAATTTTTTTCCAAATCCGAACTGAACCAGTTCCTAATTTTATTTTAATCATTGTACCTGAACCCATTTTGTGCAGTTTCCAACCCCTAAAAATAACTGTGTCATCAATCATTCTAATAATTCCCATGTTTCTAGAAATAAAATTTTAACCCGGATCGTTTTCGTAATGAAGGCGTAAATTTAATGAAAAGAAATAATATACTAATTTGAGACTTACCTTGCGAGATTTTCTGCGACAACTTGAAATCAGTTAAATAAATAAAATTCTTATCCCAATGAAGCACTAGTCGCAACTAAGAGTGGGTGAGACACTGCGCTTGGATGAGTCTCGTCGAGCGCGTTTTCAATTTTTTTTTATTTACTATTGGGCCTGGTTTAAGATTCTGTACGAAAAAAGAATTTTTACGGATATCTACTACATGCAATTCCGAGGTTTATCAGAAAAATACAGTATAATTTATCGTTAAATACGTAGAAATTATTTTCACTAAGATAGGTTACATGGTTTGCCTTATTTTTGCTATGACACACTCGACATCAACATGTATGAAGACGAAAGTAATAATATTTCATGAACTTTATTCAATTAAACAATCCATATAGAACATCGGATGTCGTACATGGGTAACCAGTTAATTATTTACTGAAAACACTAATGGTAATAAAACAACTTGGTAATGTATCACATGTGCCGCTAGAATGTGTCAACGTGCTTTAAATCTTTAACTGTCGTGTTCTGTAGCACTGTTTTTTCTTTCGTAACTGTCTGCATAATGCATAATTAACATAAACAAATTAAGATTATTAATTAAACTAATTGATAATTTAAGGTATTCACAAGGTGTTAACATTAAACATATCGTTAAACAGTTTAATGAATCTTTTAAACAAAACTTTATTGTTAATATTAATGAAACTTTTTTTGTATTATATTAAATTTTTAAGTCAAAACTTTAAATTATTATAATAAACTAAGATACTATTAAGTTTAAAAATAGAGTTTATTTTCTCTAAAATGTTAGGCTTTACGCATATTTTATTTTTTAGAGTATAAAATATTTTTCTGAAGTCGGTACTAGTCTGTAACATTCAAACATTTGATTTTAATTAGCTTTGTATTTAATTCATTTCATAATTATTCAAAATTTAAGTAGATATTATAACAGTGAAGGTAAGAAAAAATTATTTTTTCATTTCTAAATATTTTGACAGTTAAGTATTGGACTGGCTAGGGAAATATGAGCGCACACTGAAGTTTTTTTATTTACAAAAATAAATCAGCGGCAGAAATAGGAATGAAATTTCTTTTAAAATAAATATGTTCAAAACCAACATTGTAAAAAACCATTTTTGGGATCTCGATAGCTATTAGAGACATGTTACTAGGATATTATATTATTTTTAATTAGTTATTGATGGAGGGAATTGAATTTCAAACAAAAACTGTAGATACCAAACTAGAGAATTGAAATATATTTCATCTGCCCAATTTTAATATAAACTTTCATTTTTTTTTTAAATAAATTGTATAGTCCAAACTATAAAAGTTTCATTTTTATCTTTTTCAACCGTGCAAACCTTGTTTGATTTAATTAATATTTCGATTAAAATCAAGTAAACCATTTTTCATTTTCAAAACTACAGCCCGTGTTCTCATCTCTAACAAAATAGTTGACTTCGTTCACTATTAAAGTACTTGGTGCAATTTTATCAAATATCGCTACTTTAACAATTATAAATATAGATATTTTCTTTTACTAGTATTAATCTTTAAGTAAATACTTTACATTTTAGGTAAAAATTTGCCATTTATTGATATGATTGGTGAATCTGTTTGTATTTGACTATATTTTTCGTGTAAACTTATCTTCAAATGTGAGTTATGAAATGGGTTAGTGGGCCGCGATCAAAATAGTTTGAAAATGCTGCCTTTGAACACTGCGTGCCGTTGTCATACTATCGGCAAAGAGCCACCGAGACAGCATATAACTCTTTCAGTTGAGTCCGCTTGATAAAAAAAAAGTAACAGGTTTCTCAAATATTTTGTCAATAAATAGTTGAAAACTATTTTTATGTAATATTTTGCAAATTTATTTCAGTCAATTCAGCTTATAATATTATCTTATTGAGTCATAATATATTTCTTAATTAATATGGTATAGAATCAATGAACTTGACTTTTGTTATAAATAATTAGTGTTCAGTTTTGTTTTAAGTTTGTATGATTGTGAAAGTCTGCAAAATGTATATAAGTATAGTATATAAGTTTTAAGCTCGCTTAATTCTGGTTGTTTAACGTTCATATACGATTTGAAAATTGTTACAGAAACATGGTTTGGCTAAACTTGTTTCATATTTATAAATGAAAGCTGCAGACGGACTAGTTACGTTAGTATTAGAATGTTAAATTCGTGTCTCAAGGTTCGCCATCTTGGAACCGACACGTCACCAGTCCAAGCGCTCCATCTGACCATCAACTGGGGAACGCAGATAAGCATTTATCAATTAAATTTTGCTCGGATTAAATAAGATTGTTATAATTTGTATTACTTACCACTGGAACACTGTACGTCTATTCCGCAGTATATTTTTTGTGATCACTCATTATTTTTGTGTTCATTTATTCTGTTTGTCGTTTCACAATTATACGGCATTTAAAATCCGATCATTCGACATTGCTTTCACTGATGCGCGACGTTGGCGCTGCGGTTCGTAGTTGATGTTATTTTGGGAAGCGTTTAGGGCTCTCGCCGTTTTGCCATGGAGCGATTACGAAATCTTTAGTCGACTATCGGTCCCCTCGTGATTCTGTTGCACGCTCTTTTAAGTTGGTGAGCGAAGTCCTGGACTGGCTTCACGGCGCACTTACTACGAGTTTACCTAGTTTATTTAACTTGCCTTCGACTGATCGGTTTGTCACGCTACCGTCGTTATCATTCCTGTTAATTATTAGTTTGTTTTTGTATTCACCTCGTTTAATATATCTATAAGTATGTCATTTTCATATCAACGTGCTAGTATTGTAACATTGCGCGTTCTTATTTACAAATATTGAACACGCTGTTCACGGCACAATTATAAAAGTACAGTGATACTTGTTCGCGTGTACCGATGGAAACTTTAACGATGATCTACATAAAATGTCCTCATCGCAATACTAATGCCTTCAGAAGGCAGCTGATTACAAATAGAATGAACCCCGATAATGAATTCATACTGTGTGATCGTCTAGTGTAAAACAATATTTTATAGTCCTACGTTGTGTTTAAATGATTCTATAAAACAATGTAAAATGACCTACGTTGTGTATAATAAATGTAACCCTTATTAGTTCGTAATACGAAGTAGCTGTCAATGGTGGGGGAATTCGGGAAAGGTTGAGTTGAGTGAAAGATGTAAATTCCTTCCAAAAGACATGACGGTGACGTCATACCTTGTGCATTTATTGAAAAACCAAGTAATCAACAAACATTAGTTATTATGTGAATTTAGAACGAACAGAGTGACTTGAACACAAAGTTCTGTCGTGAACTCAATAGTAAAATAGCTCTCTGGTATTTACCTTACGCAAGAGGGAAAAACACGACAAAAAACCTCAAGCAGAGAGACAAATCCAATCATCAAAATATTCTCAAAATTAATGAGAATGTTTCTTGAATAGCAAAATTACATACTTTAATTATAAATCATTCAAGTCGCACAGATGTGACATTTCCAGATCCATCACAATAATTTCTCAATGCATCAATATCTTTGTTTAATCATTGTTAAGTCGGTGGATCAGTATTGTTGCAATCGTTGTAGTTAGGTTGGCCCTGAGGCAACGACGAGTGGAGGGTTTTCCTAAGTTTTCTTTATAGGTAACCATTGTCCACTATGGGGGGTTTTCCTAAGTTTCCTTTATTGGTAACCATTGCCCATCTGGGTGGTTTCATTCAACGGCAACCAGTGCCCAGTGTTGTATCGTTTTGCAAACAATTAGCAAGGAATACATGATCAGTCAAATAAATATAATCAATAAAATGATATCATTGTGACAGTCTTTCCATATCAAAGAATAAAAACATTTATTGCTACTCTGGTAAAAGAGTAACAACAATTAAAAATGATGTATGACACCAAGCTCAAAGTTCATATAAAGAATATTCTGCGTAAAAAGGAGGGTTCTCCCTTGTCCAGTTGCCGATGACACCGAGTGGTGAGTTGCAGGGTAAAACGCGTGCTCGGTTGCCGATAGCACTGCGTATAGATTTAGGAAGGTGTCACCCGTGCCTGCATAAGCTAGCACTGATAGTGAAGGTTGGTGGGTGATAGCATGCTCGGATGCCGATAGCACTGCGTATCGATTTAGGAAGGTGTCACCCGTGCCTGCATAAGCTAGCACTGATAGTGACGGTTGGAGAGTGATAGCGTGCCCGGATGCCGATAGCACTGCATATCGAGATAGGAAGGTTTCACCCGTGCATGCATAAGCTAGCACTGATATTGAAGGTTGGAGGGTGATAGCGTGCCCGGATGCCGATAGCACTGAATATCAAGTTAAGAAGGTTTCACCCGTGCCTGCATAAGCTAGCACTGATAGTGAAGGTTGGAGGGTGATAGCGTGCTCGGATGCCGATAGCACTGCATATCGATTTAGGAAGGTGTCACCCGTGCCTGCATAAGCTAGCACTGATAGTGAAGGTTGGAGAGTGATAGCGTGCCCGGATGCCGATAGCACTGCATATCGATTTAGGAAGGTGTCACCCGTGCCTGCATAAGCTAGCACTGATAGTGAAGGTTGGAGGGTGATAGCGTGCCCGGATGCCGATAGCACTGCATATCGATTTAGGAAGGTTTCACCTGTGCCTGCATAAGCTAGCACTGATAGTGAAGGTTGGAGGGTGATAGCGTGCTCGGATGCCGATAGCACTGCATATCGATTTAGGAAGGTGTCACCCGTGCCTGCATAAGCTAGCACTGATAGTGAAGGTTGGAGGGTGATAGCGTGCCCGGATGCCGATAGCACTGCATATCGATTTAGGAAGATGTCACCCGTGCCTGCATAAGCTAGCACTGATAGTGAAGGTTGGAGGGTGATAGCGTGCCCGGATGCCGATAGCACTGCATATCGATTTAGGAAGGTGTCACACGTGCCTGCATAAGCTAGCACTGATAGTGAAGGTTGGAGGGTGATAGCGTGGCCGGATGCCGATAGCACTGCATATCCATTTAGGAAGGTTTCACCCGTGCCTGCATAAGCAAGCACTGATAGTGACGGTTGGAGGGTGATAGCGTGCCCGGATGCCGATAGCACTGCATATCGAGATAGGAAGGTTTCACCCGTGCATGCATAAGCTAGCACTGATATTGAAGGTTGGAGGGTGATAGCGTGCCGGATGCCGATAG
Organism: Pterostichus niger; assembly: GCA_947425015.1. Classification (NCBI taxonomy): domain Eukaryota; kingdom Metazoa; phylum Arthropoda; class Insecta; order Coleoptera; family Carabidae; genus Pterostichus; species Pterostichus niger. The sequence continues at coordinate 1,416,109 of OX380347.1, forward strand.
CATTGAATATCAAGTTAGGAAGGTTTCACCCGTGCCTGCATAAGCTAGCACTGATAGTGAAGGTTGGAGGGTGATAGCGTGCTCGGATGCCGATAGCACTGCATATCGATTTAGGAAGGTGTCACCCGTGCCTGCATAAGCTAGCACTGATAGTGAAGGTTGGAGGGTGATAGCGTGCCCGGATGCCGATAGCACTGCATATCGATTTAGGAAGGTGTCACCCGTGCCTGTATAAGCTAGCACTGATAGTGAAGGTTGGAGGGTGATAGCGTGCCAGGATGCCGATAGCACTGCATATCGATTTAGGAAAGTTTCACCCTTGCCTGCATAAGCTAGCACTGATAGTGAAGGTTGGAGGGTGATAGCGTGCCCGGATGCCGATAGAACTGCTTATCGATTTAGGAAGGTGTCACCCGTGCCTGCATAAGCTAGCACTGATAGTGAAGGTTGGAGGGTGATAGCGTGCCAGGGTGCCGATAGCACTGCATATCGATTTAGGAAAGTTTCACCCTTGCCTGCATAAGCTAGCACTGATAGTGAAGGTTGGAGGGTGATAGCGTGCCCGGATGCCGATAGCACTGCTTATCGATTTAGGAAGGTGTCACCCGTGCCTGCATAAGCTAGCACTGATAGTGAAGGTTGGAGGGTGATAGCGTGCCCGGATACCGATAGCCCTGCATATCGATTTAGGAAGGTGTCACCCGTGCCTGCATAAGCTAGCACTGATAGTAAAGGTTGGAGGGTGATAGCGTGCCCGGATGCCGACAGCACTGCATATCGATTTAGGAAGGTGTCACACGTGCCCTGCATATCGATTTAGGAAGGTGTCACCCGTGCCTGCATAAGGTAGCACTGATAGTGAAGGTTGGAGGGTGATAGCGTGCCCGGATGCCGATAGCACTGAATATCAAGTTAAGAAGGTTTCACCCGTGCCTGCATAAGCTAGCACTGATAGTGAAGGTTGGAGGGTGATAGTGTGCTCGGATGCCGATAGCACTGCATATCGATTTAGGAAGGTGTCACCCGTGCCTGCATAAGCTAGCACTGATAGTGAAGGTTGGAGAGTGATAGCGTGCCCGGATGCCGATAGCACTGCATATCGATTTAGGAAGGTGTCACCCGTGCCTGCATAAGCTAGCACTGATAGTGAAGGTTGGAGGGTGATAGCGTGCCCGGATGCCGATAGCACTGCATATCGATTTAGGAAGGTTTCACCCGTGCCTGCATAAGCTAGCACTGATAGTGAAGGTTGGAGGGTGATAGCGTGCTCGGATGCCGATAGCACTGCATATCGATTTAGGAAGGTGTCACCCGTGCCTGCATAAGCTAGCACTGATAGTGAAGGTTGGAGGGTGATAGCGTGCCCGGATGCCGATAGCACTGCATATCGATTTAGGAAGATGTCACCCGTGCCTGCATAAGCTAGCACTGATAGTGAAGGTTGGAGGGTGATAGCGTGCCCGGATGCCGATAGCACTGCATATCGATTTAGGAAGGTGTCACCCGTGCCTGCATAAGCTAGCACTGATAGTGAAGGTTGGAGGGTGATAGCGTGGCCGGATGCCGATAGCACTGCATATCCATTTAGGAAGGTTTCACCCGTGCCTGCATAAGCTAGCACTGATAGTGACGGTTGGAGGGTGATAGCGTGCCCGGATGCCGATAGCACTGCATATCGAGATAGGAAGGTTTCACCCGTGCATGCATAAGCTAGCACTGATATTGAAGGTTGGAGGGTGATAGCGTGCCGGATGCCGATAGCATTGAATATCAAGTTAGGAAGGTTTCACCCGTGCCTGCATAAGCTAGCACTGATAGTGAAGGTTGGAGGGTGATAGCGTGCTCGGATGCCGATAGCACTGCATATCGATTTAGGAAGGTGTCACCCGTGCCTGCATAAGCTAGCACTGATAGTGAAGGTTGGAGGGTGATAGCGTGCCCGGATGCCGATAGCACTGCATATCGATTTAGGAAGGTGTCACCCGTGCCTGTATAAGCTAGCACTGATAGTGAAGGTTGGAGGGTGATAGCGTGCCAGGATGCCGATAGCACTGCATATCGATTTAGGAAAGTTTCACCCTTGCCTGCATAAGCTAGCACTGATAGTGAAGGTTGGAGGGTGATAGCGTGCCCGGGTGCCGATAGCACTGCATATCGAGATAGGAAGGTTTCACCCGTGCCTGCATAAGCTAGCACTGATAGTGAAGGTAGGAGGGTGATAGCGTGCCCGGATGCCGATAGCACTGCATATCGATTTGGGAAGGTGTCACCCGTGCCTGCATAAGCTAGCACTGATAGTGAAGGTTGGGGGGTGATAGCGTGCCCGGATGCCGATAGCACTGCATATCGATTTAGGAAGGTGTCACCCGTGCCTGCATAAGCTAGCACTGATAGTGAAGGTTGGAGGGTGATAGCGTGCCCGGATGCCGACAGCACTGCATATCGATTTAGGAAGGTGTCACCCGTGCCCTGCATATCGATTTAGGAAGGTGTCACCCGTGCCTGCATAAGCTAGCACTGATAGTGAAGGTTGGAGGGTGATAGCGTGCCCGGATGCCGACAGCACTGCATATCGATTTAGGAAGGTGTCACCCGTGCCCTGCATATCGATTTAGGAAGGTGTCACCCGTGCCTGCATAAGGTAGCACTGATAGTGAAGGTTGGAGGGAGATAGCGTGCCCGGATACCGATAGCACTGCATATCGATTTAGGAAGGTGTCACCCGTGCCTGCATAAGCTAGCACTGATAGTGAAGGTTGGAGGGTGATAGCGTGCCCGGATGCCGATAGCACTGCATATCGATTTGGGAAGGTGTCACCCGTGCCTGCATAAGCTAGCACTGATAGTGAAGGTTGGGGGGTGATAGCGTGCCCGGATGCCGATAGCACTGCATATCGATTTAGGAAGGTTTCACCCGTGCCTGCATAAGCTAGCACTGATAGTGAAGGTTGGAGGGTGATAGCGTGCCCGGATGCCGATAGCACTGTATATCGAGATAGGAAGGTTTCACCCGTGCCAGCATAAGCTAGCACTGATAGTGAAGGTTGGAGGGTGATAGCATGCCCGGATGCCGATAGCACTGCATATCGAGATAGGAAGGTTTCACCCGTGCCTGCATAAGCTAGCACTGATAGTGAAGGTTGGAGAGTGATAGCATGCCCGGATGCCGATAGCACTGCATATCGAGATAGGAAGGTTTCACCCGTGCCTGCATAAGCTAGCACTGATAGTGAAGGTTGGACGGTGATAGCATGCCCGGATGCCGATAGCACTGCATATCGAGATAGGAAGGTTTCACCCGTGCCTGCATAAGCTAGCACTGATAGTGAAGGTTGGAGGGTGATAGCATGCCCGGATGCCGATAGCACTGCATATCGAGATAGGAAGGTTTCACCCGTGCCTGCATAAGCTAGCACTGATAGTGAAGGTTGGACGGTGATAGCATGCCCGGATGCCGATAGCACTGCATATCGAGATAGGAAGGTTTCACCCGTGCCTGCATAAGCTAGCACTGATAGTGAAGGTTGGAGGGTGATAGCGTGCCCGGATGCCGATAGCACTGCATATCGATTTAGGAAGGTTTCACCTGTGCCTGCATAAGCTAGCACTGATAGTGAAGGTTGGAGGGTGATAGCGTGCTCGGATGCCGATAGCACTGCATATCGATTTAGGAAGGTGTCACCCGTGCCTGCATAAGCTAGCACTGATAGTGAAGGTTGGAGGGTGATAGCGTGCCCGGATGCCGATAGCACTGCATATCGATTTAGGAAGATGTCACCCGTGCCTGCATAAGCTAGCACTGATAGTGAAGGTTGGAGGGTGATAGCGTGCCCGGATGCCGATAGCACTGCATATCGATTTAGGAAGGTGTCACACGTGCCTGCATAAGCTAGCACTGATAGTGAAGGTTGGAGGGTGATAGCGTGGCCGGATGCCGATAGCACTGCATATCCATTTAGGAAGGTTTCACCCGTGCCTGCATAAGCTAGCACTGATAGTGACGGTTGGAGGGTGATAGCGTGCCCGGATGCCGATAGCACTGCATATCGAGATAGGAAGGTTTCACCCGTGCATGCATAAGCTAGCACTGATATTGAAGGTTGGAGGGTGATAGCGTGCCGGATGCCGATAGCATTGAATATCAAGTTAGGAAGGTTTCACCCGTGCCTGCATAAGCTAGCACTGATAGTGAAGGTTGGAGGGTGATAGCGTGCTCGGATGCCGATAGCACTGCATATCGATTTAGGAAGGTGTCACCCGTGCCTGCATAAGCTAGCACTGATAGTGAAGGTTGGAGGGTGATAGCGTGCCCGGATGCCGATAGCACTGCATATCGATTTAGGAAGGTGTCACCCGTGCCTGTATAAGCTAGCACTGATAGTGAAGGTTGGAGGGTGATAGCGTGCCAGGATGCCGATAGCACTGCATATCGATTTAGGAAAGTTTCACCCTTGCCTGCATAAGCTAGCACTGATAGTGAAGGTTGGAGGGTGATAGCGTGCCCGGATGCCGATAGAACTGCTTATCGATTTAGGAAGGTGTCACCCGTGCCTGCATAAGCTAGCACTGATAGGGAAGGTTGGAGGGTGATAGCGTGCCAGGGTGCCGATAGCACTGCATATCGATTTAGGAAAGTTTCACCCTTGCCTGCATAAGCTAGCACTGATAGTGAAGGTTGGAGGGTGATAGCGTGCCCGGATGCCGATAGCACTGCTTATCGATTTAGGAAGGTGTCACCCGTGCCTGCATAAGCTAGCACTGATAGTGAAGGTTGGAGGGTGATAGCGTGCCCGGATACCGATAGCCCTGCATATCGATTTAGGAAGGTGTCACCCGTGCCTGCATAAGCTAGCACTGATAGTAAAGGTTGGAGGGTGATAGCGTGCCCGGATGCCGACAGCACTGCATATCGATTTAGGAAGGTGTCACACGTGCCCTGCATATCGATTTAGGAAGGTGTCACCCGTGCCTGCATAAGGTAGCACTGATAGTGAAGGTTGGAGGGTGATAGCGTGCCCGGATGCCGATAGCACTGAATATCAAGTTAAGAAGGTTTCACCCGTGCCTGCATAAGCTAGCACTGATAGTGAAGGTTGGAGGGTGATAGTGTGCTCGGATGCCGATAGCACTGCATATCGATTTAGGAAGGTGTCACCCGTGCCTGCATAAGCTAGCACTGATAGTGAAGGTTGGAGAGTGATAGCGTGCCCGGATGCCGATAGCACTGCATATCGATTTAGGAAGGTGTCACCCGTGCCTGCATAAGCTAGCACTGATAGTGAAGGTTGGAGGGTGATAGCGTGCCCGGATGCCGATAGCACTGCATATCGATTTAGGAAGGTTTCACCCGTGCCTGCATAAGCTAGCACTGATAGTGAAGGTTGGAGGGTGATAGCGTGCTCGGATGCCGATAGCACTGCATATCGATTTAGGAAGGTGTCACCCGTGCCTGCATAAGCTAGCACTGATAGTGAAGGTTGGAGGGTGATAGCGTGCCCGGATGCCGATAGCACTGCATATCGATTTAGGAAGATGTCACCCGTGCCTGCATAAGCTAGCACTGATAGTGAAGGTTGGAGGGTGATAGCGTGCCCGGATGCCGATAGCACTGCATATCGATTTAGGAAGGTGTCACCCGTGCCTGCATAAGCTAGCACTGATAGTGAAGGTTGGAGGGTGATAGCGTGGCCGGATGCCGATAGCACTGCATATCCATTTAGGAAGGTTTCACCCGTGCCTGCATAAGCTAGCACTGATAGTGACGGTTGGAGGGTGATAGCGTGCCCGGATGCCGATAGCACTGCATATCGAGATAGGAAGGTTTCACCCGTGCATGCATAAGCTAGCACTGATATTGAAGGTTGGAGGGTGATAGCGTGCCGGATGCCGATAGCATTGAATATCAAGTTAGGAAGGTTTCACCCGTGCCTGCATAAGCTAGCACTGATAGTGAAGGTTGGAGGGTGATAGCGTGCTCGGATGCCGATAGCACTGCATATCGATTTAGGAAGGTGTCACCCGTGCCTGCATAAGCTAGCACTGATAGTGAAGGTTGGAGGGTGATAGCGTGCCCGGATGCCGATAGCACTGCATATCGATTTAGGAAGGTGTCACCCGTGCCTGTATAAGCTAGCACTGATAGTGAAGGTTGGAGGGTGATAGCGTGCCAGGATGCCGATAGCACTGCATATCGATTTAGGAAAGTTTCACCCTTGCCTGCATAAGCTAGCACTGATAGTGAAGGTTGGAGGGTGATAGCGTGCCCGGGTGCCGATAGCACTGCATATCGAGATAGGAAGGTTTCACCCGTGCCTGCATAAGCTAGCACTGATAGTGAAGGTAGGAGGGTGATAGCGTGCCCGGATGCCGATAGCACTGCATATCGATTTGGGAAGGTGTCACCCGTGCCTGCATAAGCTAGCACTGATAGTGAAGGTTGGGGGGTGATAGCGTGCCCGGATGCCGATAGCACTGCATATCGATTTAGGAAGGTGTCACCCGTGCCTGCATAAGCTAGCACTGATAGTGAAGGTTGGAGGGTGATAGCGTGCCCGGATGCCGACAGCACTGCATATCGATTTAGGAAGGTGTCACCCGTGCCCTGCATATCGATTTAGGAAGGTGTCACCCGTGCCTGCATAAGCTAGCACTGATAGTGAAGGTTGGAGGGTGATAGCGTGCCCGGATGCCGACAGCACTGCATATCGATTTAGGAAGGTGTCACCCGTGCCCTGCATATCGATTTAGGAAGGTGTCACCCGTGCCTGCATAAGGTAGCACTGATAGTGAAGGTTGGAGGGAGATAGCGTGCCCGGATACCGATAGCACTGCATATCGATTTAGGAAGGTGTCACCCGTGCCTGCATAAGCTAGCACTGATAGTGAAGGTTGGAGGGTGATAGCGTGCCCGGATGCCGATAGCACTGCATATCGATTTGGGAAGGTGTCACCCGTGCCTGCATAAGCTAGCACTGATAGTGAAGGTTGGGGGGTGATAGCGTGCCCGGATGCCGATAGCACTGCATATCGATTTAGGAAGGTTTCACCCGTGCCTGCATAAGCTAGCACTGATAGTGAAGGTTGGAGGGTGATAGCGTGCCCGGATGCCGATAGCACTGTATATCGAGATAGGAAGGTTTCACCCGTGCCAGCATAAGCTAGCACTGATAGTGAAGGTTGGAGGGTGATAGCATGCCCGGATGCCGATAGCACTGCATATCGAGATAGGAAGGTTTCACCCGTGCCTGCATAAGCTAGCACTGATAGTGAAGGTTGGAGAGTGATAGCATGCCCGGATGCCGATAGCACTGCATATCGAGATAGGAAGGTTTCACCCGTGCCTGCATAAGCTAGCACTGATAGTGAAGGTTGGACGGTGATAGCATGCCCGGATGCCGATAGCACTGCATATCGAGATAGGAAGGTTTCACCCGTGCCTGCATAAGCTAGCACTGATAGTGAAGGTTGGAGGGTGATAGCATGCCCGGATGCCGATAGCACTGCATATCGAGATAGGAAGGTTTCACCCGTGCCTGCATAAGCTAGCACTGATAGTGAAGGTTGGACGGTGATAGCATGCCCGGATGCCGATAGCACTGCATATCGAGATAGGAAGGTTTCACCCGTGCCTGCATAAGCTAGCACTGATAGTGAAGGTTGGAGGGTGATAGCATGCCCGGATGCCGATAGCACTGCATATCGATTTAGGAAGGTTTCACCCGTGCCTGCATAAGCTAGCACTGATAGTGACGTTTGGAGGGTGATAGCGTGCCCGGATGCCGATAGCACTGCATATCGAGATAGGAAGGTTTCACCCGTGCCTGCATAAGCTAGCACTGATAGTGAAGGTTGGAGGATGATAGCGTGCCCGGATGCCGATAGCACTGCATATCGAAATAGGAAGGTTTCACCCGTGCCTGTATAAGCTAGCACTGATAGTGACGTTTGGAGGGTGATAGCGTGCCCGGATGTCGATAGCACTGCATATCGAGATAGGAAGGTTTCACCCGTGCCTGCATAAGCTAGCACTGATAGTGAAGGTTGGAGGGTGATAGCGTGCCCGGATGCCGATAGCACTGCATATCGAGATAGGAAGGTTTCACCCGTGCCTGCATAAGCTAGCACTGATAGTGACGTTTGGAGGGTGATAGCGTGCCCGGATGCCGATAGCACTGCATATCGAGATAGGAAGATTTCACCCGTGCCTGCATAAGCTAGCACTGATAGTGAAGGTTGGAGGGTGATAGCGTGCTCGGATGCCGATAGCACTGCATATCGATTTAGGAAGGTGTCACCCGTGCCTGCATAAGCTAGCACTGATAGTGAAGGTTGGAGGGTGATAGCGTGCCCGGATGCCGATAGCACTGCATATCGATTTAGGAAGATGTCACCCGTGCCTGCATAAGCTAGCACTGATAGTGAAGGTTGGAGGGTGATAGCGTGCCCGGATACCGATAGCCCTGCATATCGATTTAGGAAGGTGTCACCCGTGCCTGCATAAGCTAACACTGATAGTGAAGGTTGGAGGGTGATAGCGTGCCCGGATGCCGACAGCACTGCATATCGATTTAGGAAGGTGTCACCCGTGCCCTGCATATCAATTTAGGAATGTGTCACCCGTGCCTGCATAAGCTAGCACTGATAGTTAAGGTTGGAGGGAGATAGCGTGCCCGGATACCGATAGCACTGCATATCGATTTAGGAAGGTGTCACCCGTGCCTGCATAAGCTAGCACTGATAGTGAAGGTTGGAGGGTGATAGCGTGCCCGGATGCCGATAGCACTGCATATCGATTTAGGAAGGTTTCACCCGTGCCTGCATAAGCTAGCACTGATAGTGAAGGTTGGAGGATGATAGCGTGCCCGGATGCCGATAGCACTACATATCGATTTAGGAAGGTGTCACCCGTGCCTGCATAAGCTAGCACTGATAGTGAAGGTTGGAGAGTGATAGCATGCCCGGATGCCGATAGCACTGCATATCGAGATAGGAAGGTTTCACCCGTGCCTGCATAAGCTAGCACTGATAGTGAAGGTTGTAGGGTGATAGCATGCCCGGATGCCGATAGCACTGCATATCGAGATAGGAAGGTTTCACCCGTGCCTGCATAAACTAGCACTGATAGTGAAGGTTGGAGGGTGATAGCATGCCCGGATGCCGATAGCACTGCATATCGATTTAGGAAGGTTTCACCCGTGCCTGCATAAGCTAGCACTGATAGTGACGTTTGGAGGGTGACAGCGTGCCCGGATGCCGATAGCACTGCATATCGAGATAGGAAGGTTTCACCCGTGCCTGCATAAGCTAGCACTGATAGTGACGGTTGGAGGGTGATAGCGTGCCCGGATGCCGATAGCACTGCATATCGAGATAGGAAGGTTTCACCCGTGCCTGCATAAGCTAGCACTGATAGTGACGTTTAAAGGGTGATAGCGTGCCCGGATGCCGATAGCACTGCATATCGAGATAGGAAGGTTTCACCCGTGCCTGCATAAGCTAGCACTGATAGTGAAGGTTGGAGGGTGATAGCGTGCCCGGATGCCGATAGCACTGCATATCGATTTGGGAAGGTGTCACCCGTGCCTGCATAAGCTAGCACTGATAGTGAAGGTTGGGGGGTGATAGCGTGCCCGGATGCCGATAGCACTGCATATCGATTTAGGAAGGTTTCACCCGTGCCTGCATAAGCTAGCACTGATAGTGAAGGTTGGAGGGTGATAGCGTGCTCGGATGCCGATAGCACTGCATATCGATTTAGGAAGGTGTCACCCGTGCCTGCATAAGCAAGCAATGATAGTGAAGGTTGGAGGGTGATAGCGTGCCCGGATGCCGATAGCACTGCATATCGAGATAGGAAGGTTTCACCCGTGCCGGCATAAGCTAGCACTGATAGTGAAGGTTGGAGGGTGATAGCGTGCCCGGATGCCGATAGCACTGCATATCGATTTAGGAAGGTGTCACCCGTGCCTGCATAAGCTAGCACTGATAGTGACGTTTGGAGGGTGACAGCGTGCCCGGATGCCGATAGCACTGCATATCGAGATAGGAAGGTTTCACCCGTGCCTGCATAAGCTAGCACTGATAGTGACGTTTAAAGGGTGATAGCGTGCCCGGATGCCGATAGCACTGCATATCGATTTGGGAAGGTGTCACCCGTGCCTGCATAAGCTAGCACTGATAGTGAAGGTTGGGGGGTGATAGCGTGCCCGGATGCCGATAGCACTGCATATCGATTTAGGAAGGTTTCACCCGTGCCTGCATAAGCTAGCACTGATAGTGAAGGTTGGAGGGTGATAGCGTGCTCGGATGCCGATAGCACTGCATATCGATTTAGGAAGGTGTCACCCGTGCCTGCATAAGCAAGCAATGATAGTGAAGGTTGGAGGGTGATAGCGTGCCCGGATGCCGATAGCACTGCATATCGATTTAGGAAGGTTTCACCCGTGCCTGCATAAGCTAGCACTGATAGTGACGTTTAAAGGGTGATAGCGTGCCCGGATGCCGATAGCACTGCATATCGAGATAGGAAGGTTTCACCCGTGCCTGCATAAGCTAGCACTGATAGTGAAGGTTGGAGGGTGATAGCGTGCCCGGATGCCGATAGCACTGCATATCGAGATAGGAAGGTTTCACCCGTGCCGGCATAAGCTAGCACTGATAGTGAAGGTTGGAGGGTGATAGCATGCCCGGATGCCGATAGCACTGCATATCGAGATAGGAAGGTTTCACCCGTGCCTGCATAAGCTAGCACTGATAGTGAAGGTTGGAGGGTGATAGCGTGCCCGGATGCCGATAGTACTGCATATCGAGATAGGAAGGTTTCACCCGTGCCTGCATAAGCTAGCACTGATAGTGACGTTTGGAGGGTGATAGCGTGCCCGGATGCCGATAGCACAGCATATCGAGATAGGAAGGTTTCACCCGTGCCTGCATAAGCTAGCACTGATAGTGAAGGTTGGAGGATGATAGCGTGCCCGGATGCCGATAGCACTGCATATCGATTTGGGAAGGTGTCACCCGTGCCTGCATAAGCTAGCACTGATAGTGAAGGTTGGGGGGTGATAGCGTGCCCGGATGCCGATAGCACTGCATATCGATTTAGGAAGGTTTCACCCGTGCCTGCATAAGCTAGCACTGATAGTGAAGGTTGGAGGGTGATAGCGTGCTCGGATGCCGATAGCACTGCATATCGATTTAGGAAGGTGTCACCCGTGCCTGCATAAGCTAGCACTGATAGTGAAGGTTGGAGGGTGATAGCGTGCCCGGATGCCGATAGCGCTGCATATCGATTTAGGAAGATGTCACCCGTGCCTGCATAAGCTAGCACTGATAGTGAAGGTTGGAGGGTGATAGCGTGCCCGGATGCCGATAGCACTGCATATCGAGATAGGAAGATTTCACCCGTGCCTGCATAAGCTAGCACTGATAGTGAAGGTTGGAGGGTGATAGCATGCCCGGATGCCGATAGCACTGCATATCGATTTAGGAAGGTTTCACCCGTGCCTGCATAAGCTAGCACTGATAGTGAAGGTTGGAGGGTGATAGCGTGCCCGGATGCCGATAGCACTGCATATCGATTTAGGAAGGTGTCACCCGTGCCTGCATAAGCTAGCACTGATAGTGAAGGTTGGAGGGTGATAGCGTGCTCGGATGCCGATAGCACTGCATATCGATTTAGGAAGGTGTCACCCGTGCCTGCATAAGCTAGCACTGATAGTATATTCAGGCCTATTCTATTTGGAGAGCTTTTAACCATGTTCAATTTAGAAACAGGGATTTTGAAATCGTTCTTTTGGCTAATATTATAACCATGCACATTACTATTTAATTCTAAATTTGTTCTTTTATTGTAAATGTAAGAAGCCATTTCAAAAATGTAGAGTACTGTGATCGTAAGAATTTAAAAATTAACAAACAGTTCCTTGCAAGATGTGTATCTTGAAGTGCCTGCCTAACAAGCCGTTTTTGAGCCATAAACACATCATGTGCTGCAGCTGAAGAGCCCCAGAAACATATCTCGTATCTTCGACGCAATTCTACACACGCATGATAAAAAACAGAAAGCTGACGTGATTGAAGGCTATTAGTTAAATATCTAACTTGATAACATGCCGCATTCAATTGCTTGGTAAATTTCCCACATTGTATTTTCCACAAAAGTGTATCCTCTATATTTAAACCTAAAAATTCAGTATAATTTGAATTTTCTATAGTTTTCCCGAGAATTTTAGTATTGAGTTGAAGGTTTTTCTTATTTTGGTAATTGTGAAAACGAATTAATTTAGTCTTCTCTTCATTTAAAAACAAATTATTTGCACCAAACCAATTGGATAATTGCTGGATGCTGTAGATACACATATCTCGTAATATCGCGTCGTCTTTATTTGAAATTATCAGTGATGTATCGTCTGCGTACATGACTGTTGTGCAGTGCTCCCCTAAGTTGTGATGTAAATCAGATGAATAAATTAGAGATAGTATAGGAGAGAGACAAGTACCTTGCGGCAAGCCAACGTTAATATGGATGTATTTTGAATTTGCTACCAGTAGAGTTTTATTATTCTATCGACTAAGAAGTTATTTTACCAATCTAGTGCTACTCCTGGGCAGGGATGTGCGTGTAGTCTACTGCAAGTAATCTACGCAATTCTCTACGTGTAAACAATCATGTAGTCTACGTCGTCATTTTTCATGTATACTATGTAGACTATGTAGACAATGAAAACACCTGTGTTCACTTAAGTCATATTAAAATTTTATCCCTAGAACTAGGGAATTTTAAATGTTGGTAGAGATTTTTATTTTTATTCTAGGGATTACATGAAAAAAAATTAGTTGTGCAGGGCAAAACGTTCAAAATTTGTCAACTGGTTACTGTTAAAAATAGCGCCAAAGAAAACTCCGCCTGGTGAGATGGCGCGTTGATCGATTTTAAAAATATGACAGTTCGCCCAAGACCCAAGACAGACATTCGTCTAGTAATGTATTAGCACCTGCTTTATTAGTTTTATTATATAAAGACCGATAATGACCCGAGCTCACGAATACGAATACATGTAATAGTTACAAAGGAATAAATTTAGGTTATGTTGAATTTTACAACTGTCAGATGCATTATCTACATTGTTTACATTGTCTACGCCGCTAGAATTGTCCACGTATTGTCTACGTGTAGATGTAGACAATTAAAGATTACACGTAGATGCACATCTCTGCTCCTGGGATTCCGACGTGTTCTAACTTTTTCATTAAACGACTATGACTTACACAGTCGAAAGCTTTACTGAGGTCGCAAAGTACGCCAACAGGCTGTTCACCTTTCTCAATATGCGACAGAATTGTATCATAGAAGAGATGAATAGCGCTCAGAGTGGAGCAGTTTGGTTTGAACCCAAACTGATTTGGAACAAGTGTAGTGTTGTTATACAAAAATGGCATTAATCTATCTAGATAACAATATTCAAAAATCTTAGAAAAGCCAGAAGTTTGAGATACCGGTCTATAGTTGTTTGATAGTTGTTTATCTCCTTTTTTGTGAAATGGAGTTACTTTATTACATTTTAATTTTTGCTGAAATACACCCGATTCGAAAGACAGGTTAATGATGAATGTTAAAGGCGTCGTAATGATGTTGTTAACTAACATTAACAAAAAACTTGGTACATCATCATCTCCGGATGACATCTTGTTCTTTAGTTTGTTATTTATGATATTCATAGTTTCCGAAACATTGAGGGGGAAAAGGTATAAGCTCGATACTTGTTTACTTCCTATATAACTCGACGTATTGTCTGGAATATTAGGTTTTGGTATTTTACTAATAATTTTGATTGGAGCTTCCCAGAAAAAATTATTAAATAAATTAGCAATTTCAACTGGCTCTTGAACTGTAGCATTATTATGATTTATTTTAATATTATCCTGGTTTTGACTACTTTTTAATTTATTATTGTTTATGATGCTCCAGGTGCTTTTATTTATATTATCTGAATTCATAATATTACTTTAAAAATATTGTTTTTTTGTGTTGACAACTAGACGGAAATGTTCGATTTTGGCTTGTCTATATTTCGAAGTTAAACTAGGGAAAGTTTTTTCATTTCAAAAATAATCTTTAAATTATAACTGGAAAGTCTTATTGCATTGTTTACCCATGGTTTGGAACAATAAGCTTGAATTTTTTTCACTGGAAAATTAATTAAAAATGTACTTAAGGAATTATCAAAAGCATGGTTGACATCTGTACATGGATATATACTAGACCAGGGTTCCTCTTGTATACTTTGTTTAAATCTTTGTATATTATCCTCGCTAAAAACTCTCCTGTGGGAGTTGTTATAAGGGAGATTACTATAGACCAGAACAATATTGTGATCTGAAATAAAGTTTTCTTGTACGCTAAAATTAGAAGGTTCAACAATTTATGCTGTTTACTTTTAACATAATAATTGAATTAATCAAATTAGATTTGTTTCTAGTGCTGTATTCATGAGACTGAGCGTGAGTTTTATAGTTGGGCAAGTTTTTCTTAATATATATTACACATAATAAAATATATTGAGAATAAACAGTTAGAATTTTGTTCTGTTTAAATAATTCTCTGCATGTCTCTAGCACTAACACCAGATATTATTTTTAGTGCCTGCTTTTGTAGTAGAAACATCCGCTCGATATGAGGAGATTTTCCCCAGACAATTAACCCATACGTCATTTTGGAATGAAAAGAGCAAAATACGCAATTCTAGCAGCCGCTGGCCCAACAATACTATATATTTTTCGTAGAGCATATAAGCATTTTGATAATTTTGTACTCAGCAAAGTTATATGGCATTTCCAATTTAAATTACATGTTACTAACATACCTAAGTATTTAACTGAAAAGTCGCGGATTATATTACTACTAACCAAATCTAATATGTTTGTTTTCTGGTTATTTAAAACTAACTGATTACATGCAAACCAGTTCACGGCTTGATTTAATATAGTATCGGAACTATCCTTTAAGATTTTCGGATCGGCATTACAACAGATGAAAGTTGTATCATCTGCGAACTGAATGCTTTTACAATTCATGTTAATAGATAGGTCATTAACATAGATCGTAAACAACAATGGCCCTAAAATACTGCCTTGGACGACGCCTTTGTCAATTTTTGTATAATTACTTAGTGTGTTATTAACTCAAACCCGTTGTTCTCTATCCGTGAGATAAGATTCAAATAATTTCACTGCTAAACCTCGTATGCCATAATATTCTAACTTGCCTAGTAATATGGCGTGCGGTATGGTATCAAAAGCTTTACTTAAATCTATAAAAATAGCTGAATTTTGTAAAATCAAAAGATTTTACTTCTTTTTTAATAAGCCGAATGGTAGATTTTTTACAATTTTTTATATTAGTTGGATTTCAGGCTTTTCAAAAATAATAAAAAAGTTAAATTAATTATACATTTTTTATTAAAATAATTAATAAGGCGACGTTTCGGCCAAAAATTTGGACCATTTTCAAGCTACAATAAAAAATAACAATATTTTTAATAAATAATAAAAACAGGAAAAGATATTTGTTACCAGTAGTGAATTAACAATTAAAATTTACATGATTGAAGACTAAAGGGTTAACAATTAAAATCTTTTGAGGTGAATACCTCACGAGTCAAAACATAACTAAATTACAAAATAAAATCAAGCAAAAATTTTTTTTATAAATTATAGTGAGCCATCTATCCGTAAATAAGAAAAATACAACAACAAAATATTTTTAAGGTCAAACAAGGACAAAATGTCAAAATTGCCAGTTAAAATGATGTGAAATCGATCTGTACTGTGAATTAGAAATTTGATAGTCAGTTTTAATGTTAACTGAATTAGGTTCCAAGTTAATATAGCAACTCTCGAGAAAGAGCCTTTTATACTTATTACTTTCAAAATGTCAAATTTTAAAATGATCAAAATTCAATCTATGATTGTTGTTGAACGCATGTTCAACAATAGCACTGTGATTGACATTACCAGTTGTTAGATGATATTTATGTTGTTTTAATCTGGTATTAATGTATTGTTTAGTTTCACCTATATAGGTAATATTACAATCAGAACAATTAATTTTATAAACTACATTACTTAATTTCTCTTTGTCTGTTTTAGATTTCAACTTACTAAACAATTCACTTGTACAAGCAGCTGATTTGTAAGCTATATTTAAATTTAGAACAATAGTAATCGTTTTCGAAAACCTATCTAGATGTTTGTAATATGGTAAGGAGATGTATAGTTCTTTTTGTATGTTGACTGGAAAATTTGAATTATTAAATATTAATATTAAGTACTGGGAGTCTATTGTTTATGGTTTTATTTAAAAATATTGGTGGATAATTGTTACTTAATAAAGTTGTTTTCATAAGTTTTATATTCTCATTTAAAAAATTTTTATGTGATAAAAGAAAAGCTCTATCTGTAAGGTTGTGTATAACTGCTCGTTTATATTTTGCAGGGTAGTAGGAGTTAAAATTTAAATAGCGACCAGACCAAGTTGGTTTCCGATACCAATTAGTTATAAAAAAATATTTTCTCGTATGATTGTGATATCTAAAAAGTTTATGCTATTATTGTTTTCTATTTCTTAGGTAAATTGGAGTGAAGTATTAAATTTATTAGATTCGTATAAGGTGTTATTAATTTAATCAGTAGGGAGACAACAAACAATATCATCAACATATCTGAAATAGAAAAGTAACTTGAAATCTGGATTACTATTGATAACTTGAGACTCTAAATGAAACATAACCAATTCTGCTAATATGGGACTAAGAGAATTTCCCATAGGGCAACCAAGAGTTTGTAGGTAAAATTTAGTATTATATTGTAAATATGAGGTGTTAATAATGAATTTGATGCAATTGATAAATTCATCTGTGGGGATTGAAGTATGTGGTTTAATATCTTCCCATCTTTCCTCTATAACTGTTGTAATTAGATCGTGTGGGATTTTAGTAAATAGATATTTAACATCCATTGATATGAGTGAATAATTATTTGGGCATTTATATTGTTCAAGTTTTTTAATTAAAGAGAAGGAATTATCTAAAAAGTAAGTTGATTTGAATTTTAAAGGTGATAAAATAGAAGCTAAAAATTTTGATAAATTGCCAGTGGGGGTCTGTAAGTTGGAAACTATGGGACGCAATTGGAAAGTAGGTTTGTGTATTGTTGGTAAACAGTATAATTTAGGACTAACAGAATTGTTTATTTTCATTCTAGAAGACTCAGAATCACTAATAAATTTATTTTTATTTAGATTCGAGATTAGTTTATTGTTAGCAAGTTGAAATGGCATACAGTCAACAAACAAAAAGAAATATACATCTCCTTACCATATTACAAACATCTAGATAGGTTTTTGAAAACGATTACTATTGTTCTAAATTTAAATATAGCTAACAAATCAGCTGCTTGTACAAGTGAATTGTTTAGTAAGTTGAAATCTAAAACAGACAAAGAGAAATTAAGTAATGTAGTTTATAAAATTAATTGTTCTGATTGTAATATTACCTATATAGGTGAAACTAAACAATACATTAATACCAGATTAAAACAACATAAATATCACCTAACAACTGGTAATGTCAATCACAGTGCTATTGTTGAACATGCGTTCAACAGCAATCATAGATTGAATTTTGATCATTTTAAAATTTGACATTCTGAAAGTAATAAGTATAAAAGGCTCTTTCTCGAGAGTTGCTATATTAACTTGGAACCTAATTCAGTTAACATTAAAACTGACTATCAAATTTCTAATTCACAGTACAGATCGATTTCACATCATTTTAACTGGCAATTTTGACAAATTTGTCCTTGTTTGACCTTAAAAATATTTTGTTGTTGTATTTTTCTTATTTACGGATAGATGGCTCACTATAATTTATAAAAAAAATTTTTGCTTGATTTTATTTTGTAATTTAGTTATGTTTTGACTCGTGAGGTATTCACCTCAAAAGATTTTAATTGTTAACCCTTTAGTCTTCAATCATGTAAATTTTAATTGTTAATTCACTACTGGTAACAAATATCTTTTCCTGTTTTTATTATTTATTAAAAATATTGTTATTTTTTATTGTAGCTTGAAAATGGTCCAAATTTTTGGCCGAAACGTCGCCTTATTAATTATTTTAATAAAAAATGTATAATTAATTTAACTTTTTTATTATTTTTGAAAAGCCTGAAATCCAACTAATATAATTTTTTTTATAAAAATAGCTCTACAAACTTCTATATTTTCCCAAGATTTTGTATAAATAAATATCATCACGCCTTTTACCCATTAGTGGGTGTAGCACTCTGTCTAAGCAGATCTCGGTAAGTGATATATTTTTTCGCGTGAAGTGCGGTTACCGGCCGTCAAATCACGGCCCCAAAGATATTTGTGGAGGGGGAGCCACAGGGGTAGATTTAAATTGGTGAAAATTGTTTGTCTGCTGTGGAGATCGAACCAGGGTTCATAAGATCCACAGGCCGACTCGATACCACTGAGCCACCTACCCCAGCTTTTGTAACAGTTTGAATTAGGTTTAGTATAGCGTCAGTGGTTGCTCTCCCTTCCTGAAAACCAAATTGTTCATTTGAGGTAATATTATGACAATTTATGAATTTGAGGACGCGATTAAAAATGACTTTTTCAAAACGTTTTGAAAACAAAGGCAATATTGCTATAGGTCTATAGTTTTCGGTTTCATCGCGAGATCCATTCTTGTGTAGCGGAATAATTTTGGTTTTTTTGAAATATGTGGGGCACACTCCGAACTCTAAGCAATTGTTTCATAAATCATTAAGTGGGTGTATAATGCAATCGGCAATAGTATTAATTAATTTAGTGTTTATTCCGTATAAATCAGTAGATTATTTAGATTTTATATTTCTAATTATAGTAATTGTGACGTCACCCGAACCAAGGTTCGTCAGTTCGACTCCGCCTGTCGAAAATGAGTGATTTGTCGCAAAATGTAAAATACAGCTACATGTATTTATCACACTCGGGCGCTATAAGCTAGTCACTTATACGTCTTAAATAATGTAGCATTCGACTACTAAAACCGGCAGTACGGCAGTGTAAAAACTGCGGCTCGGTGTGTCCGGTAGGCCCAGGCCCAATTTGGGCTGTAGCGCCACAGAGGATGAAATATAGTAATTATTTCGTAAGGAGTAGTTGGCTCCAAGTATATTGTATCTTTACTGATACCAAGTTTCGAAAGGAAATCTGTATAATCATTTTTAGATGGTTTATTATATCTAGTTATATTAACTGCGATAGAAGAGAAATGGCCATTAAACTAACTCGCGTTGATTGAGCATTCCCGTCTATCTGATGTTCTACCAGTCTCATTATATACTATGGACCAGGTGGTTCTCATTTTATTAGATGATTCGGAAAGACACCTAAGATTAAATGATTTTCTAGCTGAGCTTACGTTAGTCCTTTACTACTCTTTTTCAAGGTTAATATATTTAGTTTTCAAAGCTTGGTTTTTGTATAATTTTACAATTTCCCAAATAAATTGTATACGCTCGCGAAGTTCTATTGTCAGGAGTTATCAACTTAGGCTTTAACATTTTGTTCTTTTTACTGTATACAATCGGAAAGACCATATTAAAATGATAGTTAAATATATCGAAAAATATACTGCATTTTTTATTGGGACAACGTTCACTATACATATAATTCATTCCATGATTCATCTTTAAGACTATAATAGAAATTGCGGACATTTGTTTTGCTGTTTAAATCTCTAAAAAGTTTTCTTACTGTATTAGGACTATTAATATTATGTATGATTTCAACATGAAATAAGAGCGACGAGTGGTCAGACAAATCAAAGTCTTGAACTGAAATATTAAAATCCGTCAAGATAGTAAACAGATTATCTATACAAGTGCTATTATTATTAGTTACTCGTGTATATTGTTTAACAGTAATTTTTAAGCCGTAGCTTAACATGAGATTAATAATACTCGTAACATTTTTATTTGCATTTGTACTTATAAAATCAACATTAAAATCACCTACAATAACAAAGTGCATATTCTTATATTTATTTAAAGTATTTAAGGTTTGTGTCAGAGTATTGATAAATATATTAAACTTACCATTTGGTGATCTGTAAAGAGTTAAAACTATACAAATATATTCTTTTATAGAGATGGCAATTATTTCTCAATCTAGCTCCGTGGCTAGAGATCTTACATTGACAATTTCAGTACAATTCAAGATATTACGGGCAAATATAATCACACCACCATGGGCGTGCTGCGTTCTATTGTAGCAGGCTGCTTTATAATAACCATTTAAATTATATACAGGGTGTTAAAAAAGTTCCGGGACGGTGAAATATCTCAAGAAATACACATCGAATCAAGAAACAAAAAAACACGTGTTTCATATTTTGCAAAATCCTATCTAAGCACATCAAACACAAACCCCAACTCCCACCCTCAGGGGGTGGGGCGGGGGGCAACTTTGAAACCTTAAATGGGAACCCCCATTTTTTATTGCAGATTCGTATGCTGCGAGAAAAAATAAGTTAATTTTATCTGAAACTTTTTTTCCAATTCGGAATAGAATTATATTATTTTCTAATTGTTGATATTTTGTTTCCTCTATTTCAAGTAATAAATTTGAGTTTAGTGACTTTAGTTGAATGTTTTAGGATTTAAATTTTTCAATTTCAGTTTGTAAATTATTAATTTCGATTTTAAAATTTAAATTTGATGCACTTAAATTTTTTAATTCGGATTGAAGTGCAGCAGCTACCGATTTATTTATCAGCTTTTCAAAGTTTTTTGAATCAATTAAATCTGTTACTGTTTTTATAACATTAACATTGTCCATTATATCTTCAGTATTTACTTTTGTAAAGATCGTGTTGCCCTTGGAGATCGCGTTGTCATTGGCAAAGTTAATATTTATAAGCAAATAATTTTTAACACGATTAATTAGCAATCGCTAGAATATTGAGATTTTTTGTTTTAATTCTCACACGTGCTCTTCATAAATTTCAGAATAAAGAAACTTAATAGCTAAATAATACCAGTATGTTTTACTTGTTGTTGGATAGTAGATCTACACACTTCGTGGTTAAGTCAAATATATCAAAATTTGTGATTTTACTATAAAAAGGCAAAAATTCACAGAGCACAAAACAGCACGTCAGCACAGCGATAAATAACTGATTATTCATAATTCCACACCAAACATTAATTAAGATTCTTTTGCGGGATCTTGAGTTTTTAAAAAGAATTATTTTTCAACGGATCTTTACAGTTTATTATCTCTACAATGGATAACTTACAATAAAGATGTGCTACTACATTACTACGCTTATATTTATACATTTTGTTTATCTTATCCTGAGTTGTCTCTAGTTACTGCTACGTGGGCAGGTTGCTCTCCGTAACTCCTCCGGCACAAGATGAGAACTATGGGGTCTTGGACACATAGTTCGGCGGAAATTGAATATTTGGTGGTGCAGCTGATGTACCTGCTTCGTTTTGTCCATGTTGGGGTATTCTTGTAGTCCTTCTACGTTTATAAACATAATAACACACAATACATATGATACACAAGATTATAAAACAATATAAAATCATAGTGAAGATGCCAATTTTATCATAGTATATAGGTGTTTCATTGATTTATTTAAGTCATTTTTTTGTTTCTTTAGGAGTGAAAAGATGTGTTCAGTATTATCTAAATTTATAGGATCTATGTTAAATGTTTTAAAATTTAAAATGTTTTCATCACTGATGTTATTTAAAAGGGATACACTGGGTAAAATAATATTTTTAAATTTAGGTTTGTAAGTTTGGTATGTTTTAAGCACAGTGTTTTGCACTTTCACTTCACACTCGTTGCTGACTTCTATTACATAGCTACCGGTTAAAGGGATGTTGTCTATGTTTCTTCCACATTTCTGGATAGCGACGACGCTGCTCGGGGCGATGACAATCCACTGATGTCCTTCGATTTTCTGGATTATGGTGTCTGGGATGTTTGTAATTATTTGCTGGCAATTGGTAGTATTAGTTGCATATTTTAATAATTGTATTTCACAAGGTGCATTTGCATCTATTTTTGATGAATGTGCTTCATGAGAGAGATATTCTTCAGGAATAATTTCTTGACATTTATTGTCGAGGAATGCGTAAGCTTGCTCATTGGTTACAAGGAATTTAGCTTGAGGTATGATTGTTTTAAATGAATTTTGGTGAAGAGTTGGCAAGGGATATAAGTGATAGTGGATATAACTTTCTGTTTCTACTATAGGAATTTCGATTAAAAATGTAATTTGATTATTTTTACTAAAACTTTTAATTTCAATAATCTTTTCAAACAGAAGTAAATTTTCTAAAGTGGGTGTGAATGGGATTTTATTTGTATTTTATAAATTATTTATATAAACAATTTCGGTTAATAGATCTTTAGGTTCAATGATTGAATTGTGAAAAGTATTGAGTTTTGAACATGTAATTGCCACTTCTATCTTTTCTAGTAGATCGTAAATAATTTGCATACTAGCGATATATTGGGTAAGGACGGTTTGGAGGTGTAAATAATTAGCTGATTCGACATATAAAATAGATGTAATATTTATATATTCTTCTAGTTCATTAATTTTTAAATTAAGAGATTGTTGGTTATTAGAAAGTGTTTTTATGTTGTCGTCAAACTTCTTAATAGAGGTTTCTAAGATTGTTATTTGTTCACCAATTATTGTTTTAAATTTATTTTGATTTTTTGATAAGTTTGATATCGCTTTGTCGTATTTTTCAGCATCACTTTGATCGAGATTTCCTGTTATAGCTTTAATTACAGAGCCAAGGCCATCTACTATGCCTCTTTTATTTCTTTTTATTAATAATGGGTTTAATTGTTGTATTTGAAGTGAAACTTTATCTTCCAAAATTTGTATAATTTGATAGCTTTCTTTATTTTGTGCAGATTTGTGAATTTCGTGTTTAATTTTTGAAAATGAATTTCTTAATATATTGTATTCGGATTTGATGTCAGAAATGTCGTATATTTGAACGAATGTCCAGTAGTCTGTTTGAATTTGTGCATGTCCGAGTTTTAATGGTAAGAGTCCAGGGTTTGTGTTCAGGTTGTGGAACTTTGGGGTTTCTTGTGTTGCGGCAGAGATGATGAGGAAGAGGGATCTGAAACAGGTGGTTGTCTCAATTCTTTTATGTGTATAATTTCTATTTTTTTCTTTTTCTTTTCGTTTGAAATTTCAACTCTATTTTTGTCTAAAAGTTTGATTATTTTATATGGTCCTAAAAATTTCGAAGATTTTTTACTTCTATTTAGTGGATTCTGTTTATAAACAGATTGACCTACTTTGAAATTGTAATTAGTATCTCCGTGCGTATTATGTTTCGTGATAACTTTTGTATGTCCGAATGCTAACTCAAATGGGGTGTAGTTTGTAGCACTGTGTATTGAATTGTTATAACCAATTATTGCATAGTTCATTTGATCAGTTTGATCGTCGGGGTATGTTTCTTTAAGTATTCTTAAATGTTCGATGATGGTGGAATGAAATCGCTCTACAATAGAATTTGATTCGTGATGCAGAGGGGTAGTGAAATGAACGTTAATTTTGTGTAGTTTGTAATGCTTCTTCTACTTTTGGCGCGCTACACACAAAACCAAGGCCTTTCGGCTTACACAACAAAATCAGAGGAAGCACTACATATACAATACCTGGCTAACTATGTTCAGCGGTGCTGGGCGTAGGTTCCGGAGGCGCCACCTAGCTCGAAAAAAAGAAGGGACACTCTAGTGAGCTAGGAACTCGTGACACAAAAGGTATGATGTGCATAACATAATAAATCAAAATCACAACTAAAATACAAGTTAAACTTTAATCTAATCTTTGTAACCAAAACAAAAAACAGAGACTAAGAGGTAACTTAACTGAGCGGTGGAATCTGCTACTCAACTAAGACTGTGCCAGACGTACGCTGCAAAAATGGTAGGTTGGACTATCTAATCCTCTTCTTCTGAGACTCCTGGAGAGGAGGACGGAGACGAAGAGTTGAAGTAGACCGATCTTCTTGACTGGAGATCAAGTATGGTGAGCTTCCGGACGTAAAAAGATGTGTTGGTCCTTGGTAAAGTGCGTGAAGCCACTCAGTACACTGCTTGTCTCGACAATCGTCTTCAGAAGGTTAATGTAGGTCACTTCTCCAAGCCTCTCCTCTCTTAGGTAGCTCAGACTAAAATCCCTTACTGATTGCACCTAAAACAGGGTGTAAACCAGCAGCAAACCATACCACAAATGTACATACAAAAGCGCAAAGCGTAAAAAGCAAGAATGACAAAACAAAGGTTCCAAATCGAAATCGTTAACAAAGCTCAAGTTAAATAACAAACTACGGGTTACAAAGCAAAACTTAAATACAAAATTAAACAAAAGTATTACTAAATGTTCATAATCAAAATTTTTAAAAGGTACAAAATGTTTCAGAATTAACGTTACGTTACGCAAACACATAAGAAAATGACGATGAAAAATAATGAGGATGGTGAAGAGATGAATAATGAATGACCGGGTTTGTTGAGACAGGGACGTTGGACAGGAAGTAAGTCTCTACTTACACAATAAACAGGCTTCGCGGCTTTGTGGTGGTTGGTTTTGACTCAAAATATCAAAAATCACAAATGTGCTAATCAGCAAACCAAAAAGTCAAACCAGACCAAACAAAACTTAAACTAAATATCACAAACTTAATATCTAATCAAAAAGCACAAAGCCCGCCAAGTATGTTCCAAAAAAAATGAGGCAGCTTTTCTAACTGAACAGAAAAGTTCTCAAAAAAAAAACGCCTGTAAATTCCTAAATTGTCCAAAAGAAACAGTCGGGTCTCAACACATTCTCACACACATGCTCTCAATGAATGAGGATGAACGGACATGATATGAAGGGAGAGGGGATACAAAGATGGTGGCCGGAAATGAAATTCGGAAACAAAATGGTACGAACCAACACGTGGTTCAAATACACGTGGAGCATGTATTTCACAAATCAAAAATTTAAATCCAAACAAAAGCAAAACCCCCCAAATTGTTTATACAGAATTACTAAAATGATATGCTACGAAGATGACAAGTGCATGTGGACAGAACATGATGATTGACGCTACGTTAAATTTAACCTAAAAATGAGACACGAACATGTGCTCCACAAAACAAAATAAATGAAATCAAATATCAAAAATAAACCGTTTTAACTAATAAACTTCATATCAGTAAAATCTTAGCTTGAACACTTACTCTCCAGATGCAGTCAGCACGGTGATGTTCATGGATTTCGTCGTTATCTTCACAAAATCAAAAAACTCAAACCAACATGGCCGACAACAAAATAAGATCCCGGACAGAATCCACAAAATCAACCGATCACGACGAAGTCTGAAGCCAGAACCCTTGATCGACCGTCTTCGATGAAATCTCGAAGCAGAATCTTGATCGACCGTCGTCGCTGAACTCTCGAAGCAGAATCTCGTTTGACAGCCAGCCAAAAAAAAAAACTCATCTCTCTCTCGTGACAAAAAAATGAACTACAGAAATAATCCAGCAAAAAAATTGAATCGTAGATCTGCTACCTGAGTTTCAGGCAAGCATGGCGGGTGGTGGTGAAGAAAATCATTACAAGTTTCAGAATTTCTTTAGTAGTTGTGTAATTAAATTCTTTACCGTTATCTACGACTAAATTTTCGGGAATGCCAAATGCAGCAAAATATTTAATTAAAGCGTTACAATTGTGGATTGCTGTTTTTCCTTCAATATAGATTGCTTGCGCGAATTTTGTAAAAGCATCTACGAGAGTTAGATAATTTTTGTTATCAAAGATAAAAATGTCTACGTGTACTATCTGAAATGGACGTGTGGCGGTCTCAGTAAGCATAAGCGGAACATATGGTTTTTTCCTTGCATATTTTGTTCTCTGACAAACTTCGCATGCATTTATAAAATTAGTTATAGTAAATTTCATGTATTTCCAATAATAGTTTCTTTTTAAATATTCTAAAGTTTCATTAATGCCTCTGTGGTTAGTATTACCCTCGTGGTGGTTTTTTATTAATAAAATGTGTTCTTCTTTATCCGTTACGGTATTAATTATTTTAGTGCACTTAATTAATTTTGGACCTTTAATTGAAAATTTGTTTAAGTAATCTTTGGAAAAATCGCGGAAAAGTTTGTCTGTATGACAGTAAAGATGATATATATTTTTTGAATCGGTGTAATTTCTTAGGAATTCGATATCATTTGTTCGTTATTGTTTTCTGATATTTTAATTTTAACCATTTTCTGATTTTCATAGTTATTATGGGAAATAACGCTTTTATAGTGTATATGTGGAAAGACATGGATCTGATTTAACTTGTTATTAATAATTTCGTCTAATATTGATATGCCTGTGTTCGTATTATTATTTGCAGTGGAATGTTGTGTTGATATTTCTGAGTGTGTGTCTGACTCTACGTTTATGATATCGTTTTCTTTGGGATTTGGAATGTTTTCGGATCTTGGAGGTTTAATCTGGATATTTGACAAGATTTTAAATTTTGGTTTATTTTTTGTGTTTGTATTTTTATTTGTGGACTGTTCGGGTTGTATTTCGGTTTTGTCTGTAGTGAAGTTTTCTGCTATGTTTCTAAAATATTCAACAATGTCATTGTCGATTTCACCGGGGTTATTTTTTAGTGATTCAGTTTCTAAAGCGTTTAGATTTATTCTAGAAAGACAGTCTGCATTAGTGTTATATTTTCCTTTTTTATATTGCATGTCATAGTCGTACTCTTCTAATTTTAAACGCCATCGGACAAGTCTGGAATTTGGTTCTTTAAGATTGAAAAGCCAAAGTAGTGGACGATGGTCAGTCACTATGGTAAACTTTCTACCATAAAGATACGTACGAAAATGCTTACAAGCCCAAACTATCGCTAATAATTCCTTTTCCATAGTGGAGTAGCGTGTCTCTGTATCATTTAAAGTCCTTGATGCATAAGCTATAGGTCTGTCACGTGAAATTTCGCCTTGCGAAAGTACGGCACCTATCGCGAAGTTGCTAGCGTCTGTTGTCAATATAAAGGGTTTGTCAAAGTGTGGATATTGTAATATAGGGTCATTTATAAGTAACTTTTTACATGTATTAAAACTTTCCAAAAATTCTTTGTCGTGTATAATTTTAGAATCCTTTTTTAAACATTTTGTCATAGGTTTTGTAATTTTGGCGAAATCTTTGATGAAGCGTCTATAATAGCCTAAGTCCTAAAAAGCTTTTAATTTCTTTGACTGTTTTTGGTATAGGGAATTTTTTTATTGCGGAAATTTTCTCTGGATTGGGTTTTACACCATCCGAAGTGATAACGTGTCCTAAATATTGAACGGTTTTTTGGAGAAATTCGCTTTTGTCAAGTTGAATTTTGAAATTACTACTACGTAAACGATCGAATATTGATATTAATCTTTCAATATGTTCTTGTAATGATGAGCTAAATATAATTATATCATCGAGATAAACTAAGCATGTTTCGTGTTGAAGGCCGCGAAGGACATTGTTTATGACTCGTTGGAATGTTGACGGTGCGTTCTTTAAACCAAACGGCATGCGTTTAAACTCGTAGTGACCTCCTTCTACCGAGAAAGCAGTTTTCTGAGTATCACTGGGATCTACCTCGATTTGGTGGAATCCACTTGCTAAGTCTAAAGTGGAAAAGTAATTTGCTTTTCCTAATTTATCTAATATATCGGATATGTTAGGCAGGGGATATTTGTCGTCTACTGTATGGTCGTTTAGCTTTCTATAATCTATGACTACGCGCCATTTTTCTTGCCAGAAGCGTCTAACTTCTTTGGCACGATCCATATTGGACTGGACCATGGGGAATTACTGTCTTGAATTATGCCTTGTTGTAGCATTTTGGACATTTGTGATTTTACTTCTTGTTTGTGTACTTCTGGAAACCGATATGATTTTACATGAATAGGCGTATCGTTTTTTAGTTTAATTTTGTGAGTAATTTCGTTAGAAAAGCTTAATGGTAATTTTTCAGAATAAAATATGTCTCTATATTCAAAACATAATTTTCTAATCGCTTCTTTTTCCTCTTTATTACAATGTTCGACTGTAATATTTTTTAAATTTTGTTTTGGTGTGTTATCGCGTTCTTTATCTAGTTCTTCATCTACTTCCATTTTTTCAACAAAGTTAATTTCAATAGGGTCTAAAGGTTCAATTTCGAATGGTTCTAAAATACCTATTTTAACAGAATTTTCTTTTATGTTGGTTAAAGTAGTTATTGCAAAATTGTTTGAAACATTGACGAGTGCTTTAGGCATTTCAACGCCATTTTCAAAATTTACATGATCTAGAATACCTAGGCCGTCTGTCATTTTAACAGGGAGTTTTATAACAGTTGAATTTCGAGGCGGTACAATAATTGAGTGTAGAGATGTCAAATTATTTTTATTTAATGGTTTAGTTTCGTTATCGGGTTCAAAAATTATAGGGATACTAGCATATGGTGTCGTCAGTTGTTTAACTGTAACGTTTACGTTTGCGTTAAGTTGTTTTAAAAGATCAACGCCAATAAGGCCGTCGTATTTGTTACTGAATTTGAATAGATAAAATTGGTGTGTTTCGGGGATATTAAAAATTTCAAAAATTGGGATTATTGCAACTTCATCGTGATATGAAATATCATGAGCTGTTTGAATATTGAAATTTTGATGGTAAATATAATTTTGATAAAATTTATGTGCTAATTCTGGTTTTATTAGACTTTTGGTACTTCCGGTATCAATTAAAAAGTTAGCGTCGATTTCTTGGATATATATGTGGGGTAGATTTGATTTTAAAACGTTAAGTTGGA
Organism: Pterostichus niger; assembly: GCA_947425015.1. Lineage (NCBI taxonomy): Eukaryota > Metazoa > Arthropoda > Insecta > Coleoptera > Carabidae > Pterostichus > Pterostichus niger. The sequence goes on from OX380347.1 coordinate 1,445,041, forward strand.
TTAGGTCGGGTTGTTCTGATTGTGGGCTATAGGAAAATTTGCAGTTGTATCAGTGTTATTTGATGCGAGGGCAGTGCGCTCGTATACGGTGTTATCAGTGACGTAATGAGAATCGTCATATGAAGCGTCATATGATGCGTGTGAATAATCGTGATGTGTCTCGTAAGCATCGTATTCAGGATAGTTCTCATAGGTTTCAAATTCGGATTCTTGTGGTATATCATGGGAATCTTGGGATTGCTCAGGGTTAATGTCTTGGTTAAATAATGCGTTTGAAGTGAATGTTCTTCTGGAATGGCCAGATGATGTATCCATTGGTTCAGGCTTATATTGTTGGGTTTGATTTGGACGTGCATAATTTTGTTGGAAGTTAGGACGTGAAATATTTTGTTGGAAATTAGGTTGGGTGTAATTTTGATGGAAGTTCATCGGTTTTTGAAAGTGTTGAAATGTAGGTGGACGCATTTGAATTTGCGGTTGTCTTTGTGCATAATGCACAGGACGGTAATTAGGTTGATTGTTAGTTCATTGGAATGGATTTATTCTTGGTGTGAAAGGTTGCATTGGACGTTGTTGTGAATTTTGGTAGTTTGGGGGAATTGGATTATGTCGGAAATGTTGGAAATTTTGTCCGTAGCTTGGTGGTATTTATGATCTAGTTGGTAATATTCTGTGTGATGGTTTGAAATTTGATTGTAAGTTCAATGTGCTTTGTCTTTGAGTAGAATAAAGAAAGTTTTCTTCTTCTATAACTAAACTCATTGCTTTTTCTAGATTATCAGGGTTTCTAAGTCTAACGTTTGTCTGAATATTAGAAGGTAAACCGCGTATGAATGTTTTTAATGCTAAATCGTTATAGTTTGCTTGTTGAATAGTTTTTTCAGCGGCATTAATTTTGAAGCTATAAGACTGCGTGCGTCTTGGCATCTCATACCAAAGTTATACGGTGGTTCATTTTTATGTGGACGCAGAGAGATCAAATCTTGTACCAAACAATCAATATTTCGCTGGTCACCAAAACATAATGTTAATGCGTCTTTTATTTGTTCCCAATTAGTGAGTTCAGTTCGTGATCCAATTAATACTAAAGCTCTGCCAGTTCATTTACCTAAAATTGCTCTAACTAAGAAATTCTTTAAAGCAAAATTAATAGCTGTACCAAATGTATTTATTAAATTTTGACAAGAATCTAAATATATACCGAGAGTATGGGGATTACCCTCATAATTTGGAATAGAGTCTACATATAGTCGTAAAAGTTGGTAGTTTACTGGATTTTGAGGTTGTGGATCTGTTTGTGGCATATTTGTGTCTGGATCTTGCAAATTATATTGATCTAATAAATTTGATAGATTTAGTATTTCGTTTTCTGTCATTAATTATTTTACTACGTGGCTAATTACTATATTTTCTTTTTCCTATCATTGAAACTTAAAGCTTGTTGGATTTTGTAATATTTTAGGAATGAGCGTACATACATAAATGTTTGTTTCATCTTCTTAAACTAGTGAATATAGGTTTGGACGATTTTGTTCCTCTCCCAGGTCTTAGGGGCTGGCTACGGCGATGCTGTCCTTCACTAGGCTGGCTTTGGCGATGCTGTCCTCCACCAGGCGTTGTAATTCTTTCTTCGAACTCTTGTCCCGTCTTCGGTTGCTGAAGGTCTCGTGACAAACCGATATTCGTTCGATTTGTGTTTGAGTTCACTCCCGAACCGATTTTTTGTACTCGATAAATTGTTGATACAAACGTTAACCATGCGATATGATTAACTTCGAGTATCCTACCGTGACTGCGCCAATTAAGATTCTTTTGCGGGATCTTGAGTTTTTAAAAAGAATTATTTTTCAACGGATCTTTACAGATTATTATCTCTACAGTGGATAACTTACAATGAAGATGTGCTACTACATTACTACGCTTATATTTATACATTTTGTTTATCTTATCCTAAGTTGTCTCTAGTTCCTGCAACGTGGGCAGGTTGCTCTCCGTAACTCATTAATTTTTTAGGAGTATTGATATATATCTACATTCTCTTGTTCATTTGGATTTTTTTCTGTTCCAACAACGAGAATTAACTGTACCGTTTGTAGTACAAACAACTTCATCAATATAAAATAGGTTCTTATAAAATTTTCTATCTTCTTATGTACGTTATATAAAAACCTAATAACAAACATTTATTCTTGATCTTTGTCTCTGTTCAAAATGGTGTAAATAAATCTAGGCCGAAAAGGTTTTAAATGATGTTTTCTTAAAAATTTTCTTACTGAAAAATAAATTAAATTAATTCGAAATTTGTGGAATGCATTCTTTTAAATTTTCTTCAATTTGAATTAAAACATGTAATTCACTATCTTCATCGTCGTCCTCAATTTGCATTTTCTTGAAAAATTTTGGATTGTCACTTTTAAAATCTTTCATCATATTTAAATAGAACCATATTACGAAATTGACAATTGCACTATCCGTACTAACGGACAATTGGGAACCATTGAATAACAATCTATGCTAGTATTTTGTATTTAAAAGCTTCTTGAACAATTAAATGTTTTCATGTTATTGATTAAATTTGAAAACAAAATGACGATCTAATTCATATTTCATATTGTGGAGTCTAGAGTGCTGTACTGAATTATTTTTCTAAATAACATGCTGGGAATTTCTGTAAAAATAGTTTTTTGATCGGAGTAATAATAAAAAAGGTACCCATTTGTTAAGAATATTTTCCATCACTGTGTATATTTCCTCATTACGTGACGTGAACTCACATTTTCCAGTTTATAAGTAAAATGACGAAATTTTATCATGATGACGTCATTGTTCATTTTTATTCGAGAGTACTGACATCGAGACGAGATAAGATTTTTGTTTCGAGACACAGAGCAGTTACTACTCAAATATTAGCGTTAAATATGTGATCTGTAACAGTGCACCAATATGTAGCAGATTTATTAACTGCATCATATTTAAATCAATAGGAGAACTCATACACTAATACAGCAAAATATGTAAGTAATTAATTAAATCTGAACATCAGGAAAAAATCTATTTAATTTTGTATTTTGAATGTTACATTCCAGTACACTAATTGGCAAGTAAAGTAAAATTTCGCTTATGAATGATTACATATAAGCCATGCAGGTGTAGGGTGTGAAATGAAAGAGTCACTTTCAATTATTTATTCTCCAAGGAGATTTGTAACTTATATCTACTTATAATTTACTTTCAACTCGCAAATATGAATGTAATTTATATATAAAAAACGAATAATTTTGTAGGTAAGTAAATTAAAAATTGCTTTGATGTTTGGATTCTTGAATTTATCATAAGGTCGAAACATGATTTAAGAAAAATAATTTATAATAATTAATGACGACGCTGCAAGTCCCAAGTTAGGAACCATTTTCAAGTAAAATACAAGAGGTTAAATATCATTGTGATAAAAAAAATTAATAACTAAACTTAAATTGATGTAAACATTAAAATAACGTTACAAAAATGTGCGGTACTATTAGAAGAACATTAATAAAATGTTGAAGAGAAATTCAATTATTCAAAATTAACTGTAAATACAACTTTTAACATCGCATGATTCGAAAATGTAAATGTTTTTGCGAACAATTAATTACTCACAGCTTATAAATTACGTTAAATAAGTATAATAAACAAACATATCAAACCCAAACCAATAGTAGAAAATAATTTACAATAAACAGACAACAGCACAGCAAACAAACAGATCCCCAGTCCAATTTGCTTCCATGTGTCCCGTTTTTTCACGTAGTATGAAACAATATTTTCATGCAATTCCATCCCTAGTTTAAAAAAATTTCAAACCTGATTTTTTCATTTATGAAATGTCAAAAATAATCTGATTGCTAACTTATTTAATTCCTACAACATTGATTTGAGGTATTATTGTCTAAAATAATTCGGAAACATTTGCGCCAGTTCATTTTACATTTAAAAATACAAAACACGTGCATACAGTTAATGAGCCGGATGTCACCATTTACATTACTGTAATTAGCATCATCTCAAATCAGTGGGTAACAACCATGTTTCGGCGGGTCACGATGGCGGAATAAAATATACTATATATTACTTGTTTGGTTTAATTTGATATTATTTACTATATATCAGAGGATATTAACTATGGATCAGCGGGTTTTAGCGTTCTTTAACGTCGGCCTGTGTTTCAGCGATCAGCACTAACCAGCGTTATATTCTTTCCCAGCAAGTAGATGTTTAACAAAAACATGCAGCATGTTAAGGTCGCGAATTCAATCAATATGCAGTTAATACTTATAAATTATTTTAAACATACACATTTACAATTTGCGTTTCATTAACAAACTAGAATAATATAATACGGTTAACCGATAAATAAAAAAGGGATTGTTTTCGGTTGTGGTTTCGTATGTGTTTTATATTTCGGTGTAGGTTTCGGTTTCAGTTCTATTTTTTTCGGTTAACGGTTTCGGCTAGCAACTCTGGATTTGTTGTAAATATATGAAATTAGAAACTTTGTATCACAATATTTTAAATTATCATTAGAATTATCTACACACATTATTTAATATAGATTACCTACCTCATTTATTGCCACAGTCGATTTACTTTCATTTGTGAACATAAAATTAGATAATCTGTAGTGTATAAGGTGTCGATGACATTTACTATTATCATGTGCAATTTCAACATTACTTGTGAAAATGACATTTCCCTCACTTAATTTAGTTTCAAAGTAACCGTTTGCCTCACTAGTCAGGAAAACGGTTACTATCAAAACTAAATTGAGTTAGGACAATACCATTTGACATGGTGACTAAGGAAGCCTGGTGTGCATCTGCAAATACAACTTATTTAATTTATGTGAAATAATTATTAAATTTCTTGTATCGCAAACGTAAAAATGTAATTTTCACGGTTAATGTTGAAAAAAATTGTATATAACACACGTAGGCAAGGGTCATTGCAAAACTCTTTCCTCCCAAGTATTACAATATACTATTCCATATTAAATGTCCATGTTTCTATTTATTTCGGACAAATAATACACTTATTTTCCTCCACGAAATATAAAAAATTCTATCTGATTTAATTACGATGTGTAAAGAATTGTTGGACATAAGCAAAAATAATAGGAACCCTAATAAAATATTCACGGAAAGACCTGAAATTTGAAGCTTCGCCACTACCTCTCTGTATGTAATTGTAAATGTATTGTAATATTTTATTATATTTACATTTAATATGAAACTTGTCTTAGAAAGAAATGTGGTGCAAAATACAATGTAACTTTTCTACTAACTGTTACATTATAAAAGAAGTAGGTATGCATATTTAATAATATATTAAACTGAATATTTGTGAGCATACACTTTCAACTTACATACATTACAAACAGATGGAATTTGTACGCCTGACTAATCGGGCCTATACCGGTATTCCGAGTATAAATCCATGGAGGAGTCGCCCAACACTCAGTAGAAACATTCATATTTATAGATCAATTTGGTGTAAGAAGACCAGTCATACAGAATTTGACATACGACTACGCATACATTGGACAACCATTAGTTCTACGATGTAAAGTGGCTGTTAACCACAATATTGGCTTCCAAATGTCCTGGATAGCACCAAACCATACAGATATTCAAGTAATGGTTCTGATTATAATAATCATTTTATGATTTCTCTAATGTATTTTATATCGCACAGAACTTGAACATAGAATATATCCGAGATGTCAGGAATACAACTGGTGAAATCATTTTAAAATTTGACAACATAACGCAGGAACATCAAGGAAATTACTCATGTAAAGCATTTTATTCTACAAATAGAGGAAATTATACAACGAAACAGATTTTGGTTAAAAGTAATATTCTAGCTTCATGAAATACTAACTAACATTAATAATAAATAATTGTGGTAATTTTAGAAGGAGAAAAGCCCAGAATTGTAACGAGTAGCTTCAAAGAGCAAGAAGAAATCACCGTGGTACCCCAGGACACCGTGAACCTGACATGTTCTGCTGCCGGTGATCCGAAACCCGTGTTCACCTGGTTGAAGGTACACCCACCAGTCCCGATACATTCAATCTCTAACAGAAATAATTACCTTTACAGGATACCACTAAAGTACAAAGACTTGGTCAGCACATTGGCTTTGCTGCTGACGATTCAGAACTCACTATTTACTATGTACACCGGTCTGACGCTGGATGCTACACTTGCATAGCAGAAAATCCATTTGGACGAGATTTTCGCGCCGCCAGCCTACGTTTGCAGACAGGTACTGTGTAAACCCGCGCGCAATCAAAATATTTGTAGTACTTATAGTAAATTTAATTAAATGGATGACCAAACTATATCTTACTTTTTGTTTTATCATTAGAATACATTCGATTTCAAAATATTATTTATATCCCGCAAACTAAACGTGCAAATATTAGCAGACATGCATTGACCTTAATCCTGGGAGTACTGAAACTACTTTTTAAATATTTAATAATTCGGTTTATGCTATCAGTTATCTAAAATCAAGGATTTGCATGTTTATTTTCAGTTTCATTCATACCCTATTATGGAATAGTAATTTTTTTGATTATTCTGATTATTGTTGCTTCAGTTTTACTAGCGAGATGGACACATAAACACAAGGTACAGTTTTGAAATTAATTTGTGTATAGTGATACTTAGCTGAATGTTTATTTATTCTACAGAAATTGCGAAAAGTTTTATATGAAGCTGGTTTCATTAAGTTTAAAGCTGGAGAAATACAACGTATAAATCCATATTTAAACATATCCGAGCAAGCTGCGCTGCTGTCATATGATACAAAATGGGAAATCCCTAGACATTTAATTACACTAGGTAAGCAATTATATATTAATTTATAACAAACAACGAAAACTAATTTATTTGCAGGATGTAATTTGGGCTCAGGTTATTTTGGACTTGTGGTCGAAGCAACAGTTACAAACTTTTTTGATGGTGAATCAGAAAAAACTGTTGCTGTCAAGATGCTTCACCGGAACTGTAACGTCATTGAATTAAATTCTTTAATATGTGAACTCAAAATAATGAGTTATCTTGAGAAGCACGTCAACTTGATCAATCTATTGGGTGCGTGTACGGACAAAATTGCGGAAGGTAAACAGAAAATCAATTTCGTATAAATATTTGAAATTTCACAATAACTTTTTCAGGAAATCTGCTTGTTGTAATTGAATATTGTGAACATGGCAGCCTTAGGAACTATCTCAGGGCAAATCGTTGTAATTTCGTTAATTTAATAGATCCAGATACAGAACTTATTTGTTTCCCCGATGATGACAACGTTTCCCTACAAGGTATTCATATTCAGCCCGATTTTTTAAAAAGTTTTAGTTAATCTTAAGTTTTGATTAAGACAAATTATGCTACACCATATTCTCTAAATAATTTCAATAAACCTAAATATAAATCTGTTACAGTTAACTTTTTAAAATATGATTTAGAAAAACCTTTCAACATCGAATTTGAGTAAGGTTAGTTTAGCCAAAATTGAAGATTGGCTAAAAAAACTCTTTACATAATCGATCTGTTTAAGTTTAAAGATTAAATATTCTTCATATGCAAGAGTTGTGTGTGTGTGCATTAGACGCGGTTAGTCGTGGCTCGGGCGACGTTAGCACGCTGCAGCTGCTGCGCTGGGCGCTGCAAGTGGCGCGAGGCATGGAGTTCCTCGCCTCCAAACAGATCCTGCACGGAGACCTAGCGGTGAGAAATGTTCTGCTGGATAAGCATTACGTGGTGAAGATTAGTGACTTCGGGCTGTCGAAGACTTTAAGCTCTAGTGGTTATTATAAGAAGACATCTCAAGTGAGCAATAGTTGTATAGTGTTATTTGTGTGCAGCTGCAAGTATTGTATGTGTTCCAACAGTGCTCGCTGCCGGTCAAGTGGATGGCGATCGAGTCCATCCGAGACAAAACGTTCTCCACGCAGTCCGACGTGTGGGCATTCGGCGTGGTGCTGTGGGAGCTCTTCAGCCTAGCGCGGACCCCGTACGCCGAGCTGGAGGCAGACTTCCGCTTCTATCGGAAGCTGGAGAGCGGCTACCGCTTGGAGCGACCCGAGTACTCCACAAGGGAAATGTAAGAGCCGAGTGCATAGTGTGTGTGACATTGTATGAGCAGTGTTTATGTGTGCAGCTATCAAGTGATGCGCGAGTGTTGGTTCGAGCGGCCGTCAAGCAGACCCACGTTCTCCTGTCTTGGCCGCACGCTCCAAGACCTGCTACAGAATCCAAATGAGGTAAACAACCTGCCTTTAGATTGGTAATAACAATATTTAAGGTGATTAATGATGTTTTATTTACGACCATGTATAAAATTGACCTTAGTTGGATGATTTTAGTTCGTGAAATGGCTGTTTAATAGCAACGCTGATCTTGCCAGGGACCCTAAAAACAAACCAAGTCATTGTATATTTATTAAAATGCGAACTATACATTAAACGTTGACATCTATACTTCAAATAATATTTGCTTTTTTTGAGGTATAAAACACTACAAAATTTTTAACACGTTGACTGCCAACTACGAGATAACTCGTAGATTGCGTTCTTTGCTAGGACGCCGACTACGAGTTATCTCGTACTGTGTTTACTTACCATTTTCGCGCAGCTACGATTAAACTCGTAACATATCAGTGCTACGAGTAATATGGATAGATGGCTTCTGGGAAGAGAACAAAAAATCAATGCTGGCTACATGAACAGAAATTTTATTAATAAATAAACAGAAAATATAATTATAACAACGAGATAATTCGTAAGACCTTTTTTTTAAAAAAAAATACATTTTCTATGCTTTTTGATGATTACTATGTAATATAATTAGAGGTTTTAATAATATAAAATGATTAAATGAAATTGGCTTTTTAGACCGGAATTCTGAAAATTGCCGTGGCAGTCAACGTGTTAAATACATAAACAATATAGCGGGATTATTTCCTTGAATTGACAGTTAATGTTACGTTGTCAAATATACAGCAGAGTCTAAACTAATTAACCAGAACGAGAGCTCAGAATATCAATTAATGTTGAACTTAAATACATACGTAGATGATGGGATAGGTAGCTGAGTGGTATCGAGTCGGTCTGTGGATTTGAAAACCTGAGTTTGATTCCAACAATCGACAAACAGTTTTCACCACATTCACATTTTTAATACTACTTTCATCTATATGTATATTCGCTGTATTAGTCTTATTTTTATGTTTTCTTACAAACTGAAATATAAAATATAGTTCAATAAATTTAACTTTTTTCTGACCAAGGTATGAAGCTGATTTAACCAGCGGTTGAAAGTGCCCCGAGTGAGGTGATTGAATGTACCCCATACTGACATTGTGAACAATATCGTACTTTATACCAACAAGTATTATTTTAAGCTTAGAACAGTTTCATAGGATTGATTTTTGAGGATGATAAATACTTATACATACCATATATGACTTACTAATGATATACTTCATAAACTTGCAAATAATAAAATAAATGGTATAAAAGAATGGTAGAATCACAAACATTGCAATTCTTTTCTTCCAACATCTTCACTTCAACGTGTTTCTAACTATATTGAGAATGATGATGAAGAAGTCTCCTATAATACTTACTTACTTACTGACTTAATTCAAACAGTAAATGAGTTACTGCCTGTGGTTGAATATACTTCATTATTGAATCTGCTCTCCCCACCCCCCTTTCCTTACTGTAATTTGGGTAAAGTTTACGTTGTACAGAACAGCGTAAATAAACAAATAAAGTCACTGTTTTAAACTAAGGGTAACTTATGTGAATATTTTGCAGTAATTTGTTAACGTGTTGGTATGTTGCAGCGCTTGTCTGCTGAAATGGAGTGTGCGTCATCTAGCGCCGCAGCCAGCATGCTCGCTGCCAGTCAGGCTAACTACACAGCCACGTCGGACTGGATAGCTCTGGATATCCTGCCTCGCACTTCCACTGTTCATCACACCACTACAACACGGCTTTAGTTACCAATTCAATTTATGTATTTTATATGAAGCCTAAAAATAATAATTGAAATGTGTCTTTTGTATTAAAACATTTTCCACAAATTAATTAATGTTTCTATTTTAGCGTTATATCGCGATTGAAGTGTAAAATGAGCAACATGCGCAATGGTGACCGCTTCGTTCTTTTTTTCTATGTAGAATATAAATAATAATATAAATAAATGGATTATTTAAATTAGAGTATTTTTTTTTTAATTCTAGATGTACGTAAGGCCCAAATGTTCAACATTTAAGTCGTTAAAAGAAATATTTTAAAAAAATAATATATATAGTGGTTCAAACGCCTCCGGGGGGGCTGCGCCGCTTCAAGAAGCTCTCTAGATCCTGTTTACTGGGGGATCAGCCCTTCATTCTTCTTAATATTGCTTCATACTTATGCTTCTCCATATCTCCCAGTTTCCTGTTTTCTCTTTCCAGTTGGTAACTCCCGCATTTTTCAGGTCTTCCTTGACTTCAGTTGTCCACGTTGACCTAGGTCTTCCTTTTCTTTTTCTTCCCGGGTCCCATGTCAAGATATTACGTATCATTGCGTCCTCTCCTGCCCGCCATATATGCCCCAGCCATCTTACTCTTTGTTGTTTAATCTTTCTTACAATGACTTCGCCGTCTATCTCTGCTAGTATCTCACTGTTCATTCTTCTTCTGTATACATCTCCACTTATTTTAATTGAGCCCAGTATCCCTCTTAGTATTTTCCTTTCGATTACTCTCAATTGATCCTCCTCTTTTTTTGTCATTGTTAACGTCTCCGCATCATAGAGTAGCAGCAGTCTTATCAATGTTTTATATAATTTTATTTTTGTTGCTTTGGTTAATATTTTATTTTTTAGCAGGCCCTTGTGTATGTGATACGCTCTGTTTGTTGCAAAAACCTTTTCTTTTATTTCTGTCTCTCTGTCTCCTGTATTTGTTATCATTACACCTAGATACTTGTATTTCTCGACCTCCTCGATTTCGAGATTTCCTATTTTTATTTTGTTGTTCTACTTTTGCTTGCCATATGTTAATTAATTTATCATGTTTCTCATTATGTCTCTTCTTGTTGTTATGATTACGACATCATCTGCGTACGCTATCATTTGCCCACCATTTTTTCTAATTGAATTTTTATTTATATTCTTTGTTACATGCTCAATTACTATATTGAAGAGCGTTGCCGATAGTGCATCTCCCTGCCTCACACCTTTGTTTATATTGAATTCTTCTGTGTCCCCGTTTCCAGTCTTCACACATATTCTTGAGTTTTCCATTGACATTTTTATCAATATTCTCAATTTAGGTTCTATCTTTAATTCCCTTAGAGCCACCATCAGTTTTTCTCTGTTTATCGAGTCGAAGGTCTGTTGAAAATCAATAAATAGTATCTCTATTGTTATTTTAGCGTTATGTGTTTTTTCAGAATTTGTTTCAGTATGTGTATCGCGTCTATTGTCGATCTACCTTTTACAAACCCACACTGGTACTGTCCTATCTTATTACTCGTTGCCCTTGCTAGCCTTCTCTGTAGTACTGTTGATAGTATTTTATATGAATGAAGAGCATTATTCCGCTGTAGTTCTTGCATTCTTCCGGATCTCCTTTTTTGTATATTGTTATCACTTGTCCTACTTCCCATTTTTGTGGCATTTTTTTCACTTTTCATATTTGTGCTATTATCTTATGCATTTTCGTGATTATTTCGTCTCCTCCATACTTTATGAGCTCCATGTTTATTCCATCTACTCCCGGCGCTTTTCCATTTTTACTCTTCATAATTATATCTTTTAGTTCTTCTTCTGTTGGCTGTTGCGTTGTTTCTTCTTTTGCCGCCACTTCCTCTTCTGTTTCGTCATCTTTCTCTCCGTTCCCTCTCTCTTTCTCTGTATTTGGGTTTCTTTCATTGAGAAGCTCTTTGAAATACTCCTCCTACACTTGTTTTTCTTAAATTCCGTTTCGGTATTTTTCGTTTATATCTTTCATGCTTGTTATCTTTATTTTGTTCTTAGGTTTCTGTTTCCTTAATTCTTGATAAAAGTGTCTTGTGTTCTTATTCGTTCTCACCTCCTCTATTGTCTCTATCTTTCTTTCCATCCATTTTCTTTTCTTACTTCTTAATTCTCTACTGCATTATTTCATTATTTTGTTGTATTCTTCTTTCGTAGCTTTCTTTTTCTGTTTGTATCCATTTTAGCCTAGCTCTACTTTTTCTTTCTGACAGTGCTTTGCATTCTCCGTTGTACCACTACTTTACCTTTTCTCTTCTCCTTGCTTCTAGGGTATCCTCAGCTGCTTTTACTATGCCCTCTTTAATTTTATCCCATTCTTCTTCCACACTTTCCTCTCTCAAATCATTGCCCATTATGTATGCATCTATTTTCTCATTATACTCTCTAATTCCTTGCTCTGTCTTCAGTTTTCCTGTGTTCCATTTCGTTTGCGTTTTCCTGCTTTTGTGTATTTTTTAAATTTTCTGCAGTACTGTTGCTATTACCATATAATGGTCTGAATCAGCGGTCGCTCCTCTGTATGTTCTTACATCTCATATTGATGATTGCCATCTTTTGGATATGAGTATGTGGTCTATTTGAGAGTAATATATTTGGTCATGCGACGTCCATGTTATCTTGTGCTGCCAGGGATGGTTATGTTCTGTGCTTCTTATGACCATATTTTCTCTTATTGCGAAATTGCATATCCTTTGACCATTGTCGTATGAAGTTTCCTGTATTGTGTATTCTTTTATATACTCCTCTTTGCCTATTTGTGCATTCATATCACCTACTACTATAATCACGTCTTCTGTTGGTATTTGTTCTAGTTCTTCTTCTATTTTCTCATTGAATTTCTCTTTTTCTTCGTTCTTTGCGTTTTCGGTCGGGGCGTAAGCTTTTATTATTGATATGTTGATTGGTTTTGCTTTTATTCGTACATATGCTAATCGTTCATTTATTGGTTTAAATTTAATTATATTATTTTTCATTATATTCGATATCATAAAGGCTACTCCATACTGCCCTTGCTTTTCGTCTCCTGAGTACAGCAATGTGTATTCTTCATTATCTATTTGTCCTTCTCCTTTCCATCTCGTTTCCTGCAGACCTGCTATTTGTACATTATATATTTTTAGTTCTGCGCTTATTTCTTTAATTTTCCCTGCCTTCAGCATTGTTTTCACGTTCCATGTGCTAATTCAGATTATCTTATTTTGGTTACCTTTCTTTTTGTTTCCTCTTTTGTCTTCATCTCTATGCTTCGCTCTCTTAAAGTTTCTTTTTCTTTGCCTATTAGCTTCTTTTGGTTTACATGTTGTTGATCTCTTTTCATTCTGTAGGCATCTAGTTTTTTGGAACGATTTCATTTTTTACATTCTCCCAAAAATATGTTTCTCCATCTATTATTATTATTAAAAATAATAATAAATTAAAATATTCCAGTGTGACTGAATGTTATGCAATTTAATATTTGCTAATTGTAATTGACCTGCGGAATCAATACTTGTAACATATGAAGAAATAACATAAACAATTTTTGGACATTTTTAACAAAATAAAATAGTCCCATTTGACAAAATTGGCGTGCATTTTCGTATGTCATTTAACCAATAAATATAATTGAAATATAAGTAAATATTTTTTATGCTACATGATTCGTATTTCATCACTGAAATTAGCCTGAAACTCATGTTCTAATATCTGCAAGAGTTTACTGTGTTCGAGAAACAAATATTCATTCATTTCAAAATAAAATTTCAAGTATGACCTACGAAAAATTTATCTATGAAGTTAAAGAGAAATCAATAAGAGAAATATGCTTGTCAATAACATCTTTAAAATATGTAAATACTTACAGAATGTTTGAAACTATAAAATATTCAAAATTTGCTTTAACTTTTGGCTACGCTTAGTGATCCTCTGAAATATCCAAAAATAAAATTTCTCACTCAAAATTGTAAAAATTAAATAAGTTGAAAACATCACACATTTGACAAGAATTAAATGACATTTCGTTATTTTGATTAGATAATTAACTAGGCTCTAACGGATCCTGATGAATAGTATTTCTTAAAATAAACTATGGGGTAGGTGGCTCAGTGGTATTTAATCGGCCTGTGGGTTTCCCAAAGCTGTCAAACAATTTTCACTACGTTAAATTTACAACATCTTTGGGGGTCTTGATTTGACGTCTGGTAACCGCACTTCACGTGAAGAAATATATCACTTACCGAGATCTACTACGACAGAGTGCCACACCCAGTAATGGGTAAAAGGCGTGATGATATATTTATTTATTTTTTTGCATATAACGTGTTTTCCGCAAATATTTCGAAACCAAAACATTTTACGCAAAAATGACTTAAATGAAAAGTAATCAAACAGAAGGGGACCATAATTCTATAATATTGGTTTTGTCACAGGTGGCGCTGTTGTCGCTATAACAAGGTCAACTCATTTTTTAAAATGGGAACCCCTGTTTTTGATTGTAGATTCGGATTCCTTGTAAAAAAGAATATGAATTTACTTACCTTTTTTTTGTAAGCATGAGAGATGGCGCCGTAATCGCAAAAATTCGATTTACTGTACTTTTCAGGAGATTAAACAAAATAAGGAGGCCTCCCACTTATGGGGAGGTAGTCTTAGTTAAAAAAATAATTTTGAACATGCATGTTGACTTTAATTTAAGAACTACGTTCCGCATAACCCAGGAATAACGATGTGGACGTAGTAGTTTTATGTTCCCTTCGGTAAATCTAATTTTCTTGCTGTAATAGCTTTATGTTTATCTTGAGACAACGAAAAATCTGGGGGGAGGGTTCCGTGTTTAAGAATCGGTGCGGGTGGATGTGATGTAACGGGGACGCAATTTTGACATAGTTACAGATACGCGATTTGTTGATGCGTTTTAGGGGTGGTTCTCTACGGTAGAGGTGGTAGTTTTGATTTGGACAGGGTAGGAACGTCGGTGGGGTAATTCGGTTAAATATGCAAGTTTGAGTTCGAATCGAGAAACTTGATTCCGATCTCGTTCAGCTAAAAACTTTTGCTCTAGTGCTCTGGTCGTGATAGACGGTCGCGTCCAGATTAATCTGTGATTGTTGTGCGTTTATGACAATCTAGCATTCCGGCGAGAGTATGGTCTCTAACCAGTCTTAGAAGCTTTGTTTCTGTGCTCTGGTTCTGGTATTACGATCCCGTCCAGGTGACTTGAGATTGTTGAGTTATTTACGACTGTCAGCATATACGGGGGAATCTAGGTTCTGTGCTCTGAATTTGGTGAACTCATCGCGTCCAAGTTTAAGCTGAGATTGTTGAGCGGGTACGATTGTCCAGCATATTGAATGACGGTGCTAATTGATCGCGTCCAGGTTTGACCTGAGATTGTTAAGCAAGGACACTTAATCATTTTTCGGCAGAACTCTGACTATAAGTTATTGATATTGCAAATTTGTTCATTGCAAAATTAAAATCCAACAAATTAATTATTCCGAGTTCGTTTTTGACACTGGAGCTATTTCTGACTAACATCAGAATTGTATCATAGCCAAAGTGTTATCATTGAAAACTTCAGTTTCCCGTAATATTAAAATTCAACTAATTCGTTATAATGAATTTGTTAGTAACCCGCATATACTATATCTGGCTCGCGTTGGAAAATTGAGATATAATAGTTTAAGTGGGATATCAGCATTGACTCGCACAAGTGGGAACTACAAAACCTGTGGTATTGCCAGCGTAGGGACTCACTTCGCCTCAATTCCGCAAAGCGCGGGAAAACGCACAAACAATTGTAATATATATTTCTTGATTATTTACTATTTTTTAATGCTGGTTTTATTCTTGCGTGGAGGAAATTAGGCGGCAATTTTAAATTCAGAAGTAATACTTTCCTAGCATTTGATAAGGTAAATAAATTCAGAAGCTTGAATTTCTTTGGAAAATTACAGTTCTCATAATTTACCTAGGTCAATAATAGTCCATTATTGACCGTTGTTAACGACGTGGTACAGAAAAATAATTTTACAACTCAAAACAAAGTCCTAAACATAAATACTGTAACGTTTATTATAATTTCGGGTTCGGTGAAGTTTATTATTAAATAAAACACGAGTAATGAAAAACACTAACAAAATATTTATTTTAAAACGAAACTAATGTAGTACAACTACTAAGACATATATTTATATTCAACACGTATTTATATTTACAACAAAGTATTTAGCAACGACTTGCACTGTTCACACTTCGAATACAGAATGCCCTTGCCGGCCCAAACTGTCCCTTATATACTGGAACAAGATTTTCCAGAATATACGAGAGCCTCTGGAACACGGTTCGGTCTTGTCTATTGCGTACGAGACAGCAGTGAACGCGCTGTAGACTATGACGCGTCGACTGTTCCAGACGGAACAGGGCCGTACTCGCTACAATACCTTTCGTAAGTGTTGAAAGTATCAAATATTTTTGCCAGTTAAAATGAAATTTTGTTTATCTCCTTTTTTATTACTGGCGCAATTCTGAATGCGAATATTTTTCCCCATCCTTTTGTAATTATTTCCATTTGATACCCATGAAATTCTTATTAATAATATTGATTACTTTTTACAGACTTCCCGGCGATATTGTGAATGCAAATATTTTTACGCCGTCCTTAGTAATTTATTCTTTCCATATTGTTATTTCCATTCCTTCAAATTATTGTTTATATTTATTAATTTTTACAGATCTATCGGTGCAATTGTAAATGCGAATATTTTTACGCAGTCCTCTTGTTGTGAAATCCATTCCTTAAAATTATTATTGTTCATATTTATTAATTTTTACAGCCGACCGGCGCAATTGTGAATGCGAATACTTTTCCGTAATAATGGTATGAAATTGTTATTGTAGTATTTATGATTAACATTTAAAAAGTATTACTAAAATCTGCAGTTTTATAAACAAAAGTGAATAAATAAATAAATAGTTAAAATGTATTGATTCTGTATTAAAAGTTTCAGTTTTACGATATAACTAATATATAAAAATAAAGTAAGGTTAGCTGGAAAATTATATAATTTTTCTACTTCAAACAAATATTGTATGTAGAAATTGAGCTTTCTGATCTACATTTATGAAGCAAAATATATAGGCTACATGTCCTATAACGCATTGCTTATATAAAAACTTTTATTACTTAATTTTTTACATCTTTTTATTATATATGAAGATTTTAATTTCGTGTAGGTATTACACCGCACGCATATATTAGATATATATTCAAAGCCTACCCAGGTAGATGTAGAGACACTTTCATCGGCGAGTATTGTGGAATTTTAAATAATTTAGTGCCGGGGGATGTAGTTTTAGCAGACAGGGGCTTCCATATTTCTGAGTCAGTAGAAATTTATTCAGCCACCTTACATCGGCCTATTTCTGTGAAGGATACATATTTTACGTATTTACATTTGACATAAATAAAAAATAATATTTTAGGAAACCCTCAACTACAGCCACATGACATTAAAAAGTCAAAGAAAATTTCAAATCTGCGGATACATGTGAAACGAGCAATTGAACTCTTAAGCCATAAATATAATTTTTAATGTGCTGCCCAAGTCTATTATGAACGGTGGCGACTATTGATAAAATTGTGTGTATAAAGAACAATGACAAAATTAGGAAAAGGTTAATTAC
The DNA here is from genome assembly GCA_947425015.1 of Pterostichus niger. NCBI lineage: Eukaryota > Metazoa > Arthropoda > Insecta > Coleoptera > Carabidae > Pterostichus > Pterostichus niger. Next base: position 1,462,785 of record OX380347.1, read on the forward strand.
TTATTTCTTCGCAGTTTTCAATTTGATAATTTTTATGCAAAGATGCTTACAAGAGTCGCACAACCAAAGTTTAAGAACTTTTGTTTGTATGGAGCAGGAAGAATTATCGCACTTAATCATTTTCCGTCGTCTGACTTTCTGCAGAAACACCATAAAACGACCAATGGTGCTGCACTTGTAGAAGTCTGAGACTGGGTTGTTGGAACTTGCGAAGTAGATTCTCGGCGAAAAGTGTAGATAATATTTACCTCAAAATTTTGAATGATTTATTAATATTTATATACATATAAAATGCAGCTAATAACTTACCAAATAATTCTGGTAAAATAACTTGCTTCCAAAAAATTGTGGCTTTATTACTTTCTCTTTCCCAAAATGAACAATCAAACATGATACATATAAATCTTTCGCACTACAAACAACAAAATCGCAAAACTCTTTGTTACAAATCGCCATTTAAATCTGCACCTGATAATAATAGCTGTGGTTTTTTTAAGTCATAATCTTTTCTCCCGTTTTAAGATACTTCGGAAGCGATTCGCTGAATATACTGTCCTTTGCACAGTATGGACACTTAACTTCCACACAGCCAAGACCACAACAATCGCAACTGATAATTGCATCAGGCGACGCGCCGAAATGCGGGTAATCATGCGATAAATTAAACCCACTTTATAAATTTCAAAAGATTCGTGCGTGGAATAAGTTAATTGAAAGTAAGTTTCGATGGTATCCTTCTCATGCTTGTAACCATACATCGTATGTTTTGAAACAAATTTTGTTAGTTAATAACACATTAATTATTGATAAGGCAGGTTTGAATATAGTGGTCGAACATGCCTGTTTAAATCTCGCCGCTGTTATTCGACCACTTCGTTGCTTGAACCACAATTTCCTACCTAAAAATATATAATATACATTAAATTATTTTATTACATTAAAAAATCAAGGCAACTTACCACTTTGTTCTCTAGTTTGCTCTTCAATTGTTTCGCAATCCTGAGGCGTTATACTAGGGAGAATTCTTCATTCTTGTTGCGCAACTCTTCTATGGTTATCAAGCTAAATTCATCAGCAAACAGATGCAGAAGAGGATTAACCACATCAATGGCTTGTTCCTCGTCAAAGTAAAATGGAGCAAAAGTGCAATGGAAATCAACTCCTTATAGAAGGCAATTATGCTAACCATTATATTGCCATTACCTTATAGGAAACTATAAAATAGAGTTTTGCGAAGTGCTATTTACGTTCTTTAGATAATAATATCTAGAAAATAAAACAAGTGCGATGGCTGGGAATAGAACCTGTATCAATTGCTTGAAAGACAACTATGCTAACTATTACACCAACTTCGCCTCATAATGACTTATAAAATACAGTTTTATGAAGTGTTATTTAATGCTACCGAATAACAAAATATGTGCGATGGCCGGGCATCGAACCCGGATCAACTGCTTGGAAGGCAACTTTGCCTGACCATTACACCACCATCGCTGTATAGAGAATCTTTGAGTAAGTAATACGAATTAAAAGTGGGCTCAACCGGGATTTGAACCCGGGACCTCTCACATCCAAAGCGAGAATCATACCCCTAGACCGTAGAGCCGATCGTACGCAGTGCTTCCATTTAATTATTATAAGATTAGATCCCCTGTTCTGTAATTGGGATTGATTATTTTTTCTTGTGTTTTGTAAAAAATAATTAAATGGAAGAACTGTGTACGATCGGCGCAATGGTCTAGGGCAGTGGTCGGCAAAGTGCGGCTCCAGAGCCGCATGTGGCTCTTTGGTTCCTTAAGTGCGGCTCTGGCACAAATATCCACGGAAGGCGCAATAATATTTTCATTAAAAAAAAAACTTGGTAAGAAAATAATTACATCTTATTTTGATAAATTAAAATTCTTCTATAAATCGAGAACATATATAATTTTTTGTTTAAGTTAAAAGATAGATAGGTAATTAAAATTTTATATTGTTGTAAAAACACGTAACGAACATCGAGTTTAATTTTGAAATTGACATTGGTAGCTTTGAAATACAATTGCTGGATTTAAAAAATAAGAAGTTATGGCGCTCTCAATTCGAACGTCTTTGTGTTGAATTGGAAATATTGGAGAAGAAAAAATGTGATCTTAGTTCACAACACAAGTGGTCTGCTTTAAATGACCTGGAGAAGGAAGACATGATCATTTTCAACGCTTAGAATAGTATTCCTGACTCTTACGATCAGCTGAAAAGGCTCGCGTTTGCTGTTCTTTCCCTTTTCGGTTCTACATATATATGCGAACAATCTTTTTCAAGCATGAACATTATCAAGAGTAAACTGAGAAGTCGTCTTATTGATGAGAACATGGAATCATGCCTAAAATTAAAAACAACAACATACAAAGTGTAATAAAATTTAGTGTAATAAAAGTTTACTAAACAAGCAGATTTGGCTCCCAATTTTTTTTTTAATTGTTGTTATGTTCATATTTGACTCTTTGGCTAATAAGTTTGCCGACCACTGGTCTAGGGGTATGATTCTCTCTATGAATGTGAAAGGTCTCGGATTCAAATCCCGGTTGAGCCCAGTTTTAATTCGTATTATATATTTTATTTCGGTAACATTAAGTAACGCTTCATAAAACTGTATTTTATAATTCGTCATAAATCTGTAATTAAAAGTCATAAATAATTGTCATGCTGCGTAAACATGTCTTAATTTTGTTGTTTCATCAACCAATCTTGATCATACTTGTATAAATTCTAAACCTTCTACATTGTAATCTCTCGAACCAACTAACTAAATCTACTCCTGCACGTCCTCAACGCAAATACCGGGGTCGGATTGGACAAGATCCGTTCTTTATGTACAAGCAGTGCATCTGGTTGCCGAGATTAAATCCGGTCGACTTTCGCTCCTCGTACTTCTGACTTGCAATGTTATGTGCACAATAATATAATAATTTTATCTATTCGTATAAGTGTATTTACAATTTGTTGATGGTCCAGTAAAAGGCTACAGCTTTACAGTCGAACTGACTTTAGATTGTAAGTATGCTTTCTTGAGTCTTGTGTCATTATTATTAGAATAGGATTTTTTACCAATGTTAAAAAAAATTAAACTTAATAATATTAATTATTTGTGCGAAACATATTTTTTTTAAATAATTATAAAATAACTTTTTAGTCATCATTAGGTGTATTACTATACAAACATTTACATTAGACAACACATAACTAGAATAAAATGTTAAGTAGGGGCAGTGACTATATATACTCACATACTCACTGGTAGGGGGGAACTGTTTACATTCGGTTGCTATATTTTTTTTTCCATTATCCGTTTTTCGAATTTCCAAATTCTCTAATGAATTAAGCTTAAGATCTTTCAGTTGCGTATGAAGAACTTTGTAATTTTTATTGAATGGTTGTTTTCAATACAATGTTGGGATAAGCCAGTTGTTTTATATAAATTTCTATGGATTTATGTGTTCTTGCAACCTTGACTTAATATTTCTGCCGCTTTGCCCTATGTAAATGGCATCATATTCATTACACTGGATTTCATACACTCCAGACAATTAATTTGTATCTATTTGTTTATCAAAATTTTTCCTAAAGTCGTTTTATTAGTGGCAACACTTAATATTTAGCTTTTTGAATATTGATGAAACTTTTTGAGTTTTTTTCGGAATATAATTTAAATAAACCCAATTTGCGTTTTATTCGTTTGTATTGGTGTATAAAAATTAGGTAAATAAGCTTTTTATTTTTATTTCTTAATCATTTGTTAATCATGTCTTCTTTATAACCATTATTAACGGCTATTTATTTAATGATGCTACGTTCATTGTTAAAGCTTATTTTGTTTAAAGGGTTTGTTGTTAATTTGTGTATCAAACTACGCAAGGCTTCAAGTTTTACAATTAATGATTGATAGAAACATTTAGGTATTATGGTATCGGTGAACGTGGGTTTCCTATATATTGTGACGATCTTTGCTCTGATCGCCAAATTTGTGATGTTCCCTGCGGGTCGCCGCCTCGGTGAGTACCCTCGGGCGCCAGTCTTCGAAGTCGGTGCGGACGGTGGCGACGACGTCGTTTGCCTAGATAGCTCTGTGGAGAAAAGGATTCCAGGAGGTTCACTACGTGCCCAGGTGGCTTTTAAATGACACTGCGTACACTGGTTTATATGGTTTATTTAAACAAATAAAACAAAGAAATGACAATTACGTACAAAGTTATAAAAAGTGATACCGTAAAATGCAGCGTAAATCTGTCTAACTTCTAGACGCCACAATCACAATAATTGAACTAGCCTCAGAACTGATTGTCGACTATTGTGGGAAGACGCCACAATGCCAACAATCGAGCTAACTTTAAGTGACATAAGCTAAACACTGATTAGATTAATTGTTGGCAACTGTAGGAAGACGCCACAGTCCCAACAATAAAAATAATCTCAAAACTAATTGATGACTATTGTAGGAAGACGCTACAATAACAACAATCGAGCTGACTTTAAATGAAATGAGCTAAATACTGATTAGATTAATTATTGGCAACTGTAGGAAGACGCTACAATCCCAACAATAAAAATAATCTCAAAACTGATTGCTGACTATTGTAGGAAGACGCTACAATAACAACAATCGAGCGGACTTTAAATGAAATGAGCTAAATACTGATTAGATTAATTGTTGGCAACTGTAGGAAGACGCTAAAATCTCAACAATAAATATAATCTCAAAACTGATTGCTAACTATTGTAGGAAGTCGCTACAATAACAACAATCGAGCTGACAAACAGATTTGACTACTGATAATTGTAGAAAGGCGCTACAATATCTGCAATACAATTAACAACAACAATAATAATAAACAGTCTTAATATTTTCACCTCTATACTATAACGGACGGTCGGATTGGCACTAGAAGAAACCTTCGGAAGTCGCAAAGGCTCAAAAACTAGTGGATTGTTCGGAAGACACAAACAATCTCCTGTTGTGAGATTTTTGGCCGGTTTATATACCATCTGAACCTCCATAAGGCCCGTGTTACCAAAAATTGCAAAATTTGTAAATTAAATTAAGTCTCCAACATGGTTTTGACTTGTATAAAGATAAAATCAAATATAAAAAATAATTTATCCCGCGCGCGGTTCGAACGCACGAACCTTCGCTCGAACTGAGCATCACCGGTTCGTAGAGTAGCGTGATACTTCATCACAGTACATAATTTAGATCTTTATTGGATGAGCCGAATTTGATGGCAGAGCGAGCGCAGCGAGCGAGGCTAATAAATAAGGCGAGTCTATAAAGTCCGATTATGTACGAGTTGCATACAACGTTTTATGTTCGACTGCATGAAGAATATTTTCTCTTCAAATATGATTGTCAATATCTATATTTCAAACATTTCATTGCATCTCAAAGTGTGCGTCGTTGTTATGCATTTGTTGCTTTATTTATCAAATAGTGTTGAGATGGATGAAGACATTGAAGACGTTCCAAAAGAAATAAAAGATCTTGTATGTAATGCAAGAGAATATCTAACAATTGTATGAAGACAGATATAATACTGTGACGAGTTATGGCGGACTCGTCGACAAAATGTTGGCGTGAGTTGCTCGGGCGCCAACGGTCGGATAGCGGTTTCGGAGACAATAGAGTTTTCAGAAAGAAACACAAAGTTGGTAAAAAATGACGAATTGAGTCTTTATTAAGCACTTGTGTCACTACAGAAATGTCGTTGATTATCAGCAGTAGGATATACCGCGGCGGGATCGGGGAATACAGAGGTGACGTTTTTGGGAAAACGACGCCTGGCGTTGGGACGCCGGTATGTCCGGAGCGACGGTCGGGGCCCGCGGTGTAGGCCTGCAGGTTCGGAAATGGCGAAAACGCGGATTGGTCACAAATCGACGCCGCGCGTCGCGGCGGTGGGGTTCCCGTAATAGCGGCTGGTCGACTCGTAATGATCGCGATGAAAGGTTTTTCACTTTTCCGGAAAATCGGCGCCAAGCGTCGCGACGGTGGGGTTCCCTGGACGACGGGTGGTGTGTCGGAAATGATTCCGCGACGCGTCTCGCGGAATTCGACGTGGTGCACTCCGGCCGTACACGCAAACTCCTCACCGTAACGTCTCGGATTGCTCACGACAGACGCCAAAGTGATTGGTTTGGTTGTCGCACAAGAGTTCCTAAAACGGAAGGTGGCACGCGACGAAGTCGCGAAGTTACGGTGTGAACTCCGGCCGTGCACGCAAAACTCCTCACTGTAACGTCTCGGATTGCTCACGACAGACGCCAAAGTGATTTGTTCGGTGGTCGCACAAGAGTTCCTAAAACGGAAGGTGGCACGCGACGAAGTCGCGAAGTTACGGTGTGAACTCCGGCCGTGCACGCAAAACGCCTCACTGTAACGTCTCGGATTGCTCACGACAGACGCCAAAATGATTTGTTCGGTGGTCGCACAAGAGTTCCTAAAGCGGAAGGTAGCACGCGACGAAATCGCGAAGTTACGGTGGGAGCTCCGGCTTGTAACGCAAACGGCCCACAGCAACGTCTCGGATTGCTCACGACAGACGCCAATGTGAGTGGTTCGGTGATCGCACAAGAGTTCCAAACGGAAAGTGGCACGAGACCTCGAGGAAGCACAGTACGGTACGGTAAATAAACAGGAGTGCATTTCTTACCTAGAAGTCGGAGTGGCCTGGTGACTGGAAGACGGTAGCGGAGATGTCGATGAATTCATAGATGAAATCTGACTGTCATAGCTGTCTCGGCAGCGCGGTTTATATACTGTTTTCGTTAATTAAACGGGTCCTAGGGTGTCAAAGTTTGTCCGTCCTATGTTAACATATAGGGCGGATTGGTTATAAACGGAAACTGTACTACCCGGTCCGCGATCCAGTTTAATCAGCAATTTTTCGGTGCGCGTCTTCCTCGTAAACCCGGTGTTGATTTTTCGCGTCTCTCGGTTGTTGCGTTCACGAGATATAGGCGTTTTCGCGATCGTGATCTATATAACGAACATTGTGACGAGCACACTTCGTCACATCCTCGCGATACTTCGGGATGAAGAAAGAGGGAATACAGGGTCTTTTATTGTCAAATTACCACTCTATCTTAACTTAATTTTTGTCAACTAGACTAATTAAAACTTAACAAAACTTACCAATAAACTTAACTTACAAACTTAAAAAAAAATTAACAACCCAACTTATGATTACAAAATTTACATAACTTAATATAATAAACCAAACTTAACTAAAAAATACTTAACTAACTTAACTCAACTACACTTATGAACTAAAACTTAATAACTTGTCCGTAAGCGGCACTAATGTCAAACTTAAGCAACGGGGGGGGGCACTGCACTAGAGGGCGGGGTGTCTACGGGGGATGGAGACACGTTGCCCATTGCCGTTTGGTCCTGGAGGACCGCGGGGGACGTAAGGACTGGAGCCAGCGTCCGTAGTCGGCTTCGGGTGGGGCGGCGACGCTCTGGGTCCTGCTGTCCTCGGGTGGGGGGCTGCGGTCCGGGCTGAGGGAGGCGAGAAGGTCCACCAGCTCCTGCTGGGCATCCACCAAGTTGTTCCGGGTCGGGATGGGGTCCGCCGGCGCTGGACAGGGGAGTCGGCCTGGACTCCCTGCCGGGATTGGGGCCCGCCGCGCCAGGGTGCCTCCGGGCCTGGACGGGACCTGACTCACGTCGTCCTCGGTGTCGGACGGTATGGGCGACGTGGTCAGGTCGATGGTGTCGCCTTTCGGAGAAGGCGACCGGTAGGGCCGGATTACTGGCAGAGCGCTTATCCTCGCCGGAAAGGGTCCAAACCTGGCGACCAGGGCCACTCGCAGGGCCTCGTCACCGTCGCCAGGTGCGGGTGGTGACTCGGGTGCTGGAGCCGGTGGTGGTGCAGTGCGGGCGGGACGTACCAGCTGGCTAGCTAGTACGTTGATGACGGGGCTAATCCGGGATCCTCGGCTGTGGTGGCCGACCCGCCGGATACCTGGCAGCGGCAACGGTCCGCTGCCAGCCCAACCTATCACCCTTACAGGGGCTCCGCCCTCGGAGCATAAGGGTGACTTCCCGCCCTAATGGGCAGATCCGGGATACTCGGCTGTCGCAGCCGACCCGCCTGATGCCTGGCAGCGGCAACGGTCCGCTGCCAGCCCAACCTGTCACCCTTACCGGGGCCTCTGCCCTCGGGGTCGGCTGCCGGATCCATGGAGCGGCGGTTGTCGGCTTGTCCATTGTCTAGCATCACAGGTTTTAGGTCTTTAACATGGATCTTCCGTAGTAGTTGGCCACGTGCTCCCTTGAGGTCATAAACATTTCCCGAGCACCGTTTTTGGACGGTCCACGGGCCGGAATACCGCGAAACCCCGCGCGGCCGAGGACAGGTGATGTTCCCGACGCATCACCAGGTTCCAGGGTTGAGGTTGCCATTCCCTCCGCCTCATGTTGTAGTAGTGGCACTGCTGCTGGGCAGCTCTGGCGAGGTGGAGTCTAGCCAGTTTCCGCAGATCGGACAGACGGATGAGGCGGGTTTTCAGGTCGTCGGGGATATGGTTACTGGCGGGGAGAGGGTCATTGGACTCGCGGTTCTGGGTGGTCTCGTAGTAAAGACCGGGGAGTACGGGTTCTCGAGCATAATTCAGGAAGGCGGCCGAGTAGCCGATTGACTCATGACGACTGGTGTTGATGGCCATGGTGAGTTCCGGCAGGTGCTCGTCCCAAGTGCGCTGGTTCTCCTGGCAGTATTGGGCGATCATTGTTTTCAACACCCGGTTTACCCGCTCCACCGGGTTACACTGCGGCGTGTACGGAGGTGTTTGGTGATGACGGATCCCCAATGCGGCCAGGGTCTCACGGAGCACCTGGTTTAAAAATTCCGTCCCGTTTTGTGACGAGTTATGGCGGCACCGTAAATGCCGTTAATGGTTTGCTGGCCTCGGACAAAGGTATCTGCCAGTACCCCTGTTTCAGATCCAGGGTGCTGAATACCGTCGCCTGACGTAGCTTCTCCAGGATTTTATTGATGTACGGGAGAGGGTATGCGTCTTTTTCGCGAAGTGATTTGTCTCGGTGGTCGCACAAGAGTTCCTAAAACGGAAGGTGGCACGCGACGAAGTCGCGAAGTTACGGTGTGAACTCCGGCCGTTCACGCAAAACGCCTCACTGTAACGTCTCGGATTGCTCACGACAGACGCCAAAGTGATTTGTTCGGTGGTCGCACAAGAGTTCCTAAAGCGGAAGGTAGCACGCGACGAAATCGCGAAATTACGGTGGGAGCTCCGGCTTGTAACGCAAACGGCCCACAGCAACGTCGCGGATTGCTCACGACAGACGCCAATGTGAGTGGTTCGGTGATCGCACAAGAGTACGGTAAATAAACAGGAGCACACTTCGTCACAATACATACAGAAAATGGTGTTTAAATATTTCTTTTGAATTTTGTTTTAATGTGACATTGACAGCAGTCCAATTTTAAATTTTTATCGTACTAGTCCAATAAAGTACCCGATTATGGACAGTAAACAGTGTCGTAAAACAAGGTAATATGATGCAGTCGAACATAAACTAGTTTCTATTAAACTCGACGGTGTTACCTACAAATCAAATGATTCTTTTATCACATTAAGAAACACCTACCAACTAATATTCATTACGTTAGATTTCATTCTCGAGTGTATATTCAGTGCAATGCATGTGTTGTTTTTATAGTTTGCATATGCGATTTCACATATAGAAATAATTTTCTTTCATTGCACAGATTTATTGTTGCAAGGTATAAACGTTTATGTTCTTGTACTTTTTCCAACTTTATAATAATTGAGAAACTTCTTTTTACTTCCTTGTACGAAGTAAAATGAAAAACTATATCAAAATATAATCCAAAACTTTTCAAATTTGGTATATAAGACTACTATATCAATGGAAATAATAGATTTTGGTTAAAATAGACTAACCGGAAGTGATACATTACATGAAGCTGCTAACAGTTTTTCTTGAAAAAAATTAAATTATTCTGATTTTAGAAATAAATGCTGCAAATAAAAGTTTTAGAGATTTAAATTCTGCGTCTGGCACATTAAGAATTATTAAATTAGCCTTTTGTATAAGCGAGATATTATGTAAATATAGAAATTATATATTTTTTGTTTTTTTAATTAAGTTTGCTATAAATTAGAACAAAAAATAAGAAAAAAATTAAAAATTTAATGTCAGATATGTGCAATTAAAAACTATGTATAGTTTAATACGCGTACAAGGAAGTCATGTGGTGTCCTCATCAGATTTTTTAATATTATTTTTACCTAAAGCGTTGAATATTACTCCTGAAATTTTTCTAAAATATATCCTAATTTATTAAGAACTGTACATGAAGTGTTCAATGTTGTTCTAAAAAAATTCGAGGCTGGATCCGGAAAAAAAACCTGGGATATCATAAAGAGGCTCCGGGGCCAGAGTGACATCTGACGCTATTCACCCGATTGGAACAATAAAGTTTTAAAAGCCAAGTATTGAGAAAGGTGGTAGCTGCTAGTATATTTAAAATAAATATGTCATTACGCTTTTTTCCGCTAACTGAGTGTGGCACTCTGCCATAGCATATCTCGGTATGAGATATATTTATGTGTCTTTATAGCCGTCAAATCGCGACTATAAAGATGGTAGTTGTTAAGGCGACGAACGAACAAAACCTGAAAAGCTACGCGAAATATTATATTTTGTCCACCTGAAAATGTGTAAACCGAAATAAAAATTCTGATTTTTATTTGGAATAAATCTAAAGTGACTTATATTTAAAGGGTTTGTAAAGGGTTTCATCCTGTGAAAGGATAAGCAAGCTTAGTAAAGGTACCTCATTGTGTAAGTCACGCAGAGGCCGATACTTTCCGGGGCCAGAGTGACAGACAAGGTTACTCAACGTGTCAACCACGCCAGAGGCCAAGTCTTCCCCAGAGGCTCGAGACCTAGAGGTCGGTAGAAAGGATTGACAAACAATTTTTTTCATAAAATGATTTTAAGTAAATATATTGAGAAAAAATGCATATATTTTGTTAATTCAAAATTGTTTAAAACAAACAAATTTAACTGAAACATATCAATAATGAAAAAATAATAATTTCAGAAATATTGCAAACTGTCGCTTGTGAAACGATCGTGCTAACAATAGAGCCACAACAGCTCGTATTAAAATTGAATATAATCAATAGGAACTATTATAGCTATAAATATTTCAAATTTGAATTATTTGTTAATAAAAGTACTCCATTTAAAAATCAGACTACCCTAGGTTGATCTACCACCGAGTAAACCGACCCGAATCCGAAAAAAATCGCAATATTTACACTGCATCAGAAAATAAAAGTGTGTGCTTTAAGTGAAATAAAAATATTTCGCGGGTGTACCGTTAAAAAATGTAAAAAATCAGAAAAAATTGTCTTTCTTCCTTGCAGATTTAAGCCCTTGAGAGGCTTTTGAAGTTCTCTGAGTGACCGAATAGGGTCGATGTTGACCCCGTAAGACTGCATAAGTATTCTAGGCTTTCTATAGCCCCATAAAATTTCTGCAATTGACCTTCACCCGTATTATTTCGTGCAGACTATACTTGTCTAAAACAATATTTAAACAAATATAATCTCGTAGCAAATGATCTGACGCGAATTTCAAACGATCGACAGATAATTACCTAAAGTGTATAAGTATAATCGAACGATAAATGAACTAGAATTTAATTTGTAGTGTGCATAGCAAAATATAGCCTGATAATATTTAATACGTATTTCGGAATTTCGACGCGCGCCCAAACTATCTACATACGGATGCGACATGTGCTTTGGAAATAAAGAAAATATTTAAATGTGATTTTATCCCGTATTTAATAATTTAAAAATCCCAAACAATATATAATGATCTTGCCGGTACGTATATTAGGGACATTCCTAAACGTTTATATAAATTAGTCATTTTTTAAAATGTAATTGACTAAATAATTAAATCCGATACAGGTTAAGAATCACATTTATAAAGTATGAAATATTTAGTAATGAGTAAATAGAATTACTCCTACAGTTCTACTGCAAAAGAGATAGACAAGAAAGCACATGTATGTTGAAACTGACCTTAGCCGTCTGTAAGTTCTCCAGAACCTGCAACAATTGAAAAAATATATATTAGTATACTTCAAAATAAACTAAAATAATAATAACAGAGTGAAAACAAACAACAGAATAGCTCTAAAATGCATTTAAAAATGAACTTACCATTTAGAAGGCTTTAAAATGTCATCAGCAACTGCCAACGGGACCCTGGAACCATCTCTGGGGCACAACACTTGCACAAAATAGTAACAGGCCATTGATTTAATTGCACGCACTGCACACGAACTGTAATGCACGCACAACCTTTACACTCGAAATTGTAAGTCGCGAATTACTTTTCACTCGATGTTTTAAGCACGCACGACTTTTGCATTAGATTTAATTAACACACATCACTTGAGATTTAAGTTAGAAATACATGGTGACTGACCCTACAAAATGGCTTAATTATGAGTAAAAAATTAGAACAGTGCATACCTAAACGGCGAAGCCTCGAATTGTTGTTGCGCAGATGGGCTCGGTGATTGTAGGAACGGACTCGACGAGTATCGCTCAATTAGACAAAAATCAATACTTGTACCCATTTAAATGCATAAAATACGATATTTATATATGTATATAATAATAAATAATATGAATACCGTACTTCTGGTATATGAACAATATTTAAATTAAATTTCAAACTGTTAAAATATGAACACATCCAAAAATATTATTCTATATGAATAGAATATTGTTTAAAATAATAATTTACAATGATTTTATATCTATTTACCAAATATTTAACTAATAGAATGTAACATTATGATGTACGTAACACTTGTAGCTGTTACGTATTACACAGCGTTAAATTCGAGGCTTAATTCGGTAAATTTTTTTTTTTTTTTTATTATTTTTGTATTAAATTTACAACTGGCCTGTCAGGGCCAACAAGCAAATGTGGTGTATTGTATGTAACATGTGAGAGAACCACCCCCATTGGGGTGTTCTCATTTTAGTTTATTTTTACATAATTGCATTTTTACAGAAGTCTTAAGTCTAATGGTTTGTTTCTTTTCAGTCTTCTTATATCTTCTCCGTTGTTTAGGAGGTTGACGGCTAGTTCGTTTGGGTGGTAATTAAGTTTATCTTCATATGATGCTGCGAATCTCTTTATTTGTTCATGGACATATGGTATTTTGAAGTCTTTGTGTAGCGTGTGATTGTTTACATACCAGGGTATATCAGTGATCATACGTAGTGTTTTGTTTTGATATCGTTGGATTATGTTGCAGTTTGATGTCTTTGCGCATCCCCATAATTGTATACCATATGTCCATATTGGTATTAAAGTTGTTTTATATAACAGCAGTTTGTTTTCAAGAGTTAGTTGGGATTTGCGTCCTAGTAGCCAATACATTTTTTTCGTTTTTATATCGAGGTGTTTTCGTTTGGCTTTTATGTGTTTATGCCATGTGAGTCTTTTGTCGAGATGCATACCGAGATATTTTACCTCATCTTTGGTCTCCAGAGTTTTGTTGTTTATTTTAATTGCCGGGCAGCTAACTTTTCTATTTGTGAATATGATATGAGTTGATTTTTCTTCGTTGATTTTTATTTTCCATTTATTTGCCCAGTTTTGGATTTGGTTTAGAGATCTTTGTAGGATTTGGGATGCGTTCTCGGGGTTTTCGTGTGACGCAAGTAGGGCAGTGTCATCTGCGAAGGTTGCTGTTACGACTTCTTCGTTGCATGGTAGATCTGCAGTATAGAGTTGGTACAGTGTTGGTCCCAGGACGCTCCCTTGGGGAACGCCGGCTTTAGCAGCGTATATTTCGGATGTGCAGTCTTCATGGCAGACTTGGAAATGCCTTTCGTCCAGATATGACTTAAGTAGCAGGTAGTAGTGATATGGTAGTGCTAATTTAATTTTATAAAGTAGTCCAGGGTGCCATACCCTGTCAAAGGCCTGACTGACATCTATAAATACACCGGAGCATATTTTTTTCTGTTGGAGGTTTTTTTCGATCTCTTCGACGATCCTGTGAACCTGTTGTATTGTTGAGTGTTGCTTTCTAAAGCCAAATTGGTGTGATGGTATTGTGTTGTTGTCCTCTATGATTGATTTCATCCTTTTCAGCAGTATTTTTTCAAAAAGTTTAGATAGTAGTGGAAGTAGTGATATTGGTCTATAGGATTTTCTTTCGTTGGCTGGTTTGCCTGGTTTGTGGATCAGGATTATTTGAGAAAATTTCCATTGTATTGGAAAATAGGATAGTCTTATGATGGCGTTATATATGTGTGTTATATATACTATTGTCTTTTTGGGCAGTTCTTTTAGGACTTTTCCGGTGATTAAGTCGTATCCTGGTGATTTTTTAGTGTTCAAATATTTTATTTCTTGTTTAATTTCCGTTGGAGTTGTATGTTTAATTTGGCGCGATGACGGCGTTGGGGACATTAGGTATTCCTGCACTTCATCTTCGAGGTCTTTTTCTTCGTCAGGAGGTAGTAATGAGGGATTTGGTTCGAAAGTTTTTGATAGGTGCTCAGCGAAGATATCGGCCTTCTCAGAGTCTTCTCTCGCCCAGGTTCCGTCGTCTCTTCTTATTGGGGGTACAGGTTTTATAGGCTTCTTAAGCTTTTTAGTTGCCTTCCAGAGCGAGTAGTCGTCTTCTGGAAATCTGGATAAGTTTTTTAGATAATCTTCAAAACTTTCGTTTTTTATTTTGTTTGCTAGTTTTTTTATTTCTTTTGCCAGATGATTTAATTTGTTTTTATCGTTTGGATGTCGTGTTCGGTGCCATTTATGTCTGAGGTTTCTTTTTTCTGCTATTTTATCCAGCAACATTTTTGGGTACTCTGTTGTATATTCGTTGTTGTTTCTGATATTTGGAGTTGACTTCCATGCAGCTCTTTGTATTAATTGGGTCACGTTTTCAACAGCTTCGTCAACGTCTTCAGAGGTTTTAAGTGGTTTTGTCAGGCAAGTATCCTGGATAAGATATGTTCTGAATAGTTCCCAGTTTGTTTTATTATTGTACAGTGATGGCTTCTTTTGTTTTATTAATATAGTAGAGTTTAGAGTAATTATTACCGGAGAGTGGTCAGAGGACAGATCGTAGCTTGCTTCTACTCCAATATAGTTTTGCGATATTCCTTTGGTAACGCAAAAGTCAAGTAGGTCAGGTGTTTTGTTCAAGTCGGTAGGCCAATAAGTTGGTTTGCCTGTGCTGATGAAGTTGTATTTTTTCCTTTGCATTACCTTTTGCAATTCTCTTCCTTTAGGGTTAATAAGTCTTGAGCCCCACTGTGTGTGCTTTGAGTTGAAGTCGCCTCCGGCGATGAATTTGTCTCCTAAGGTTTGAAAGTATTCTTCAAATTCATTATGTTTTATTGCATGCCTTGGTGGGCAATATACTGCAGAGATGGTAATTGTTCCATGCAGTTCTTTCAATTTTATGTTTGTAGCTTGTAGATAATTCTTTTTATATGAATCCAGTTCATAATGTTTGAGTTTTTCGTTGATTATAATAGCGGTTCCACCGTGTGCCGTGCCATCGGGGTGGTTTGTATAGTAGGTTTTATATTTTTGTATTTTGAAGTAGCTTCTGTCAGTAAAGTGTGTTTCGGAAATTAGAAGAATGTCTATTTTTTGTTGTTTTAAAAATATTTCTGATTCCTGGCGGTGTTGCGCCAGGCCGTTGGCGTTCCATAAAGCGATTCTAATTGTTCTATCCATTGCTTTTGTTAACTATCGCGGTTAGTAGGTTGATTATCATTGTATTCTGGTGCATGATTTGATTAATCAGTGTCTCTAATTTATTAACTAATTGTGATAAGGCCGATTCGTCTCCTGTTTTCTGCGTTTTATTTATTTCTTGGGATGTTTCATATGTAATAGGTCTGGCTGCTTGGGAGAAGCTTACATTTTGTCTTACTTTTTGTGAATTGTTGTTATTACTATAGTTTGTTGGTTGGAGTATGCTTTGGTTTGGTTTATTTCTAGTTTTTTGCAATTCTCGATAGACTGAACATCCTTTATAATTTGCAGGATGTGGTCCATTACAGTGTATGCATGTGGGTGTAACATTTGTTTCTTTTGTACATTCTGAGGTTGGATGATTTTCTGCGCATTTTACGCAGTAGTGCGGTTTGGTGCAGTAGCTCTTTGTATGCCCGTAGTCTTGGCACCTTATGCACTGAGGAATATCTCGCCTTTTCCTTGGTGGCTCAACTGTGACGACCGATCCCAGTAAATATTTGATATCATATATTTTCTTGTTGGATTGGTCGGGTTCTTGGTCTACAAAGAACATGGGAAGCGGTTCTTTATTTTTCCAGCTTTTTATGTTTGAGATGTTTCTGACTTTGAATCCTTTTTCTACGAGGGCTTCTTTTATTTCTTCTTTTGGTGTAGTGTGATGTAGATTTTTAAGTACAGCTCTATAGGCTCTCTCTTGTCTTAGTTGATATGTATAATATGCGATGTTATTTTTGTTTAGTAGGTGTACTAATCTTCGATACGCATCTGTAGAGACTGTACTTATTTTCATTGTGTTGTTTGCTTGTGTTTTACAAGCAAATTCTTCAGTATTTAGTACTGTTTTAAGACTGGCTAGCATTAAGCTGTAGTTCGTGACATCTTCAACGAATATTGGTGGGGGTTTCGGGTCTGATTTTGCTTGGGTATTGTCGGACTCATCGTTTAGCGCGGAGAATATGTTGTGGTGGGTAAATGTTGGTGAGATAGTTGTCGTATTCTTTTGCTTTTTATGTGTTTCTTGAGTTGAGTTTGTTTCTGTTGCTCTTCCTCTTTTAATAGCGTGTTTTCTTTTTATAGTTTGCCAGCTTAGGCTTTGGTCTGAGTCAGTTTGCGTATTATTAGCAAGGGTGGTTGTCGTAATTATTGGTGAATCGTCCATATCTAAATGGAGAGGGTTGGTCATTAATGGTGACGTTAGTGGTGACATTAATGGTGACATTATGGGTCTTGTTTGCCAAGTTGTTGTTTGTGTGTTGTATATTGGGTTAGCGTTTGTTGTTATATTAGTAGTTGTGTTCGTTGTAATGCAGGCACTTCCGCTTGTTTGTCCATTTATGTTAATAGCATTTCCGTCGCTGGCTTGCGACATGTTGCAGGATTTCTGTTAAATTTGTTTAAATTTAAATTTGGTTTTGCTGCAGTTCGGAACACTATTTTTGTCACTGCTAGTATTATTAACTGTGTATTATATCACTGGTTATTTTATTAATTGCGCTGCACAGTATAAGCTAACGTAATACGTCCGTTCGCTTTGGCTGTTGGCACAAGAATAATTCGGTAAATAAACTGGAATATCACAAACTTGTGATAAATTAAAATAAACGCAATCTTACACAAAACAACAAAAAAATAACACACACAATGTCCCATACCACCCAAAAATACGACTCGCGATACGAAAATTACAAATTTAACCAGACAAACCCAAAAAAATACTAAATAAATCTGTAAATATTATATTCACGTCCCGAACAACATAAAATTAGTGTAAAAAAATCTCGCGGGTGTCCCGAGGCCCGGTTATGTAATAACAAAAATTCGAGTGTATTTCGCGTACTTTAGTGTATCTTCTTGTCTCCCTTGTTGGTGAAGGCCTCCAGGTGCTCAGCAAGTCTCCAAGTGCGCAGCAAGCCTTTGATTCTAATCCGGAAGTGAGCGAAAACGAACGGAAAGCTCTTACGAAAAGCTGAAACTGTGCGCTTGTATGTGGAAGTTATAATTCGACGCGCGCCCCATGTTTGTGTCTTGATCTACAAACTCAATGAAAGATTGTTCTGTTTTTATTCCAATCATTTTTAGACACATTTGTTTAAACCTAACTTTGTTTTATTAAAATAAACAATTATTGCGATATAAGAGCCTGAACAAATAATATTAATAAATTCATAATTCCAACACTGTGTCTGTATTATTGGTAATTTAATTAAATGTAATAGAAAAAGAAAGTAAAATAAAATTAATTTTAATACGTTGGCAGACTGTTATTCAATTCGAAAATGCACAAACCATTGCTTAAAATCGTTCGGATATTCATCTCATAATTATATTTATACAAATAATCACTTTTAAATTTGTTGGTATTTAATGTAATTTAAAGTATTTATATAAATTTATTATTTTCTCAAAGTATTTTAATATTAATTATTTAAAAAAGGTTATTTATATATATAAATATTAAAATAAGATTATACATTACTTAACACATATTTGCAAATGTACCCGAACAATTACATTTGTTGTTAAATAAGTGAATAAACAGAACATATCTATCATTACATTTGCATTGTATTTCCCAGCATTAATTAATAAATAGTTTTAAAGTGAGTTCATATCGTAGCAATTGTTATTAATTATAATAAATTTATTGCATTAAATGCGCAATAAATATTTTATTAATAAGATTAAATGATATAGATAGATACTACACTGACGAAATTGCAGTGCAAGGACCTCCAAGGATCAGTGGAAAACGAACCAATCGTATCCACTTGTTTTCTTTGAACTCACTCAAATTACAATCAAAGTTTCGCTGTTTCGATGACCTACTACCTACTTGTTATTTTTTCATTTAAACTGGAGCGTTTCATCCTGTCCATGGTTGGGTCCATCCTGGAAGATCCCGAACGCTCCTGGAGAATCCTGGTAGGACTTGGGCAGCAGCTTCTTTCAGTTTGATAAAAAAACAACACTGACAATCGCGAAACTTGACACTGACTGTACAAAATGTTAATGCCAATTTGGGAAAAAAAGATTGTAACTAAAAAATATTATTGAACTTATAAGTTTGTTTGATATTTATTTAAAATAATATGTAAATAAATAAAACATATTATGTGTACTTTTTACAGATAAATCCGGAGATCGAACCCGGAAAAATGTATCTTATAGAGTACTATGTTCACCACTAGATTCCAAAATTATTTATTTCTATATTTTATTTACTCTAGTCCCTTTCAAATAAATATAACAAGTCCTTTGTAATTTATCCTAGTAGAATAGTCCTTGTGTAATGAAAAAAGAAGGAACCTAACCACATCTAATACCTAGCCCCTTCACACCGCCACCCTCGACCCTAGAACTACCATCAAACCCCACCCGCAAAGTGCCACCCATAGCCAGAGGATGCTGTGCACCACGTTACTCATTGGGAGGTTGCTCCTCCACACGAACATGCGGGCCAGTCTCCACAAATCCACCAGGCAGTTCACCTGTGCGGGGATGCGAATAAGAGTGGTAACCACATATTGCGGGGTTGACACCCCCGATAAGACGAAGGAGGGAACATCAGTCGGACTAACGAAGAAGCAGGAGGAAGGTGAATGACTGACGGTAGAACTACAGCTAGTGATGAAGAAATGAAGAGAGACAGGTATAAGACGAGAGGTACAACTTCAGTTCAATTAGAGTAAACCTACATATATTAATCCTGTCATGGATTCATACTTAATGATTTAATTAGCGCATTGTTATCTAATTCTAAAGTGTTCAATGTTCTGCTAAAGAAATTTGGGACTGAATCCGGTAAAAAACTGGGATAAATTAAAATAGGCGCAATGTTTTCTAACTCATTGAGAAACTTTTATTTTAATATTATTTTTATCTAAACCGTTGAATAAAAACTGGACTATCAAATTCATCTTGCCATGGATTTCTAATTAATTATTTAATTAACATATTGTTATCTATCTTAGAATAATAAATGTAAGAAAAGTTGTCTTTATAAATAATCTGAGTATTGAAACCCAGAAAAAATAATGTTGGTGTCTGTGTTGATCTTTGAGGCTGTCAAGTACCTCTGTATTAATTTGTTTTGTAATATGTATTGAATTTGTACGTAAATTATCTAAGACTACCTGTAGCTGCAGTATGTTTCATTAGCAATGTTTGGAAATTAGTGAATTAAGTACTAACTTATTTCAAGTTCCCTAATTATTAGTTTCTAATCTTAGTTTGTTAAAAAATGAGGAAGACATTAACATTTCAAAATGAAACCACTGAGTTTTACTCGGAATTAATTGTCATTATTTTTACCCTCTAAGGAAGAAAAAGGCCAGAGGTTTGAACTCTTTAACGGCCGAAATACATCCTAACATTGCTGGTAAATACAAAAAACACAAACATAAAATCTGACCTTTGCGAATCCTTGTACTAACAGCGATCTGGAGCAACTCTGCATCCTGAAACAAACAGAAAACAAATCATTAGTGACAGTTTTAAACAAACTAAAGTCTTAAACATATCTACAATTTTCCTAACATCTATAAGGGCAATAATATGACGGCTGGTAACCGCGTCAACTGGCTACTAAATTGTTAGTTTTCTTGAAATGTATTGTATCGAAATAAATTGTTATTTCTTTTGATTCGATATTTTTTAAATACGCGGTCCTTAAAATTTAAGTGAAGGTCTAAAAGTGTCAGACAACTAATGTAATAATACCTGCAATTGCAGAGCTACCACTCTTAAAAATGAGTAAATGGTGAGATGATAATAACCCTTTGATGCTATTAATAACTTGTAATAGTTATTTGTATCACTAGTCCAGAAACTGCTATTTTGCGAGTGCTCGTATTTAGAGGCCTCGCCTGCGGCTCGTCCTTTCAAAATATACTCGCACTCGCAAAATAGTTTCTGGACGTGTGATACACAAGATTTTTCGCGCCGACATTTTTGTAAATTTAATAAAAAAGTGTAATTTATTACTCACATTCTAAATGTCAGGGAATTTGTTTATGTTGGAATTATCTAATTGTCAGAACTGTACTTTTAATTTTAATTAATTATTTATTGTTCATCAATTTACATCTTCAATAAGTTTAATTACACTGTACACTTTATTTAATAAACATAAAACATAATTCATTTCTTTGTCTATTTCACGACTTGTCATTCCAGTATTATAACCTAAAAAATCAACATATTTTATTTGGATTTTACATTGCTAATTCAATTATAAATACTTACAATTTTGTTTAAAATATATGTATAAATATTCTGTTTTCTTGTATTGAAAATACTCAACTATGAATATTTTATCATAATATGTTTAGCCCAATGCAATATTTTGACATTTCGTACGTTCAGGAGTTCGCTATACTAGTGATGCCAACATATAACCATAAAAAGTCACTAATTTTTGCCGGCCTCGGCCGATGACACATGGTTTCCGGACGATTTTTTGTTATGTAATACTGCTAATGCCAGACGGTGGCGCGAAATATATTTTTATGCTTATAAATAAATAAAAACTACAAGTACTGAAGCGCTATCGTACTCAAAAATGGGCAAATGACATGGTTATATTACCTTACTAACTTAGATTATGATTTTATGGTGTTATATAATGACAGATAGTTACCTCGAAGTTTACAGTCAGTTATTAAAGTAACTATGAATGTCTGTTACTATGTTATTTGCAAGTTGCTACTCTCAGAATTGGGTAATATGTATCATGAAAACTACACACATGTGTGATATGATATGATGGCTGGTGATACTGAATTTCAAGCTCAATCATCCGAAATCTAGAAATATCCAGAGCTACCACTGCCATATTTAGGGAAACAGCTAGCAGAAATATTTATTTAAAAAGAAAAAATAATTTACTAGTTCGCCATATGTACCGGGCCCCACCTGCGCCCTCACGACAACCGGAGACGTCATCAGAAATCGAGACTTAACTGGACTGGAAACCTAGATGCATCATAAATCAAAGAAAACCATTATTAGTTTCTTAATTCACAATATTACAACCCTACAAGCAAATAAAAACAGCAAAGAAACTGCAGAGTTTCAAAATACTTATAAATACTTCTTAAATCGAACCTTCATGGTTCCGGATCCTTGTTCAACATCGGAAGTCGCCATCTTCATTGGTAAAGTAGCCTGGTTCCTGAAATCAAAGAATTTATTTCAAAGTTTCATTTTTATATTCAATTTATTATTAATTTATATATATATATATATATATATATATATATATATATATACCGGGTGTAACACGAAAAGTGAAACATAGGCGTTTAACATGGCAAATCAGTTTTTCCGTGCGCATTGCTTCCCTAATTATTTGAGGAAAAAATGTTTCAAATAAATGTTGTAAAGCATAAAATTCTACATCCGAATCAATAAACAAAATTTATTTTGACTACTTCATAACTGCAGAAGTTAAATTTAAAAATTCACGTAATTTCAATTTAATAGTAATAGCCATGGAATTAAAAACAAGAGATGAACAAATGCGTAACGTTTTATTTGATGTGCTTTTTAAAATAGTTTTTAAATCTGTAACATAAATATAATTACGTTAAAAATAATGAGGAGGAGGATTTTTTCCGGAAAATCAGTTATAATGTAGACAAAAAATGTATACATACAATTCAAATATACTGTCAATGTCGGGTAAATACTGTCAATACTTTTAACTAACTATGCATTTATAATTATGCTTATTCATACGCAGTTCCGCTGCGCATGTGAAAATAACATTATATATCTACCATTCTTGAAAACAGTGCTCAACATGAAATAAAGCAGCAAATTATTTGAATTTTCAATAAAATATGTATGTAAATATATGTAATTGTTAGAAATTGTAAATATCCCTCATATCCAAGAATTTGTATAAAAGAACATTTTCGCGCTGGGCTTTAAATATTCCTCAATACCACGAGTTGACAACCCTGAAACAAATGCATCGTCTGTTTAGATATTAGTTCCTACAGAACAATTCGCATGAACACCAATACAGCTATGGGCTTAAGGTGAAGCATACGGCCTGAAGTTCGTTAACCAACAATTTGTTATCGTGTACGTAGGGTTTCTTGTACTTCTAACAAAAATGTTAATCTGACCAATCATAGAAAACCAAGTATGAGTCTATGCTAAATAGTGGTAGGGGTATTGGCACGTAGTTTAAAATTATACAAACGTGAAGATTTTCAAGAAAATTATTTCAAATAACAGAAAATAATTGTAAATGATATGTTAACACAATAAATACTAAAATGTAATAACATATAGTATTTTATTTGATATTATGACAAAAACGACATTACAGCAACTTGAATATTCTGACTTTAGAATCGCAGTTCTCATTTCTCATGTATTTTCTAATCATGTTTACGTACTGTAATCCTAAAATGTATTGAAAACATGTAAACGCTTCAATTAAACAAAATACATGCACTATCAGAGTTGTAGATGCTTTTTTATATATCCAAATATGAAAATAATTTTTTCCACAAGCATTTGTTTATAAATTTATGTACGTATTTTTAATTTTGCATCGACGAGGTATATTTGTTCTGTTTTATGTTTCATTCATCTTATAATCTGTAAGAAATATAAATAAATTCCTACGTCCTTTTGTGAAATATTTAAGGTTAGAATATGAATTGTTATCTATGAACGTTAAATTAAAAACTTTGATAAAAATATCGGTTTTTAAAACAAATAATCCATTTCAATATTACTAACCATACTGTTCTACTAATCTGCTCTGCTAAAATTGATCAAATGTTTGCAGTAAAACCTGATGTATCGTACTAATAACTTCGAATATTAGTATAATATAATACGAAAAATAATATAGATATATGTCAAACCACAAATTCTGAAATACTCATTCATAACATGTATATATCAACATCGTGAAATATATCATTATGAATGACAGCTGTCAATCTAGATGTTCATTTTAGCGCTGAGTGTACGACAAAGCACACATCAAGTGTGTAAAATGAGTATTTCGTAAAGTTGCTGCAACAAATTCAAATTTCAAAAAAATATTTTATATACTTATTCTCATCTAAATAAAGGAACAAGTAGTGCAGTATAATCTCACAACATTTTACTTATTGATATGTACAATATAAAGAATGTAAAATTTCTATAAAACAAACAAATTTGAATTGATATGCAACAGGTCAAGATATCAAAATTTCGAGTCTGAATTTCTCAAAAATGCCGAGTACGATTTTGTTAAAAAAATTCTGTATATTTAAGAACATAGTTTTCTATAACATATAATTTTTTTACCCAATTTGAATTTGTAACTTTTGAAAAAAAAACAAAAATATCCGAAAAAGCCTGCTTTTGAGCGGTTTTTCGCATGTTTATTTTTTTTCTCAAAAGTTACAAATTCAAATTGGATAAAAATTGTATATGTTATAGAGGACCATATTCTTAAATATACAAAAAAAATTAAAGAAAATTGTATTCGGCATTTTTGAGAAATTCAAGTCCATTTTTGAACCGTTTTCTATCAATTAGTTGTACATAAATTTAATAATATGTATATTATTACGACACCTTGAAGTATTGGCTTTAAAATTATGTACAATTCATCGTAAGTTTCGTTCATAAAAACAAAGATATCTTATTTGAAAGAGATCAAGTCAGATCAAGTGTTCTGCAGCTAACTTAAGATTTAATTAAGCGGATGCTTCACCTTAAGCATTGTACAGTCTTAGAAAAATTTTATATATCTAATACAGATTTGTATCTTCTCACAATATTTTGTTCATAACAGAAATTTATTAATAAAGTCAGGTCTGGTTCTGTTAGTACCGACAAAAAGCTAATATTATAAAAATGGAAATTCTGATTTCCTCAAAATCAATACAAACAGTAGTTATTTTGTAACGCAAAAACTTATCACGATAAAACAAATGGATGACGATAACTTATTGATAATATTTCAATATCTGGCTGATGTTATTATGCACGGCTAACCACTATTTGATAATTATTTAGAACTAAACAGGAAAAAATGCAAGGAAAAGTTTTGAGGAAGAAAAATTTACTCATAAACTTTGAATCAGTGAATCTGTTCGGTCGTTGGTTTCGCGATAGAACTCTCAAGTTTCATTGTGTTTGTCTTTGAAGCGGTTTCTTCAATAAAAATGTTAGACGTGAGATATATCATTGCAATACTTTTGTTAATTCAAGGTAAGTTCATAATATGTTATTTATACCGTTTATATTTGTAATTAGTAAAAACTAGCTTCAATGTTACGATAACAACCAGTGACAGCAAATAGACTATTTTCATTTTTGATGTCCTGTAACGCTGAAAACTTGTAAAATTAAATTCTTAAAATGGAAACATGTGTTGTAGCGATTGTAAAAAATCGTGTGTGTTTCGAGCGCAAATACCTACATGAATTTGAATGATATTTTATTTAGTTATGTTTCATTCTCAAATTATAAATAAAATAAAATCGTAGGTACTATAAAACAAATTTTCTCATTCCTAATATATTTTGGAAACGGCAGTACGATTTGGAAGATAGGTTTCCTAAAACGTACTTTTTACATTATCTTATTATAAAGTGACATAAAATATACAATTATTTTTTTGATTAATAGACAAATTATTTTTTATGTAAATAATCAACAATAACATACAAAATAGTAGTACCAATAATAATACAAAACAAATTAGAACTAATAAATATGCGTCAGACATAGTGTCTGTTTTTCTTTCGGATCCTGACATCTATTAAATTTAACAATTTTATTTTATTATTTGGTACCCAATCTAGTTAAATTGCTTACCTTTTGGGTTTTCCTTTTTGATAAAGAATAATAATAATATTGTAGATACAGAAAACACAAAGTAACACATGTAGACACTGCAAATTAAAAATGCACAGCTTGTTCTTCTTGATTAAACTCTAATAATAGCCTTAGTCTCTAACTGAACAATATTAATAATATAATAAACCTCTAACTACGTCTGCTCGGTGGAGGAACATCCGTTATCCCATAAGTATTATTTATAAGTTTCTCGTAATTCCAACATTGTGTATTTCTAAACTATGTATTATTTATATTATATTCATTCCTAGTCTGGAATGCGAAATTCAATAAAAATGAAATGTTCTGCGATAGATGAAACACGCACTGCACGCCCGCTAGGAACGGCTCTGCATACAGGCACAAACATAAATTTTCGTATAAATTCGGGCTGATTAATGAATACAACAATTTTCATAAGTAAGATTTTGGTAACTCCCACCTATACTGCGCCGTAAGCGGAACGGAGAAAACGATAATTATAATAATTAAGTCATTTTACTGAACATTGACGTTAGGATACCCCATATATTAATAAGAATGTAAATATAACTTTCATTCTCTCTTCAGCTAATAATTTGTAATATCTGATTTCGTAAATAGATTTGTTTAAATGTATAAATCTTCATTTATGTATTATTAAATTATATTATAAACAGAAAACTTGGGGTACCGCTAGGACTTGAACCTGGGACCTTGAGTCATATGATTTCACGGCCTCTTGTGATTAAAATCTGGTTATATTCTAATTTTCCTCTCTATTTACTGCTATACGACTTAAATGTAGCATTTATTAAGAAATAAATAATATTTTTCATAACTAAAAAATTGACAAGAGCTCAGTGTCATGATAATTTTTAAATGTCTTTTTGTATTTAGTAGTCTGTCTATTTAAATTATATGACAATTCAAAAAATCATTGTCTTTTATTGAAAATAATGAAATATAATAATAAACAACAAGCTTTTTTATAAAAATGATATCCAAAATATGACAAACTGTTTATAGGTCCAGGTAAGTGAAAAAAAATCAAAATTATTTAAATATTTAATAACACAGTTTGCATATTTAATTATCTTTCTCCTTACTATTAGCTATCACTCAATGAGATCAAAATATGATTAAAATTGGAAATTATATGCAAATGACAGTAGATTCTCTCTCAATCCTAAGCGTGCCCGAGTTTTTCATCTAGTTAGTCATTCTATCAAGTCTATAGTCGCAAATAGTGGGACTGAAGTTGCAAACGAAATAGTAGTTAAATGCAAACAAACATATTGCACTTTTGTGGCTTTTCAAGGTTACGAAGTAATGAACTCAAATCATGATAGCTATCATATTTCCATGCACGATTTAAAATTTGACTGTTCAAAGTAGGGCATGAAATTATTCGATTCCTGACTTAAATGATTTTTAAGAAATTGCACAAATTCGTTTTAGAAATTTGAGACATGTACGTGAAAATATAACCTTTTCCAAGATTTATCACATGAAGTATTTCGTAGAAAATATTGTTAGTCGTAAAACTTAGTGAAATAAGATCAGATCAGATTTTATTTTGCAAGTTCTACTACACTACCTCCTGCATCACAAATATTAATAATTCTTTTTTATAATGCTAAACCGCGAATCGCGACTAAAAATACATTTGAATACTTCAAGGAAAAAATTAAACAAATTATTACTGTTATGTTTTGTAAATAAGATTAGCTTATAATCTAATTTATTCATAAAAACTCTAGAATTAACTATAAGTTGAAAATGTTCACTCTCCAATTCATACAAATTAACGTAGTCGCAATCAGGTGTGACTTGAAATTACCTAGTAAGCAATTAATTCTGGTACTTTTTGAATAAATTCAATTATAAGTTAATTTTATATTCATAGCATAGCGTTAATAAAAAGATATACAGGGCGTTAATTACAAAATTGGTCATAAAAGTTTAAAATGGAAAATCAGTTTTTTGTAGACTTTAAATTAATGTTGAGGCAATTAAATTTTGCACCTACATTAGCGGTCAGATTAATTTTTAACATTTCATAACTGCAAAAATTCAAGTTTAAAGTTTTTTTAAAACATACTTTATTGGAATAACCACAATTGTAAATCTGAGAACTTGGGTTCGCTTCCCACAGCCGACAAACAATTTTCCTCACACTAAGATAACATATTTGAGGTTATAGATTCGACAGCTGGTAACCGCATTTCACGCGCATAAATATATCACTAATCGAAATCAGTTGTAGCAGAGTGCCATACCTAGTAATGCTTAAAAGACTTGATGATGTATTTATTTGATTTGTATTTTACAATTCAGATTAGCAAACAATTTTCTCATAAAGAAATTCTTCGGGTCATAAAATGGTTCTACTTTGCATAAATTCGCAAAACACTAACTTTTTGGCAGGTACTTTGACATGCAATTGTAAATTTGTTTAAATTCTTTGTCTATTTTTTAAACGTATATTCTGTTGTCAAAAGACTTTAAACTTGGTTTTTTGTTAAAAATAACTTTGATTGCTAATTTAGATGCAGAATTTAATTATCTATAACATTTATCTCAAGTATTTTTATCTACAAAATGTAGGATTTTTTGTGGATTAAGAAAAATATTTCTTATATTAAACGCTTACAGAGCCGCAAGGCGTGCAGAGCCGCCTCTTTGGCTTGCCGCCGGTCCTACTTTTAGTTTTTTTCAGAAAATTTTAAAGAGCGTTATAAATAACTATTGGCTACTAACTACTGTCAATAATAATTTACTAGTAAAATAATTAATATAAAATTATTCTGATTATACTATATTTATACTTCATTTAAAAAGTATTGTATGTATCTGGTACTGCAATTTAACAACGCAACGCCGGCCGCGCGTCTTGTTGCGTCGCAACCTGTTGGATATATGATTTTGTTTTGTCGACAAGTCGCGTCTTACCGTAGTCGCCGGACTTATACGCACAAGATGATTAACTTTAAACATTGTCTTTTGATCCTTGCTTTTTGTTATACGATTTTGTGATTATTTTTTAAGCAACTGAAAATTTAACAAAGGTAAGTGCACTTTATGATACTTATTTTTTTATGCTCGGTTAAAAATTAAAATAGATACGATAAGTATCTTATAAATTTGGTTTCGTTGTTAGTGGTTTTAAATACACTATCTTTAAGATACCACATAAAATTTAAAAAAAATCAAATCTTCAATTGTATAAATATCAGTCCTACTGTTGACTAGATTTTGTTGTTTTGTTTGTGATTTACATTTATACCTCACTGCACATTATTATTAAAAATAAATATTATTTTAATTTAGTCGCATTTTTTATATGTTCTTATTATGTAATAATCGTACATGGTTGAATTCAGAAAAAAATACGATATCGAAATGGTATAAAAAATATGTATAATCCCATGCAAAAATGTAATCTTGTACTCTGTACTTGAGAACGACTAATTTAAAGACTGATATTCTTCTTTTAGCAGATTTCACTCTTGATCTCCTACAACTTTATTCTTTAGTTTTTTTTTTATTACTATAATAATAAAGAAAATATTGGCGATGGGCGGATCCGCTGTTACACCCTACAACGAACGATGTCCCGGTTTATAGAATTGTGGAATTTATTGTCCTAGATTTTGAAATTATGGTTCATACAGGTGGGAGATAAAAATTAAATAAGCTCCTACTTCAAGGGGAAAAACATAATTTTATGGTAAAAGAAATAAAATTATAAAGGCGAGGGGGTGAGGTGGTGTGGTAGAGGTGAAATAAAGTTATATTATTCAAATGGGAAGGAGTACTTTATTACTGAAATGGATAGCCCTACATTTTTTTAATGTTGTACCAAGGTTAAAAATTTACATTTTTAATATGAAAAATAAATCTAGCGGTAGACTGGGATATAAAGCTAACTGTTAAAGTAATAATTATTATTATACGAATTCTCGTATATAATATTATAAATAATTCAATTTAAATGCCTACATATGCTAGAACGGCCTACCTGTAGATTTATTTTTCATATTAAACGAAGCAATATTTTTAAATCTTTTTCAGTGAAATTCTGGTCACCTTTATGTTTAAAGGTGGTCTCAATCCAATTTAGAAGTGACTGTTAAGATAAACTTTTTCTGCAGTCTAATTTTATCGTTGCTAGCGCTTTTATTATGGTATAAACATAGATGTTGGTAGGCAGTGGCTTTACTAGGGTATATGCCGCCCGTGTGAGACAGTAATTTTGCGACCACCTGTCATAGAATAATATAAAGCAAATACATAAACTAAATACATACATAAGTATAAATATACAGAAAATGTAAAAGCCTTTCTTGCCCCATTGTAGATCTTAAATAATTTTTGATTATTTTAAGTTATGAAAAACTTCTCTCGTCGCTAGCAACTGTCACAGGTAATGTTAAAAAATTCTTATGGCAATCGCTAGATTTGGGAACAGATAGATAAGGATATTTGTAAATATGTATTGAGTCACATCTAATGCGTTCATTTCAGGGAAAATATAGGGTGTGATTTTTTCAATTTCATCGCATAATTCTTCAGCTATAAGACCTTTTTCAAATGCTTCCAAATTTCTATTCGCTTTGATTTATTATTTAATAGAACAACTTTAACGGTGAGTTGATCTTAGTGACTTTATATCAGGGGTAAAAACTAAAATAATAGAAAAATATTTACTGACTTTTAACAAGTTTTAACAGGGGGCAAGAATAATAATAAATAATAAAAATAAATAACAAGTTTATTAATTCATGTCTTATTTTCTCTCCCAAAAGGGAAATAAGTTCATTTTGAATATGAACACCTAAATAGCGAGGCATAATTGATGGATTTTTGTTAATACTAGTGATGTGGTCGGACAAAACATCATTAAACTTTGCAATTGTTTCAATTAAGTTTACATTTTGTTGCTCGTACAATTTTTGCCATTGATACTTAAATTTTGACCTGCCAATAATTTAACGGTATAAATTATTATTTTTAATCTTTCTCCAGAGTTATCAATTTCTCATTTAGTTAATCGGTAGTTATTTTAAAATAAATAATTTTTTTTAAATCAATCCAAGATTATATACTACAATTGTGATCTTTTGATTCTTATATCGTCTATAGCTTGAGATAAATGTCTCCAATCGATATATCCTTCAACAATAACACTAGACAATGTTTTATATATTTTGCAAGGAAAACAAAATACACAATCGTTTAATTTTGTATACTTCAATCAAATTCTTGGAATTATCTTCTCGTTTTACTTCGTACAAGGAAGTAATAATAAAAATTACGAACCACTTATGTCCCCCTTTGTCTCCTACAACTTTGTTCTCTTGTATTTATTTATAACTATAATAATAAAGGAAATATTGACGGTGGTCGGTTTCGTTGTTACAGCTTATTTCGTAAGAGTTTTTTTTTTAAATATCGAGGGACGCTATATCTGTTGAGACATGCATCTATCGGTCAGAGACACGCATGGCTAAATCAAAAGTCCTTCAGGGATGTAAGATAAATTCGGATCATGACAAAAAATCCTGTTTTACAAATATTTATTAAAAATAATATATTTTAAACAAAATTCTTTCTAAATCCTTTTCTATATGAAAATAAATCATTTCCATAATACTGGGTTTTCCAAAATACATTTTAACCCCTTAAAACATGTTTTTAAAGCAATTACAAACATATGACAGATTTAGAAACTACATCAAAATACACTTCAAACTACAGTAAAACTGAAAATATTCTATTTCCGGTGTTTATTTTTTTTATTTTTATAAATTTACAGGATGTTCTATTTAAAATGAGAAAGTTGGAGTCATTTCTAGTGTTCCCGGAATTGGAATATATTTTTTTCTTTATGTAGTTTGACAAGTTCATTTTATTCTTAATGTGTCATATAATTGACGCTGAGTTAGTTTTTTCGAACATCCAATATAATGCAGGAAAAAATAATTATATGCAACTCAAATATATTGCCAACATCCGGTATAAAGTGTAAACACTTTTAGGTAACTAATGCGCATTTTACCTAAACCCAACCCGACCCGTCCCGCAGTCGGGTTTCGGGTCTGGCTCGGGTCGGGTTGGACACGAGACAGTTGAGTTGGGTCTGTGCGGGTTGGATACGGATAAGTCGAGTCGGGTTTGGGCGGGATGGATACGGATAAATCGAATCTGGTTAGATACGGATAAGTCGGGTCGGGACAAAACACGTGAAACAAGTAACAAATAAATATCTGAATTATTGTTATTAACGTTACATTGTTAAAATTTTTTAATTTCGCATAGCCACCTAGAATACTTGAATAAAAAGAATTTCTGACATTTCTCAATTATCTTATTTATATCGATTTTTTCATATACACTTGGGACAAGTAATACATCGTTGAAAAGAGAAAAAAATGGCGATTTTTATTTTAATAAAATAATTCTATGTTCCCATTTGAAAAATAAAAGTTGATATATATATACTTAAATCTATATATTTACGAGTAGTTCAAAATGATTTGTTTAAAATATAAATATTTGAGACAATATATACTTACCTAATGTTTATAGTTGTTCCACATTTATATACTCGTATATGTACATATTTCGCCACTGATATTTACTTAATATTAGTTTAGTCTTTGCTACAAAACCACAAGTTGTACCAAAAATGTGTAACAGCTATAAATATTATATACATATTTTTTTAATAAAATATTAACTGAAATATTTACACTTTTAACAAATCAGTTTGATCTACTCGTAGTTGTACGAGTAGATTGAAGTAAATAGTAATTTTGCACAGTTCATATTAACAGATTTACTATTGTACCTTATGAAATACTACATATTTCTTGTAACATTAACTTTCGGATCATTCGGTACATAGTCGGGTCTGGTCCGGTTGGATATCTATCGGACCGGGTCAGGTTGGATATCCATCGGGTCTGGTCGGGTTGGATATCCATCGGGTTGGGTTGGTTAGCCGTCGGATTCGGGTCGGGTCGGGTCTAGCTAACTAGATACGCAGTTAAAATTAATCTTATGAAATTAATGTTATATGTATATCTACCGTCCTTGAAAACAGTGCTCGGCTTGAAATATAGCCGCAAAATGTTAGTATGTTCATAACTAATGTAACAAGTGTTATGATAATTGCTGATAATATTTTTACATGAATTATGAGTTGTTATGAATATGGTAATTTCCTATTTCTGTAACTACAAATTTAAATTCACGTCAAAATATTATCTGGCAACCAAGGAAATTTAATTACAGTGAAAAATCACTACTTATTAATTTCACTAGTGGAAAATGATTAAAATAGTTCTCATTTCATTGGTCCATTTTTAAATAAATTCATGATTCTATTGGTTTCCACATATACGTGGTAAATACTCAACTAACTAGGTAAACACGTTGGTTAATTTTTCATTGTCAGCTTATATCCGATGAAATATGAAATATACAAGAAAAAGTTAAATGTAAGATTTGTCAAACATAATCTGGTCTATTAAACATCGCAAACTATTTTTTTCAAAGGCCTACTAATTATCCGGAAAAATAGTTTAACTTTAAATTTTTAAATGGAACATTATTTTGCGTAATTTAAAGGCCCTATTTACTATATATCAAAGTGAAGAGAAATTGATTTAGAACCATATTCTTACACACATACATATACAAGGTGATTCTGCGAAGACGAACCCCCCCTTAACTTTTTTATTATAAAAAATATACAAATTTTCTTCATATGGAAGTTTTAGTATATGACATATATAGATATTTTTTATAAAGTCAGGTTTACATGATACGACTATCAACTTATATTTTTCTAATGGGAACCTAAGATAATTTTATTAAAATAAAAACCGCCAGTTTTTTCTCTTTTCAACAATGTATTACTTGTTATAAATGTATATGAAAAAATTCGAGATAAATAAGGTAATTGAGAAATCAGGAATTATTTTTATTCAATTATTCTAGGTGGCTATGCGAAATTAAACAAATTGTAACAAGGTAAAATTAATGACCACAATGCAAATATTTATTGTTTCACGTGTTTTGTCATTCATATTACCTTGTTACATTGTGTCTAATTTCGCATAGCCATCTAGAATAGTCGAATATAATTAATTGTAAATGTCTAAATTATCTTATTTATCTTGATTTTTTTTACATATATTTATGACAATTAATACATCGTTGAAAAGAGAAAAAAATGTCGGTTTTTATTTTAATAAAATAATTCTAGGTTCCCATTTGAAAAATAAAAGTTGATAGTCGTATCATGTAAACCTGACTTTATAAAAAAATTCTATATGTGTCATAAAATAGTATATTTAATGTACTAAAACTTCCATATGAAGATAATTTTTCTACTTCTTATAATAAAAAAGTTAAGAGGGGGTTCATCTTCGCAGAATCACCCTGTATAAGGAGGCAAATTAAGTAGGTCATGGAAAATTTAGTTTGCTCTATTTATTGACCAGGTTCTATTATAGAAATCGTACATTTAACTTTTTGTTGTATCTTTAATGTATGTAATTATTATAGAATTTAAAAATCCCTCATATCCAAGGTTCTTACAAAAAAAACTTTTTTCGCGCCGGGCTTTAAATATCCCTCAATCACATGGGTCGAAATAAAATTAAAAACATGCATCGTCTGTTTGGATATTAGTATCTACATTACTATTCTCACAAAATTCTACATTACAGGTATGGCTATATTCATTGTACAGTCTTAGAATAATTTAATATATCTAATACAGACGTGTATCGCCTTACAATATCTTGTTCATAACAGAAATTTATCAATAAAATCAGGTCTGGTGCTGTTACTAGTGATAACAAGCTAATATTATAAAAATAGAAATTCGGATTTCCTCAAAACCGATACAAATAATATTAATTTTGCAACGCAAAAACTAATTACGATAAAATAATTGGTTAGCACGTTGGTTGTGAACCCACCACAAAATGTGCATATCAACTAAGTTGTCGATAAAATGTCAATATCCGGCTGATGTTGTTGTGCATGGTTAACCACTGTTTGATAATCATTTATTACTGAACAAGGAATAATATAAGGAAAAGTTTTGAGGAAGATAAATTTACTCTTAAACTGGTAACATTTTAGTATTCTGTTTCGCGGACACAAATAATTTTTTTTAATAAAACATGAAGATTATAAAGGGCCTCAAGTGAAAAGCGGACCGTAAATGTTTAACGTGGAAAATTAGGTTTTTCATAGTGCTCGCTGACCATATTATTTCAAATAAGAATTATATAGAATAAACATCTGAATTTGAAATATTTGACTGATTAGTGACTGTAAAATCTGGATTTAACAAAATTGTGTTTATTTAATTTTTCCCAAACGTATTCATCCTAATTCAAATTGTAATAAAGTTTCATATTTGCAATATGTCGTTCAGAATAATTACATTATTTACTTATTTCACAGAATAAAGTTTTCCTTGATTTCGATGCCATTGTTACCAAATATATATATATATATATATATATATATATATATATATATATATATATATATATATATATATATATATATAAATTATTTGTTTAAACAACGCAAGTAACTTTTTAAAAACTATTTATGTGGTTAATACATAAGTTGTTAATAGCGTTACATCTGAATCTAGACTGTGTGAAACTACATGATTCATTTGTTTTTATGTTCTTGAAACATGACGTGTCCGCGAGACGTGCTTCTACGTAAATGTCTTATTTGTCACGTTTATTGTTGTAGCTAAGCATATAACTCCTCCCTCTTTAGAAGGAAGCACCCTCTGGAAGTCGAAGTTCGATTTCTTCTTTCTTCGGGGTTGTTGTATTCAGTGCCTGCCTTAATTTCCTATTTTGGAACCACTTAACAGAAAAGTAAATGATTATTAACATTATTCCGAGATATAATAGAATTGTCCAAATGCTCGGGATGTGAAAGTTCGTATCCGATTCTTGAATTGGTGTGAATGAATTAGGTTTTATTTCACTAAGTTTTAAAGATTTCACATTTATTATAAAATTAGAAATTTTATTAGATTTTAATTTAATATTTATAAAGAAGTTCCTTGAGTTTTATCCCAAAATACTAATTTTTGTTGTTTGAAAACTATGTCACAGTTACTTTCCACTTTAATAAGAAAAAATCCAGTTAATGATTCTACGTTAATTCCTTCTGGGCAGTTTATAGTGATTTTCTCTTCTCGGGGTAGAATAGCCAAGTATTGGTTTATATCGGGCACTAATTCAAAGTGATTTTCCTTTATTTCTAATTTTGTATAATGGCACTGGTTGCTTTGCTGTTCGTTGAGGATTTCTTTTTCGCATGTTGGATTGTAATGCGCGTGGAATTTATTTGGGCATTGGTATGTTTTGCTTGGAATACATATGTCGCTCAATGGAATAATTTCATTTATTGACTTTAAAAAATATCTTGAATTAGGTATTATAGTTACAAAATCTGAATCATATCTTGTTGGGATAGGATGCAAGTAATAAAGATCGAAATTTGTTTCATAATTAATTGGGATTGATATAAAGTAAATGATTTGAAAGGATTCAATCTTACAGTTAACTTTTAATAGTGATTCGTATTCCAAAATATTTTCATGATTTGGTTCAAACGGGAGTTGGGCTTTATAAAATTTTTAATAGAAGTTTTTCAGGATGTATTATACTTGGGTGCAGTGTTCTTAATTTACAGAATGTAATTGAATTTTCTATATCCTAGAGTACGTTTAAAATAGAATTATAAAGTATAATAAGTTGATCATAAATATTGTTTGCAAATAATATATCTTGAATATGCATATTATTGATAATTTCGTATAATTGTAAAATTTTTGATTTCAAAGTTGATTCATTATGTTGTATATCTAACAGTGTTTTATTAAAATTTTTAATTATTTCATCATTCACAGAGTAGACCAATTTTAATTGGTTTTCCAATTTATGGTCATTTTTTTGTAAGTGCTCTAGTATTTCATTATATCGTTTGCCGTCTTCGGCATCTAAATTTCCAAAGACAAATTTGAAAACGGTTCCCAAGCCATCTATAAGTCCTCTTTTATTTCGTTTTAATGCGGTTGAGTGGAATTCAATGTTTGTAATTTTGTTATTAATACTATTTCGAATGAATTCCACAATTTTATCATAGTTATGCAGTTCATCAATGTATCTAGTATTGTTTGAAATTATCATTTTTAAACTTTCATATTGATCGTTTAAATCAGGGGTCACCAATCTTTTAGAGAAGAGGGCCAAATACAGATTTTTAAAATGTGTGGCGGGCCAAAAAAATTCTTATTGGAATCGTATTTGACCAAAATAAAATAATAGATGCAGAATTTAAACTTACCTTTAATATATAATATGAGAAAATGCGGAAAATTCAAGATAGTAAAAATGAAATTATTATAACTTTTATATAATTATTTATTTGTCATTTATTATTTATGATACATTGATTATAATATACACATATAATTAACAAAAAGTGCAAAGAATGCATTTGTTTTTCGGAACAAATTTTTTTAATATTTGGTGTAAAATTCGATGTTCCAATTTGCAAAAAAAATTTCTAGGTGCGGGTCAGTGATACGTGATCTATTTTTTTATTTTACATATTTCATTTTTGAAAATGTTTGTTCGCATATATAAGTGCTACCAAAAATAGATATTATATTTCTTGCAAAATTTTTAATATTTGGGTAATTGGATGCTGATAACGTGATAACATCCTATAAAACGAAATTAAATTTTCACTATTAAATAATGATTTCAATGCATCATTAGCTTGAAGATCAAGGACATCTAATTGTAAATCCTCTCTAACGTCTCTGATGGAGATGTCAAATGGATTTTGAAATATCTGAAATGTCGATGAATAAGTTTTAAAATCGGAAAAACCATCCGCGAAATTTTGCAGCAATACTAATATATTTTGAACAAAGCTGTCAGTAGAGAAATTATTGTAACCAGACATAAATTTTAATAAGTGATCACAACATGGAAAATGGGCAAAATTAGATTGGGTTAATTGCTTTTTAAATAAACTCAGCTTAGCTTCAAATGATTTGATGTTATAAAACAAATCGGTAATCAATTTTTCACGTCCCTGTAGTTTTGTATTTAAAAAGTTAAGATGTTCACATATGTCTGTTAAAAACCCAAGCTGCCACAACCACTTAGGATCCGATAGCTCTGGCACAGGCTTTACTTTTTCCGTCATAAATATGTCGATTTCCACTCTGAGGTCAAAAAATCGCTTTAAAACATTTCCGCGGCTCAACTACCTCACTTCAGTATGGTACAATAAATCACCGTACTCAGCTTCAATTGTTTCAAGAAAAATTTTGAATTGACGGTGATTTAGTCCAGCTTTACGAATAAAATTTACAGTTGTTATTACTGTTGCCATGACTGCATCTACACCCAAAAACTTTCCACATAAAGATTGTTGGTGAATTATACAATGAAATACCATAGGTTTTTTCATGTCGTTATTCTCCAGATATTGATGAAGCCGGCCCATGAATCCAATCTTAGAACCGACCATATTTTTAGCCCCATCCGTCGTACCGCTGATAAAAATTTCCAATTTAATTTGAGGTCATTAATTGCTTCTAAAACACACGAAAATATGGTTTCTCCTGTAGTTCTATCTTTCATACTCTTTAATGCTGCTAACTCTTCAGTTGTTTCAAAATTTTGATTTACACCTCGAATATATATTAGTAACTGAGCTATGTGAGCTGCATCTTCGCTTTCATGAATGGTAATTGAAAAATGTGTGAAATCACGAACTTTTTCTCTGAGTTGATCCTTAATATCAGATCCTAGACCTTCTATTCTTCTTGTTACAGTGGAAGCAGATAAACTTACAGCAGCAAAATCCTTCACTTTTTCAGGGCATATTTCTTCGGCAATCGCCAAACAAACTCGTTTAACAAATTATCCGTCAGTAAAAGGTCTTCCTTCTTCAGCTATGATTTGGGAAGCACGGAAACTTGCTCGAACTGTATTTAAATTTTGATTCGTAAAAATTATCATCTTAAGCTGTTGACTTTCAACATTTCGGAGTAGGTCCTTTAGTTTTCTCTCTCGCAAATGTCCTTGATATTCATCAAATTTTAAACTATGTTTTGTAGTGTAGTGCCGTTTTAAATTATATTCTTTGAATACTGATACACTTTCATTGCAAATAAGACATATGCAACTATCATTGTTCGCCATAAAAAAGTAATTAAGTGACCAGCGCTCGTTGAATGAGCGACACTCGATATCCACTTTTCTCTTCTTTGACATCATCGAACTCAGCTTAATAAATAAATATGCATTAAAATTTTAGAATATAAAATAGTTTTAACAAAATAACTAATAATAAGAATAATTTATAAATCAATGCAAATACTAAGTAGACATTTTAAATAAAAAATTCAAATAAATAAATAACCTTAGTTCATTTTGTGTAAAATTTCCACCAAATAATTAAAATATATTTTTTGTCTTATTAGCTAACTACGTATTTTGAATTATTTTATTTTATTAAATATTTAGCTAAAACTTGGGTTTTAAAATTAAAAAATTCAAATAATCAAAATATATTTTTTGTCTTATTAGCCAAGTACGTATTTTCAATAATTTTATTTTATAAAATAATTACTTAAATTGTATAAAATGTGAAAGATAATATAATAAAGAGTGAAAATAATTTTCTTGATTTAAAAATAAATAAATGTGGATCACACTAGTCACAATCACAATTTACTATTCTCCTTGTGAAGCAAAGACCAAAATCGTAATGATTGAAACTTTCATTATGAAATTAAGAAATGTCCATTGAGTGATAATGCTTTCGTCGGTTACCATAGCAATAGGGAAATTCCGAGAGAAATTCGTAGAATCATAAATAGGCAATTTGCATGTATCATAATACCTGAAGACAATAAGTCGCCCTTTCTTCATAGACCCCATGGAGCGCTCAACAACATATTTATGCAATTGTGGAATACATAATATAAAACTTAACAACCATCATAAAAACATAAACTCAAACAAATTTGTAAGATAAGTAAGATGAAAAAATACACGAGCAAATATTTAGATTTACATGGTTAGGAATCAGAAATGATGGTGGGCCGGATATAAACCTTAAGCGGGCCGGAACCGGCCCGCGGGTCGTAGATTGGGGATCGATGCCCTAGGGAATTGCTACAGGTATTTAGGTACTTGAACCCCCCCTTACTCCACTGCATAGCTGGCCGAGGTCCGACCGTCTCTAACGGGGAAAATTAGAGCTAGGTGGTAGCAATATTTTGGTTCGGATCTATGCTAAATTCGCCATTTTAGATATTTTCATTTTATGGTGATTCATGATTAAGCTTCTGTATAAAGCTATGTGCTCGCTAAGCAGTGTTTGAATATTAGAGAATTGAATAGTTACCCTTATAGTCAACAGCAACGCGGGTTTCTATGGACGGCCACCCATCTAAATACTCTCCGCGCGCGACGTTGCTTAACTCGCGTTATCGCTTGGATCAGTTCCAACGAGTTGTGCCATGGCCGTTGACAAGAGTCGTTATTAAAAACATTTTTCTTAGAGAGCAAATAATTAAAATCATTTATATTTCATTCACGTTTATAAGCAGAATCTACAGCTGATTGATCATTTTTAATCAAAGTAGCACAGTCGCTGTTAATAATCTGAGCTGTGTGGTCCAACTGCCAGTGTTCAGTGCATGATTTGCTATCTCGAAAGATACGTGTTGGTTGTTTCATTGATGCAATAAGATTAAAAGAATTAATCAAGTCCGAAAATTTTAGAAGAAATTCAAACGAACCTAGAAAATCTATGTTAAAATTATCGCATATGATAATGTCCCTGGTTATTTTTTCTTATTAATTTATTAAGGCACTGTTCAAATTTTTGTATGAAGCAGTTTGCGTCAGTGGAGGAGAGCGATAAACATATACAATTAGCAAGTTTGTAGTGTGAACAACAATATTGACCGCGCAGCACTCATAAGTTTTTTCTTCAGACAATATATTTATATTCAAGTTTATTACACAAAATATCGTTTTTAACGGCTATCAAAACACTACCATGAATTAACTCAGATCTGCAGAAAGCATTAATCACTGAATAATTGTTAATATTTATGAAGTGTAAATGAATTTTCGTCGCTCAGTGTTTAGATACACAGAAAACATGAAATTTGTTTTTTTGTGCTCTGTACGTTATGATGCATTATGTTTAAGTTTTGTTTAACTGATGAGTTTATTAGATTTTTGATTTATTTGCCTAAAAAATTACCGCTGTTTTTATTAGCAATATTTTTAAATTTAACATAAAAGTTGTTGATAAATATCCCAGTTGGCCAGTTATTAGAGTGTTTGCGATCGCTATTTGCGTTAACTGGACTCTTATTTTGAAGGATACATAGATTTAAGAAATTCACATTTGAAATGGGTTAACTTGATCTTCTTTACTTGTTCATCAATATTATCAATGTTTATAGAAGGTGCCAATGGTGAAACAAAAAATGAGTCATTTTAGGAGCCGCACTTAATTTACTGTTTATATTACACATATTCGGTCCAATACAAATAGTAATATTTTTATTATGTTTTTTAATACGATCGAATTAACCACTGTAAAGAAGTCATTAGTATCACTATTCTCACTGTTATCAGTGGGCACATGATTAGTTTTATTATCTTTATTAGTACTATTTTGAACGCGAATTTAGTACCGTAGCAGCATTAGAATGTAGTTTACACGAGTAGGTTTCCGTATTCACCAATAATTTTAAAATTTTATTCATTGTCAGTATCTGGAACGACACCAGTTATCACGATGCTGTTATTATTTGTAAAGTCAGACCTGGTTCTTGTAGTGGTGATAAAAAGCTAATATTATAAAAATATAAACTCTGATATGCTCAAAAACAATACAAACAGTAGATATGTTGCAAAAACTAATCACGATAAAACAAATGGATGACGATAACACATTTTTCATGAAACCACAAAAAAGTGCATGTGAACCAACTTATTGATAATATTTCAATATCTGGCTGATATTATTATGCACGGCTAACCACTATTAGATAATTATTTATAACTGAACAGGAAAATAATGCAAGGAAAATTTTTTAAGGAAGATAAACTTACTCATAAACTTTGAATCAGTGAATCCGTTCGGTCTCGCGATAGAACTTTCAAGTTTCATTTTGTTTATATTGGTTATCGGTCAGTTTAGTTTCTTCAATAAAAATGTTACAATCAACATATATCACGGCAATACTTTTGGTGTTCATTCAAGGTAAGTTCATAATATGTTATCTATTTTACTACCGTTTATATATGTGATTAGTAAGAACTAGCTTGAACGTTACGATAACAACCAGTGACAGCAAATAAATAATTTTAATTTTTGATGTTCTGTAACGCTGAACACTTGCACAATTAAATTCTTAAAATAGAAACATTTGTTGTAGCGCCTCTAGAAAAAATATTGAGTGTGTTTCGAGCTCAAATCGCTATATTAATTTGAATTAAATTTTATTTAGTTATGTTTCATTGTCAAGTTATAAATAAAATTAATTCGTACTATAAATTCAAATTTTGTATAAATAAATAGTAAAAAATAGTAGCAAAAAATATGACAAACTGATTATAGACCTAGGTATGTGAAAAAAAATTCAAAATTAGTAAAATATTTAATAACACAGTTTGCATATTTACATTTCATTCTCCTTACTAACAGTTATCACTCAATAAGATTAACATATGATTAATATTTAAAATTATAATCAAACGATGGTAAATCCTAAGCATTCTCGAGTTTTTACATTTAGTTAGTCATACTATAAAGTCTATAGTCGCAAATAGTGGAAATGAAGTTGCAAACGAAAAAATAGTTGAATTCAAACCTAAAAATATTGCACTAAATAGCGGCACTTTCAGGTTACGAAGTAATGAACTCAAATTATGGTATCCATCACATTTCCATGCAGGATTTAAAAAATGACTGTTCAAAAATGGGATATGATATGATTACTATTCCTGAATTAAATGATTTTTAAGAAATTGCACAAATTCGTTTTAGAAATTTGAGACGTATACGTATAACTATAACCCTTTCGAAGGTTTATCACATGAAGTATTTCGTAGAAAATATTGTTAGTCGCAAAACACAGTGGAACAAGATCAAGTTCTACTTCACTTCCTTCTACATTACAAATATTAATAACTCTTTGTTATGATGCTAACCCTAGTGAGATGACACAAGCGCTCGCGACTGAAGAATAGGGAATCGAGACTAAAAATACAGGCGCTTTAATACTTTAAAAATTAAACAAATTATTACTGTTGTTTTGTAAATAAGATTAGCTTATAATCTAATTTGTTCACAATAATACTAGAATTAATAGGTAAATACAACAAAACTATAAGTTCAAAAAGTTCACTCTCAAATTGACTCAAATTACGCAAACATATGTCAGCCGCGACTTGAAATTACCTCTAATCAATTAATTCTGGTACTTTTTGAATAAACTAAATT
The DNA here is from genome assembly GCA_947425015.1 of Pterostichus niger. NCBI lineage: Eukaryota > Metazoa > Arthropoda > Insecta > Coleoptera > Carabidae > Pterostichus > Pterostichus niger. Next base: position 1,506,091 of record OX380347.1, read on the forward strand.
ATAAGTTAAATTTATTTACATAAAATGTAATAAAAAGATATACAGGGTGATAATTAAAAAATTGGTCTTAAAAGTTTAAAATGGGAAATAAGTTTATTGTAGACTTCAAATTATTGTTGAGGCGAATTTAATTCTGCACGTAAATTAGCAATCAGATTAACATTTCATAACTGCAAAAGTTCAAGTTTAAAGTTTTTTTTTAAACATACTTTATTGGAATAACCACAAATGTAAATCATCAAATTATTTTATTATTAAACCTAGTTTCACCAAGTGAGCTTTTATAGACAATTAATTTTGTCTTTGCTGTTTTTTTATTTAAATTGCTATTTCGTAGCTTTTGCTTTTTTCGGAAGATGGCATTACTGGTTCGATAGAACTTCTCATGTCATCTTACCGTTCTTTAGAGATCTTATTCTCTGCTGGCACAGTCCTTCGTCACCAGCTTCTTCACGTGAACTTTGTTCTAGGTGAAGAAGTAGGTTATACCATACTGATGAGCTCTAAATAAGAGCGAAACGCGTCTATGGTTACCAACTGTGCTGGCCAGCCTCTGACCATGTCCTCATAAGGTGACTTGGAGGCTGAATTTTGTGAGACTTAGACAAGTGTTTAGTTTGTTATTTTATTATTAAACCTAGTTTCACCAAGTGAGCATTTAAAGACAATTAATTTTGTCTTTGTTGTTTTTTATGTAAATCAGAGAACTTGGGTTCGCTTCCCACAGCCGACAAATAGTTTTCATCACACTAAAATAACCCCTGTGGCTCTCTCACCACTAACATATTCGAGGGCCGAGATTCGACGGCTGGTAACCGCATTTCACGCGCATAAATATATCATTTATCGAAATCAGCTGTAGCAGAGTGCCACACCTAGTAATGCTTAAAAGACTTGATGATGTATTTATTTTATTTGTATTTTACAATCCAAATTATGAAACAATTTTCTCGTAAAGAAATTCTTCAGCTCATAAAATGGTTCTACTTTGGACAAATTCGCAAAACACTAAATTTTTGGCAGTTACCATAGTTACATTGACATGCAATTGTTAATTTGTTTAAATTCTTGTTCTATTCTTTTAACGTGTCTGTTGTCAAAAAACTTTAAACTTGATTTTTTGTTAAAAATAACTGATTGCTAATTTAGATGCAGAATTTAATTATCTATAACATTTATCTCAATTATTTTTATCTAAAAAATTTAGGATTTTTTGTGCATTAAAAAAATATTTCATATATTAAACTCTTACAGAGCCGGAAGGCGTGCTGGGCCTGCCGCCCGTCCTACATTCAGTTTTTTTCAGAAAATTTTAAAGAGCGTTTTAAATAACTATTGGCTACTAACTACTGTCAATACTAATTTATTAGTAAAATAATTCTGATTATACTATATTTATACTGTTGTAACCTGTTGGGAAATATGATTTTGTTTTGTCGACAAGTCGCATCTTTCCGTAGTCGCCGGACTATACGCACAAAATTTTGCAGGACATGATTAACTAAGCCAGATCTTATAAATTCGCACCGGACAAGAAGATGCGTTATTTTAAGTTTGTAACAAACTTTAAACATTGTCTTTTGATCCTTGATTTTTGTTATACGATTTTGTGATTATTTCTTAAGCAACTGAAAATTTAACAAAGGTAAGTACACTTTATGCTCGGTTAAAAATTAAAATAGATACGATAGGTATATTTTTTCTAAGTAATAAAAATAAAATCATTGATAGTCATGAAGTATGTGGTGTACATACAGTTATTTTCCATGTTTCAACATACTATAATCATTATGTTATGAGAGCAAAAGTCAATCTTTATCGAGCACTTTAACTCTTACATTAAAAAAGTATGTTGACTCTTTATGTTAGGTGTTTTTTTTACAATGTCTTTTAATCGAAAAAAGCTTTCTGGAGCACAATACAGAAAAAGAAAACTTGTAAAAGAAGAACTAGTGGAAAAGGCAAGCGGTTCAGACAATAGAGGATTCTTATTTATATTATGACAAAAGATTAAGTAACGGGAAAATAATTCCAAGAATTTGACTGATGTATACAAAATTAAAAGATTGTGTATTTTGTTTTTCTTTCCAAATATTTAAAATTTTATCTAGTGTGTTTGTTGAAGGATATAACGATTGGAGACATTTATATCAAGCTATAGACGACATAAGAATCAAAAGATCACAATTATTGGTAGTAGTACATAATTTTAGATTGATTTAAAAAAAAATATATTTATTTTAAAATAACTACCGATTAACTAAATGAGAAATTGATAACTCTGGAGAAAGATTAAAAATAATAATTTATACAGTTAAATTCGTCGCAAGTCAAAATTTAAGTATTAAAGGCAAAAATTGTACGAGCAACAAAATATAAATAAATAAATAAATATATCATCACGCCTGTTACCCATCACTGGGTGTGGCACTCTGCCTAAGCAGATCAAGTAAGTGATATATTTTTTTCGCGTGAAGTGCGGTTACCAGCCGTCAAATCACGGCCTCCAAAGATATTAGTGGTGGAGGAACCACAGGGGGTAGATTTTTTAAATTGGTGAAAATTGTTTGTCGGCTGTGAGGATCGAACCAAGGTTCTCAAGATCTACATGCCGACTCGATACCACTGAGCCACCTATCCCATGAGCAACAAAATGAAAACTTTTATAAACTAATTGGAACAATTGCAAAGTTTAATGATATTATGTCCGGCCACATCACTAGTATTAACAAAAATCCATCAATTATGCCTCGCTATTTAGGTGTTCATATTCAAAATTAACTTACATCCCTTTTGAGAGAGAAAATAAGACATGAATTAATAAACTTGCTAAAAGTCAGTAAATATTTTCTATTATTTTAGATTTTACCCCTGATATAAAGTCACTAAGATCAACTTACCTTAGTAGTTGTTCTATTAAATAATAAATCATAGCGAATAGAAATTATGTAGCATTTTTATATAAATATGAAAAAAAATCTTATAGCTGAAGAATTATGCGACGAAATTTAAAACATCACACCCTATATTTGTCTCGACATGGACGCATTAGGTGTGACTCAATACATATTTACAAATGTCTTTTTCTATCTGATCCCAAATTTAGCGATTGCCATAAGAATTTACCTGTGACAGTTGCTAGCGGCAAGAGAAGCTTTTCAAAACTTAAAATAATCAAAAATTATTTAAGATCTACAATGGGGCAAGAGAGACTTTTAAATTTTCTGTATATTTATACTTATGTATGTATTTAGTTTATATTATTCTATGACAGTGCTACGATCCTGGTGACAGGTGGTCGCAAAATTATTCTCGCACACGGGCGGCATATACTCGAGTAACGCCACTGCCTACCAACATCTATGTTCAGGGCCGCAACTACACATTTTTCCAGGAGGGGCAAGACCTAATTTTGCCGCTCTCCATGCCCCACACAACTCCAGTAATTTGCAAATAACTTTTAGTCCTATTTAAAAATATTTGGGATGTTATATACCATTATGATGGAATTGAAGTTAATAAGTACGGTTTATTTCTAAATGAGAACGAAACAATTCATGTAAAAAAAAAAAATATTATACCACAAGAAAATATTATACATAACACTATTATATAAATTTGACTTTTCTTGATTTTTTGGCTGCAAAAGTTTTGATTATTTCGTCAAATGAGATTGATGACGCTCTTTGATGTTCAATTGATATGGGACTTAAATTGGTGAATCTCTGTTGTTTCATTGTGCTTCTTAAATAATTTTTTCTACGATTACTATAAAAAGTTGACAATTACGCTCTTATTTATCATCGTAAAGTTGACGTTTTCTGTGGAACAATCGAAAAATATCTTTTTTGCGCGTCTCCAATGGCAACGCGCGAAAAAAACGTTAAATGCGCACGTTTCCAATGGCAACGCGCGAAAAAGATATTAAATGCGCGCTTATTTCAATAGTTACCAGGGATACAAATAAAACAGAAACTTGTCATATTGACAGTTAACAGAACGAATTTATTTTCAGTACGGATGCGTTTTTTAATAATTTTAAGATGCAATCGTAGAAAAAATTATGTATGTATCACGAGCGTAAAGTGTCTTTGTTCCTCTTACACTATTGCAGCTCTCGCATTCGGCTCGCGCTGCAATTACCGTGTTCGAGTAACAAAGAATCACTTTACGCTCTTAATACACAAATAACTATTTATTAATTTTAGTTTGCTGAAGCTCATTTCACCTGAAGCAACAGAAACTGGAAGAGTAAGGAATAATTGCAGAGCTGTTGTTATATTTGGGTAGCCCTCTTGGAGGTGTTGCTCATAAATAATTTTTGAAGTAGATTTAAATTTCAATTGCATTTTTCTCGATTTTTTTAAATATATAAGTATAATTTTCTTACATGGTTAAATTCAGAAAAAAAAATGCTATCGAATAGTCCTATAATATGTATGTATCATGCTATTTCAGAAAATAGAATTTTGTGCCATAACTTGAAAACCATTGGTTTGAAAAAATATTTTACTACATAGTCTAGTGTACCCCTCAGATATGAACATACTTCCCAAATAACATGTTTTAATATGACTAATAATAAATAAAATAATCGCGATGTCCCATAAAAAAACAACCTGTATATTAATTGTTAAACGTTTAATGTTTAATGATAAATGATATTCTTAACCCTGTAGGTTATAAAATTGCCGAGCGCAGTGTCTAGTGCATGGTGCATACTAGACTATCTATCGTCTAGGGATGCGGAGAGACGAAGACAGTAAACTGTACTGCCCACAGATAGTCTGGTATACTGACACACACGCGGTTTTGAAACACAGGCCATGTACTGTGCCAAGTAATTACTTAAGAACTTTTTGTTACATATTACAGATTACAGGTTTGAAATTAGTTTAAAATATTTGAACTGTGTTCATAATTTTGCCGCCCGGGGCAGATGACCCTCCCTGCCCCCCCCCTATCTGCGGCCCTGTCTATGTTTATACCGTAACTATAGCACTAGTAACGATAAAATTAGACTGCAGAAAAAGTTTATTTTAACAGTCACCTCTAAATTGGATTGAGACCACCTTTAAACATAAAGGTGACCAGAATTCCACTGAAAAAGTTTTAAAAATATTAACTTGTTTAATATGAAAAATAAATCTTCAGGTGGACTGTTCTTACATATGTAGGCAAATAAATTGAATTATTTATAATATTATATACGCGAATTCGAATAATAATAATTATTATTTTAGCAGTAAGTTTTATATCCCAGCCTACCGCTAGATTTAGTTTTCATATTAAACATGATAAATTTTTAACCTTGGTACAACATTAAAAATGGAGTATTTATTACTATCCATTTCAGTTAAAAAGTACTCCTTCCCATTTGAAAAATATAACTTTATTTCACCTCCGCCAGACCACCCCACCTCTTCCCCTTTATAATTTTATTTCTTTTACCATAAACTTGGTACAACATTAAAAAAATGTAGGGCTATCCATTTCATTAATAAAGTACTCCTTCCCATTTGAATAATATATCTTTATTTCACCTCTGCCACACCACCTTACCCCCTCGTCTTTATAATTTTATTTCTTTTACCATAAAATTATGTTTTTCCCCTTGAAGTAGGAGCTTATTTAATTTTTATCTCTCACCTGTATGAACCGTAATTTCAAAATCCAGAACAATATATACCACAATTCTATAAACCGGGACATCGTTCGTTGTAGGGTGTAACAGCGGATCCGCCCATCGCCAATATTTTCTTTATTATTATAGAAATAAACAAAAAATAAAGAATAAAGTTATAGGAGATCAAGAGTGATATCTGCTAAAAGAAGAATATCAATCTTTAAACTAATAGTTCTCAAGTACAGAGTACAAAATTATATTTTTTCATGGGATTATACATATTTTTTATACCATTTCGATATCGTATTTTTTTTCTGAATTCAACCATGAACGAGTATTACATAATTAGAACATATAAAAATGCCGCACTTCACGAGAAGAAATATATCACTTACCGAGATCTACTTAGGCAGAGTGCCACACCCAGTAATGGGTAAAAGGCGTGATGATATATATATTTATTTTATTTTATAAAAATGCGATTAAATTTAAATAATTTTTTTTTTTTTGTAAATCAAAAACAAAACAACAAAATCTAGTCAACAGTAGGACTGATATTTATACAATTGAAGATTTTGTAACGATTAGTTTTCGCTTTTGTAATTTTTGTGTCATTTCAAAATTTGTCTGCTCATTTCTCGGCCTGAAAATTGGTTTTCATGAAATTCGGCAGATTATTATTTAATATTTTGATAATAGTAACTTACAACAGTTCTTGTATTGTTTAATCTAAAGTAAATGTTATTTGTTCTAGTTTAGGTTAATCATATTTTGTTGATGTTCGTTAATTAGTGACAGTACGCGATGAAGTTGGCGCGCGTTCATCAGATGTTGTTACTCTAGCAATTGTTTTGAAGTTTGGTGTATACAGATATAGTTTTATTATAAGCACAAATACTTTTCCTATAGTTCTTTTTATTAAAATTAGAATCCTTGCTTACATTATATATATAGAGTGCTCCTATAGGTATTTTGACTAACTGCCGCAGTCCTACATACTATCGGGAGGACCCAGCGACCCGCTGCGCTAGTTTCCCTTGCGTTAATTACTCTCTACCTGTACGCCTTGATTGGAATTCTCGTTCAACTCCATTCTTGTTATTGTTAAGTTACTGTACGGAAAACTCTCTTTTCTGTTATTTTATTAATTTAATATACTATATTATCCACTCAATGCACTGGCCGCTAGTAATTTTGTGCACCCTCGTATCCCCTTCCTGGAACGTATCCCGATTTTCGTCGGCCGTCAGACTCTTGTTGAACCGGCCGCGGCTCAGGCCGGCTGGCGCCCATCAATTTTGTGATTTATCACCCCTTCTCCGACTCACCCCGTCTTCACTGAGTTTAGCCGCGGTTCAACCGTTCTCCTCGGGCTCCCCCCAGGGAGCGTATGGTTGATTGTAAGTGTGACAAGCAAGCCGCGTTATATAAAAATCGGCAAAGCGAGTCGCGTCTTTATAATTTGATTTTTTTAAAATTGTATGTGGTATCTTAAAGATAGAGTGTATTTAAAACCACTAACAACGAAACAAAATTTATTGGACAGAATTATAAAAGATATGTTAATAAAATCTACTTTTTCTGTTTTAAGTCTAATAGAAATATGTTTACGATAAATGGAAATCAAAAATTATTTTTCACTCTTATTTTTAATCTATCTAAATCTATCTAAAAATAATATATTTTAAACAAAATTCTTTCTAAATCCTTTTCTATTTGAAAATAAATCATTTCCATAATACTGAGTTTTCCAAAATACATGTTAACCCCTTAAAAAATGTTTTTAAAGCAATTACAAACATATTGATAGATTTAGAAACTACATCAAAATACATTTCAAACTACAGTAAAACTGAAAATATTCTATTTCCGGTGTTTATTTTTTTTATTTTTATAAATTTACAGGCTGTTCTATTTAAAATGTTAAAGTTGGGGTCATTTCTAGTGTCCCCGGAATTGGAATATATTTTTTTCTTTATGTAGTTTGACAAGTTCATTTATGTAGTTTCTTAATGTGTCATATAATTGACGCTGAGTCAGTTTTATCGAACATCCAATATAATGTAGGAAAAAATAATTATATGCAACTCAAATATATTGCCAACATCCGGTTTAAAGTGTAGACACTTTTAGGTAACTAATGCGCAATTTTACCCGGAACCCAACCCGACCCAACCCGCAGTCGGGTTTCGGGTTAATTATAAGTTGATCGTGTTGAGTTGGATACGGGTAAATCGGGTCATGTTCAATCCGGGTAAGTCCGGTCGGGTCTGGGCGGATTGGATACGGGTATTCGGGTCTGGTTCAATACGGCTAAGTCCGATCGGGTCTGGGCGGGTTGGATACTCCTAGTGTTAGTACAAGTGAAATTGCATCGGGATTAGCAGTACATCACACCACGGCCCTCAAAATATTAAAAAAAAAACCTTATTACAAATCTTTTAAATATTTTCGCCATCAAGAAATTTTTGAACATGATAGAGTAAACCGAATGATATTTTGCGAAACGATAATGGAAAAGGCGAATGCTGACAGAAATTTTATCAAAAATATTTGCTTTTCTGATGAATCCATATTTAGCATTAATGGAGAACCAAAAGTTAAAAATTATCGTAGTTGGCACAAAGAAAATCAACATTTAATTTTAAATAACTATTCTCAATATCGCGAACGTGTGAATGTTTGGATTGGAATGTTAGGTTCCAATATTATAGGAGCTTTTTTTATTGATGGCACACTAAATTCCCAGAAATATTTGTAGTTACTCAAGACAGAGATTGGGCCTGCTCAGGATAATGTTGCAGAGGGAAATATGATTTGATTTCAGCAGGATGGCTGTCCTGCTCATTCTACAAATGAAATTAAAACATTTTTAAACCAATGTTTCCCAAATTGCTGGATAGGACGCGGTGGTCCAGTAAACTGGCCAGCTCGATCCCCGGATTTTTCCCCAAATGACTTTTTTTTATGGGGGCATTTGAAAAATAATATCTACAAAACTAGACTTTGAAACGAAAAATTGTGGAAGAATGCAGAAAAATTACAAATCGACAATTAAAAAAAATGCAACGCAATTTTTATGATAGACTTGGGTTCTGTTTGGCAAACAATGGATATTTATTTGAGCACTTAATTTAAGATAATTCTGATATATTTTCTTTTAAATTTAAAATCCAAAAAAATCTAATGTTATGATAATAACAAAAAACAACGGTCCTTTTCAGGACCTCAAACAATTTTACAATAATAATTTTTATAGTCAATTATGCAATTTATCATAATAATTAATAATAAATACAATTTTCATTTCCAATTGTTTACAATTTTGTTTCATTTCCAAGGCTAACCGATTTTTGAGTTAATTTTTAATATTTTCATATTAATTTCTGCCGTTATATTAATTCTCTTTATTGATTCTGATGTAGAATTTTATGCTCTACAACTCTTATTTGAAGCCTAAAATAATTAGGGAAGTAGGAAATTAAGAAAGTATGATTTTACATGTTAAAGTGTTATGTTCCGGGGTCGCGGTCAACACCCTGTATATATATATATATATATATATATATATATATATATATATATATATATATATATATATATATATATATATATATATATTGTAGCGAGTACGGTCCTGTTCCGTCTGGAACAGTCGACGCGTCATAGTCTACAGCGCGTTCACTGCTGTCTCATAAACAATAGACAAGACCGAACCTGTTCGCTCTGCGTCATGCTTCTGCCGGGTTCCAGAGGCCCTCGTATGTTCTGGAATATCTTGCTCCAGTATATAAGGGAGAGTTTCGGCCGGCAAGATTCATTCTGTATTCGAAGTGTGAACAGTGCAAGTCGTTGCTAAATACTTTGTTGTGAATATAAATACGTGTTGCATATAAATATATGTCTTAGTAGTTGTACTACATTAGTTTCGTTTTAAATAAATATTTTGTATATATAAGTTAGATTTATTGATTTGCAATAAATGTTTTGAAAACAATTTATTTTGAGTGTTTTACAACATTAGATATTTTTTAGCTTCAGAAGTCAAAAGTTAGATACAGATTTGTTACAAGTATGTGTTGATCGTACTGGAGTGAGAATCTGACTGTGTTCAGTCTTACACGATCCTACCCAGGATGTTACATGATTCTAAGATATGATATTACACTATTCTGGAATCGTATTGCTGGAGAGTCAGCGGTTTCTATGGGAACACCGTTTCCTAACTCCTCCTTCGCTAAAATTGGGCTTCATCGGGGAGCTGGTGGACCGTTGTAGGGGCTGAAGTTCTCGGTTGAAGTTCAATGCCTTCTCTGGACTTCGGTCTTGTCAGCGAACGTCTGTGGAACTTTCTCTTTAAAAAGATTACAAGCAGGATGATAGCACCTGTAATCAAAATTATATAGAGTATTAGGGTTGAATAATTGATGATATTGTTGACATCGTGCTGGTCGAAGAAATAGTCGTCAATGGATTCTTCGAGTTTGTTCATTGGTTTCAGCTCGTTGATGGTATTCAGTTCAATTGACATTTTTGGAATTTGTGATTTGTTGAAGTCAAATTTGTAGTTTTCGATTACTACTGGTTTGCCAAAGGTTCCGTGTTTAAATAATAAATTTTGGTTCTTGTATTCCAACAGGCAATCGTCTTCTTTTACCAGGAATATTCCTTGGAGCGTTTTTATAGTGTCGCCTTGTTGACATTTGATTTTAACTTCTTCGTGATCGGGGAATATTATTAAATGTTGATTGATGTCAGTCAAATATTCGATATGATTCTGTCTGATATTTAATTTTAGAAATTGACAATTTTCAATGTTGTTGTGTGAAATGAAGTTCTTCTCGCAAGAGTTTTCGGTCCGTTCACTTATCTTGTTGGGACACTGGTATGTGTTTTCTTTATTGTAGGTACATGCGTCATATAGAGATTTGATTTGTCCATCATTTGATCTTAAGAAGTATTCTTGATTAGGGATAACAGTTACATATTCAGTATTGTGTTTAGTAGGAATCGGGATTAGGTGAATTAACTCAAATTGCGTTTCGTAATTTATAGGAATTTCAATAAAATACGTAATTTTGTTAGATGATAATTTGCAATTTACAAAGAGCATTTTTTCTAGTTCTAGAATATTTTCTGAATTTATATTAATTGGTAACTGATTATTATAAAATTTTGAAATTTTATTTAATTCTGTGAGAAGATCGTGTGACTTTATAATACTTGGATGTATGGTGTGTAATTCACAAAACGTCAAAGAATTGTCGACATCTTGGAGAATATTAAAAGTTAAAGTATATAAAGTGTTTAATTGATGAAAAATATCTTTTATAAAGAGTTTATCTTGATCTCTAGTTCCACCGACAACAATGTGGAGTAGTTGTTCAATTTTGGATTTTAATAAATTTTCGTTTTCTCTGATTGTGTCAACAGTCCTATTAAAATAGTCTATCATTTGTTGATTGACGGAATATATATATATATATATATATATATATATATATATATATATATATAAAATAAATGTATATATTAAATGTACTAAATCATGTTGCCTGCAAAAAAAATGGTATTAGTATCCTTTGATATTTTAAATCGTTTACGTAACAGTGACAAACAAGACATATATTGCCATCGATGATAACGATATGAAAGATATTTTAAATTCTTTGCCGAATATGAGAAATGGAGTCTGTATCAGGATATTTTGCAAAGATAGTTACACTTTCAAAAATAATCTCGAGAACCTATAAAATTACCCATTGAAAATGATATTTGTACAGAACCCAAGTAACTTGCGGAGAAGCCTGACGTATAACTTTATTAGATCTGACATTACTTACATTAACAATTTGACTGCGAGTTTTATAGTTATATTTCTATCCAGTTTTAAGCCACGCTTCGTTTGCCAAGAGTCTCTAATTTGTTTAGTAACATGTCAATATTAGCACAATCAAATGCTTTAGAGAGATCGGCAAAAATCCTAATGATATGCTGAGGTCCGTCAAACACATGTTTTAATAATTTAAAAGCTCACAATTCAGTTCAACGACATTCCTTAAATCTAAATTTACTATCAGTTAATAATAAATAATTCTTAGTTAAAAATTTAATAATTTGAGTTTTCCAAAATTTTCGAGAAAATTGACAAACTAGCAATAGGTCTATAATTACCTGCTTCTGTTTTTAATTTCTTTTTGTGAACGGCCTTTATTATTACAGTTTAATAATAAGTGCATTTTACATTATAAATCAGCGTAAAAAAAACAACCTCAATTCATTAGACTTTTAATTCAAATGCCTATTTGCTTCTGGAAACAATGCACAAAATAAACCAAATTCCACTATTCTAGTGTCTATGTCATATAGTTAATTTAGTTATTATACCAAGAGTTAAGAAAATGGCGGACATTTTGAAAATTTGGTTTAAATTTGTGTTTATTTATATTTTGTTTCATGATTTTTTTTATCTAGGTATCTTGTTAACAAGACAAGTATTTAAATAAATAATCTAATTAATTTAATTTTATTTTTATTTTGAAAGATATACAGGGTGATTTATTTAAAATAAGAAAGAGTGAGTCACACCGGAAGTAGAATATTTTCACTTTTTATGTAGTTTGACGCTTATTTTAAAACCGTTTTTAAATTTGTAATATGAATATAATTACGGTAATAATAATTGGGTGGAGGGGTGAGCGTTTTTTTTCGGAAAATCCGTTATAATGTAGACGAAACAATATGCATACAACTCAAATATACTGCCAATGTCGGGTAAATAGTGCCAATACTTTTAACTAACTGTGCATTTATAATTATTCTTATTTATACGCAGTTCCGCTATGCCTTGGAAAATAACATTATATATCTACCGTTCTCGAAAACAGTGCTTAGCATGAAATATAGTAGCAAACTATTAGTATTTTCAATAAAATATGTACGTAAATATATGTAATTGTTAGAGACTGTAGAAATCCCTCATATCCAAGCATTAAAAAAAACACGTTTTCGCGCCGGGCTTTAAATATCCCTCAATCACATGAGTTTACAAAACTTAAACAAATTAAACATAAAAAATTGCATCGTCTGTTTGGGTATTAGTATCTATAAATCTATTCTCACAAAATTGTACAATACAGTTATTGTCATACCTATCGTACAATCTTAGATACATTGAATATATCTAATACAGATATGTATCGTCTCACAATATTTTGTTCATAACAGAAATTTATCAATAAAATCAGGTCTGGTTCTGTTAGTGACAAAAAGCTACTTTTATAAAAATAGAAATTCTGATTTGTTCAAAAACAATTCAAAAAGTAGTTATTTTGAGACGCAAAAACTAAACACGATAAAACAACTACTAACTTGTAGATAATATTTCAATATTTGGTTGACCACTATTAGATAATTATTTATAACTGAACAGGGAAAAATGCAAGGCAAAGTTTTGAGGAAGATAAACTTACTCATAAACTTTGAATCACTGAATCCGTTCGAACTTTATATTGGTTATCGGTCAGTTTAGTTTCTCCAGTAAAAATGTTAAAATCAACATATATTACGGCAATACTTTTGGTGTTCATTCAAGGTAAGTTCATAATATGTTATTTATACCGTTTATATCTGTAATTACTAAAAACTAGCTTGAATGTTACGATAACAACTAGTGACAGCAAATAAACAATTTTAATTTTTGATGTCCTGTAACGCTGAACACTTGTACAATTAAATTCTTAAAATAGAAACATTTGTTGTAGCGCCTATAGAAAAAATATTGAGTGTGTTTCGAGCTCAAATCGCTATATTAATTTGAATTATATTTTATTTAGTTATGTTCCATTGTCAAGTTATAAATAAAATTAATTCGTACTATAAAATCAAATTTTGTATAATTCTCATTCCTAATATACGAGTATTTTGAACACGGTAGTTCGATTTGGGAGATAGGTTTCCTAAAACGTACTTTTTACTTTATCTTATTATAAAGTGACATAAAACGCATGTGGTTATTTATAAGGGTAAACTTGTAAGGAGAAATGTTCATTTAACCCGCCGCACATGGTAATTAGGCAACAAAACTATTTTTAATATATACAATCGTTTTCATTAATGGTCAAACTATTGTTTTATGTAAATAATAAACGATAACCTATAATAATACAAATGACATTAGAACTAATAACTATTCATTAGACATAATGTTTGTGTTTCTTTCGAATACTGACATCTGTTAAGTTTAATGATTTTATTTTTGTTACCTAAGCTAGTTAAATTGCTTATCTTCTGCGTTTTACTTTTCGTTAAGGAATAAGATTGTAGATACAGAAAACACAAAGGTCGACACTGCAAATTGAAAATACACAGCTTGTTCTTCTTGATTAAAGTCTAATGTTAGTCTCTAACTGAAGAATATCAATACTTAATACATAATAAACCTCTAACCACGTCTACTCGTTTGACGAACATCCGTTATCCCATAAGCATTATTTATAAGTTTCTCGTAATTCCAACATTGTATATTTCTAAACTATGCAATATTTATATTATAATAATTTCAGGCTGATTAATGAAAACAACAAGAATTTTCATAAGTAAGATTTTAGTAACTCTCGCCTATACTGCGTCGTAAGAGGAACGGAGAAAACGATAATTATAATAATTAAGTCATTTTACTGAACATTGACGTTAGGATACCCCATATATTAATAAGAATGTAAATATAACTTTCATTCTGTCTTTAGCTTATAAATTGTAATATCTTTTTTTGTAAATATAATTGTTTAAATGCATAAATCTTAATTTATTTATTATTACATTAAATTATAAACAGAAAAATTGGGATACTGCTAGGACTTGAACCTGGGACCTTGGGTCAATGAAGTCTCTATTTACTTAAAAAAATGCTAATTAAATATTTCATTTATTAAGAAATAAATAATAAAGATTGCTAGAGATCAATAATGATAATTTTTAAGTCAGTCTTTTATATTCAGCAGTTTGTCTGTTGTAATTATATGACAATTCAAAAATTTATTGTCTTTTATTGAAAATAATGACATATAATAAATAATCGACAAGCTTTTTAAAAAATAGTAGCAAAAACTATGACAAGCTGATTATAGGTCTAGGTAAGTGAAAAAAAAACAAAATTAGTAAAATATTTAATAACACAGTTTGCAAATTTAATTTTCCTTCTCCTTACTATTAGCTATCACTTAATGAGATTAAAAAAGATTTAAATTTATATTCAAACGAAGGTAAATCCTAAGCATGCCTGAGTTTTTACATCTAGTTAGTCATACTATAAAGTCTATAGTCGAAATGAAGTTGCAAACGAAATAGTAATTAAATTCAAACCAAAATATTGCACGAAATAGCGGCACTTCAAGATTACGAAGTAATGAACTCAAATCATGATAGCTATCATATATCCATGCACGGTTGAAAAATTTGACTGTTCAAATATGGGGCATGAAATTATTCTATTCCCGAATTAAATTACTTAAAAGAAATTGCACAAATTCGTTTTAGCAATTAGACACATGCTCGTGAAAATATAACCTTTTTCAAAATTTATCACATGAAGTATTTCGTAGAAAATATTGTTAGTCGCAAAACTTAGTGAAACTAGATCACTTAGTATTATATTATTTTGCAAGTTCTACTACACTTCCTCGTACATCACAAATATTAATAACTCTTTGTTATGATGCTAACCCCAGTGAGACGATACCAGCGCTCGCGACTGAAGAATAGGGAATCGCGACTGAAATACAGGCGTTTTAATACTTCAGTAAAAAAATGAAACAAATTATTACAGTTATATTTTGTAAATAAGATTAGCTTATAATCAAATTTATTCATTAAAACACTAGAATTAATAGGTAAATACATCAAAAACTAAAGTTCAAAAAGTTCATTCTCAAATTCGCTCCAAATACGCAAACAACTATCAGTCTCAGTCAGGCGTGACTTGAAATTACCTACTAATCAATTAATTCTGGTACTTTTTGAATAAATTAAATTTTAAGTTAAATTTGTTTACATAGCATAGCGTTAATAAAATGATATACAGGATGTTAATAAAAAAATTGGTCATAAAAGTTTAAAATGGGAAATCAGTTTTTTGTAGACTTTAAATTAATGTTGAGGCAATTAAATTCTGCACGTAAATTATCAGTCAGATTAATTTTTAACATTTCATAATTGGAAAAATTCAAGTTTAATGTTTTTTTTAACATACTTTATTGGAATAACCACAATTGTAAATCTGAGAACTTGGGTCGCTTCCCACAGCCGACAAACAATTTTCATCACACTAAAATAGCCCTTGTGGCTCCTCCAGCAGTAACATATTCGAGGGCCGAGATTCGACGGCTGGTAACCGCATTTCACGCGCATAAATATATCACTTTTCGAAAACAGCTGTAGCAGAGTGCCACACCTAGAAATGCGTAAAAGACGTGATGATATATTTATTTTACAAATCGAGATTATGAAAAAATTATACAGAAATTCTTCAGGTCGTAAAATGGTTCTACTTTGGAGAAATTCGCAAAACACTAACTTTTTGGCAGTTACATTGACTTGCAATTGTAAATTTGTTTAAAATCTTTGTCTATTCTTTTAACGTATCTTTTATCAAAAAACTTTAAACTTAGTTTTTTTGTTAAAAATAACTTTGATTGCTAATTTAGATGCAGAGTTTAATTATCTACAACATTTATATCAAGTATTTTTATCTAAAATTTTTAGGATTTTTTACGCATTAAAAAAATTATTTCTTATATTAAACGCTTACAGAGCCGCAAGCCGTGCTGGGCCGCCCCTTTGGCGTGCCGCCCGTCCTACATTTAGTTTTTTTCAGAAAATTTTATAGACCGTTATAAATAACTATTGGACAGACAAGAAGAAGATTGCTGAGAGAGAGAGAAGTGAGATAGAGAGAGCATTATTAAAATAACATTTTCTACTAGAAATAACGCTCTATTTTTATAAAAAGTATCAGTGCCTGACCAATAAATGCAAATCGATCCAGCCCAGATATAAATATCATCAAAAGTAATACAGGAACTGACATCTATTGGCGGCAGATTAACCTAAGTTAATCACAATACGTGAGCAACCTGAAATACAGATCTGAAATGTGGGTGGCAGCACGTCAGGCGTAATGGAAACTGAGATAAAACAAAAACAACAACGTGAAAGGGCTAATAGCGTAAACAGCAACTCGTCCCCGTTTACTAGAAGCACAAAATTAGAGAGATCACCTACAAGGAAGAGAAAAGAAAGAGAGGAAGACACGATGGAGGACTTAAAAAAATTAATGGAGAACTTATGTGAAAATATGAATTCTTTAAGAACGGAAGTAAAAAAGGACAATGGAGAATTGAAACAAAAAATTGATGACAACAACGCTCAATTAAAACACCTCATAGAAGAAAACAAAAAGGAAATAAAGGAGCTAAAGAAGAAAGAAGAACAGTGGCAGAAAGAAAAGCACGAAATCCTAGAAAAGCTTGAAAAATTAGAACAGAGAGTGATAGATAAAAACGAAACATTACAACAAGGGATGGCCAAACAGTTATGGGAAGTTGAAGCAAAATTGGAAAAAATAGAACAAGCTAAACGGAAAAACAATATCATTATAAACGGTGCAGTGTTTAACAGCGACAATATAAAAGAAAAAGTTACGGAATTCATTGAAAAAGAATTTAAAAACCAACTGGCAGTCAAAAATGCGTACACTATAAAAACTAAAAAACAATCAGAGATAACTATAGTCGAACTGGCTAACTTTCAAGAAAAACTGAAAATACTGCGTAATAAACAATGTCTCAGAGGAAGGAATATATTTATTGACAGTGATTTGACTCCCAAAGAAAGAGCTGTGCAAGCACAACTTAGAAAAATAGCAGCTGAGGAGAGAGAGCGAGGAAAAGAGGTAAACGTAGCATTGTAATGCTTCTTCTACTTTTGGCGCGCTACACACAATACCAAGGCCTTTCGGCTTACACAACAAAATCAAAGGAAGCACCACATATACAATACCTGGCTAACTATGTTCAGCGGTGCTGGGCGTAGGTTCCGGAGGCGCCACCTAGCTCGAAAAAAAGAAGGGACACTCTAGTGAGCTAGGAACTAGTGACACAAAAGGTATGATGTGCATAACATAATAAATCAAAATCACAACTAAAATACAAGTTAAACTTTAATCTAATCTTTGTAACCAAGTCAACAAACTAATTCAAAAAACAGAGACTAAGGTGTAACTTAACTGAGCGGTGGAATCTGCTATCCCACTAAGACAGTGTCAGACGTACGCTGCAAAAAATGGTAGGTTGGACTATCTAATCCTCTTCTTCTGAGACTCCTGGAGAGGAGGACGGAGACGAAGAGTTGAAGTAGACCGATCTTCTCGACTGGAGATCAAATATGGTGAGCTTCCGGACGTAAAAAGATGTGTTGGTCCTTGGTAAAGTGCGTGAGGCCACTCAATACACCGCTTGTCTCTACAATCGTCTTCAGAAGGTTAATGTAGGTCACTTCTCCAAGCCTCTCCTCTCTTAGGTAGCTCAGACTAAAATCCCTTACTGATTGCACCTAAAACAGGGTGTAAACCAGCAGCAAACCATACCACAAATGTACATACAAAAGCGCAAAGCGTATAAAGCAAGAATGACAAAGCAAAGGTTCCAAATCGAAATCGTTAACAAAGCTCAAGTTAAATAACAAACTACGGGTTACAAAGCAAAACTTAAATTACAAAATCAAACAAAAGTATTACATGAGGTTCATAATCAAAATTTTCAAAAAGTACAAAATGTTTCAGAATTAACTTTACGTTACGCAAGCACATAAGAAAATGACGATGAAAATAATGAGAATGGTGAAGAGATGAATAATGAATTATGGGGTTGTTGAGACAGGGACGTTGAACAGGAAGTAAGTCTCTACTTACACTATAAACAGGCTTCGCGGCTTTGTGGGGGTTGGTTTTGACTCAAAATATCCAAAATCACAAATGTGCTAATCAGCAACCAAAAGGTCAAACCAGACCAAACAAAACTTAAACTAAATATCACAAACCTTAATATCTAATCAAATAGCACAAAGCCCGCCAAGTATGTTCCAAAAAAAGATGAGGCAGCTTTTCTAACTGAGCAGAAAAGTTCTCAAAAACAAAAATGCCTGTAAACTCCTAAATTGTCAAAAAAAAACAGTCGGGTCTCAACACATTCTCACACACATGTTCTCAAGGAATGATGATGAACGGACAAGATATGAAGGGAGAAGGGATACAAAGATGGTGGCCGGAAATTAAATTCAGAAACCAAAAATGAACCAACTAACACGTGGTTCAAATACACGTGAAGCATGTATTTCACAAAAACTAAAATTTAAATCCCTACAAAATATAATAGCAAAAACCCCCCAAAATGTTTATACAGAATTACTAACATGATATGCTACAAAAATGACAAGTGCATGTGAACAGAACATGACTTCATACACGAAACTGGTAATCTAGCTAAGTTATACAAAAAAGGCGATTCTGTCAGAGTTCAATCGATCTAAATACTACAATTGATAATAAGCTTCCGAGTCTAAAATTTTACTAAGATGATTGACGCTACGTTAAATTTAACCTAAAAATGAGACACGAACATGTGCTCCATAAAACAAAATAAATGAAATCAAATATCAAAAATAAACAGTTTCAACTAATAAACTTCAAATCAGTAAAATCTTAGCTTGAACACTTACTCTCAAGATGCAGTCAGCACGGTGATGTTCATGGATTTCGTCGTTATCTTCACAAAATCAAAAAAACTCAAGCCAACATGGCCGACAACAAAATAAAATCTCGGACAAAATCCACAAAATCAACCGATCACGACGAAGTCTGAAGGCAGAACCCCTGATCGACCGTCTTCGATGAAATCTCGAAGCAGAATCTGGATCGACCGTCGTCGATGAACTCTCGAAGCAGAATCTCGTTTGACAGCCAGCCAAAAAAAAACTCATCTCTCTCTCGTGACAAAAAAATGAACTACAGAAATAATCCAGCAAAAAAATTGAATCGTAGATCTGCTACTTGAGTTGCAGGCAAGCATGGCGGGTGGTGGTGAAGAAAATCATTACAGCATATAAAAAAATTAAACTTGATAATAAATGGTTTCAATGGAATGAGAGTAAGCAAACCTTGGAAGAGTCAAACCAAGACAAAAAGGAAATAAATAAAGCAGAGAATGAAAAACATACAAATTTTTAGCATGGAAGGAGGCTGGATTAATATACTTTAAAATTTTAAGTTGGAATGTTGCGGGGATTTTTAGAGCTACATTAAGCAATTTGATGTGGTAGGATTAACTGAAACCTGGGTTACTGAAAAAGATTGGAATATATGGGAGAACAAACTACCTAAGGAATTTTTATGGAAAGCCACGTACGCAATAAAAGTCAATAAAAAAGGAAGGGCAATGGGTGGAATAATTACAGGGGTTAAAAGAAATATTGCTGTAGAATTACAAACGTCAGATTACAAAACTAATACTATAACAGAAAGGAAAATTAAGCTTAACGATGAAATACGGAGAATTACAACAGTATATAATAATGAGAATCTAGATGATATTAAAAAAGCACTAAGTAGCGAAATCGAAGAGACAGAGGAAGAAAATATGATTTTTGCGGGCGACATGAATGCTCGAATCGGAGAAGATGGAAGTCAAATAGACCAAAATACAGGGGAAGAACTGAAGAGAAACTCAAAGGACAAAACATTAAATAGAGAAGGAAAAAAGCTAATCGACTTAGTTGAAGAAAGAGCTTGGATCATTTTAAATGGAAACACAGAAGGCGACAGAGAAGGAGAATACACATACGTAAATAACAGAGGAGATACAACTGTTATCGATTATGCAATAGCGAATGACAGCGCCTACAGAAAAATTAAAGAATTTAACGTACACTCGAGAGTCGAGTCAGACCATCAACCGTTGATTATTCATTTGAACCATGTGAACAAAGAGCAAAGAATGCCTAGCAAAGGAAAAAAACAGGTCACAATTTAGAATGAGAAGACAGTAGAACATTACAGACAAAACACAAAATATATAACACTACAACATTCAAATGTAGAAAATGAAATAAAAGAACTTAACTCGAAGATTAAGGATTGTCTACCCAGGAAGACCGTAAAGACGCAACCCCGAGACGGAAACCAGAAATGGTGGGACACGAAATGTTACGAAAAGAAAAAAAACTGTGAGGCAAGCACTAAAAATGTTTCAAAAGGGGAAGAAAAGTAAAGAAGTGTACATACATGAAAAGAAAGAATACAAGCAACTATGCGAGCAAAAAAAGGATAACTGGCAGGAAAAAGAACAGATAAACATACAGAATGTCAAGACGGAGTCAGAAGCATGGAAGTACATAAGTCAAGAAAGAAAGAAAAAGATAACACCATCGCAAAACATTACTCTTGCACAGTGGAAAGCTCACTTCATGAATCTGCTAGAAGGCCAAGAAAATAGGTATGTAAAAAATGGAAAAAAGCAAATAATAACAGGAGAAAAAGAAAACTTAACTGAAATATCAGAGGAAGAAATCAACGCTGCCGTAAATAAAATAAAAAAGGAGAAATCGCCCGGCGAAGACGAAATACCGAATGAAGCCTGGATATATGCCGACACCAATATAATTGGAATGCTAACAAGAATAATTAATAAGATATGGTCAGGGGAAGGTTTTCCAAGCAGCTGGAGGAAAGGTATAATCACACCAATATACAAAAAAGGAAATAAACATCAATCAAAAAATTATCGGGGAATAACACTTCTCAACACGGCCTACAAAATATACGCAATAATACTTGAGAACAAATTAAAGGAAGAAATAGAATTAAAAAATATACTACCCGAAAATCAATCAGGGTTCAGAAAAGGAAGAAGTGCGCAAGACAACATATACATTCTAAATTATGCGATAGAACAAGAACTAAACAAAGAGAAGGGGAAAATGTATGCCTTTTTTGTGGACTTAAAAGCAGCATTTGACACAATTGACAGAGATGAACTTATAAAAATGTTAAAAAAAACAGGAGTGGAGAACAACCTAGTAGACAGAATAGAAGAGATCTATGAGGAAACATCGAATGTGGTGAAGATGCAAACGGGAGACTCAGACGAATTTTTGACAAGTAAAGGAGTAAGACAAGGCTGCCCTCTTAGCCCAACACTGTTCGCTATATACCTGTCCGATCTGGAAAAATATTTAGAAAAAGAACAAACGGGAGGAGTAGTGATCGAAAGAAAGAAAATATGGTCCCTAGCATACGCTGATGACGTAGTGATTATGGCGAAAAAAGAAGAAGAGTTAAAGTCACTAATGAAAAGAATGGAAAAGTATTTGGATAAGAAAAAACTTTCACTGAACACAGATAAATCAAAAATAATGATCTTCAGAAAGGGAGGAAGAGATAAGAAAGACCGATGGGAATGGAAAGGGAGAGTAGTGGAAAAAGTCAAACAGTTCACATACCTTGGCTATACTTTTGCTTTTAACAATAATGAAACACATCACATAAAAGAACGAGTGAGGAAAGCGACAGTAGCCTTGAAACAAATTTGTAGTCTGGGAGAAAGAAAATTTAGTAATAACTACGCAATAAAAATAATGATGTTTGACTATATCATTAAAAGTATTTTATTATATGGAGCTGAGATATGGGGATGGAAGGAGAATGAAATGATTGAGAAGATACAATTAAAATATTTGAAGTGGACATTAGGACTAAATAACACGACGCCAAGTTACATAGTTTTAAAAGAAACGAAGAGACATAATTTGAGTATAGAGGCAGGACTAAGAGCGGTAAAATTTGAAGAAAGTATACGAGCGAATGCATCAAAATCAATACTGCAAGAATGCTGGAGAGATTTGCACAGAAAAGAGAGCCAAAAATTTCAACAGAACAAATGGATGAAACAAAGAAACCTTTATTACGAGAGGCATGGAATATCTCCAACTGAAGTAGAAAACATCAGACTGAGAGGAGAAGATACCAAGGTGATAATCAAACAGCGAGGAATCGACCTACAGAAACAGTGGCAGTACAACAAAATAATAACATCAAATTATAACAACGAATATAGGAAGATTATCACACTCAGCTTACCGAGGTACTTAATTGGAAAAAAGGACAACAAAATTAGAAAATTAATAGCGAGAATGCGATGTGGTAATGAAGAAAGAAGAAATGAGTATTGGAGAGAAAAAGAAGATCGAAACTGCCGAATATGCAAGTTAGAGGAAGAAACAATAGAACACTTCAGAAGGTGCGTAGGATTAAAAAAGGAAGAAAGGAATAGAAGAGAACTATTAGATGAATCAGGAGCGGGAGAAGACTGGATGCTACAAATATATTATAAAATGAAATGAAATACGATATTTTGTACTACTTATGTCACTTAGCAATCTTAAAGAGAATTTATTGTAATTAGTAGATTTCAATCCCGTAAGGGAAGGAATTAATAAAATAAATAATAATATAAATAACTATTGGCTACTAACTACTGTCAATACTAATTTACTAGTAAAATGATTAATATATATTATTCTGATTATACTATATTTATACTTGATTTAAAAAGTATTCTATGTATCTATTTATTCGATGCATGCAAAATTTCTCTTTACATTGTTATATTTTTGGACACTAGGTTTATTGTGTTATTTGTTTAAATTAATTTTATGTATATTATTTATTTATTTACAACCTTCCAACAGGATAACAAGTATTCCAATAACAGGAAGGTTAAACAAAAAGCAAATACATAAAAGTAGCACAGCGTGCTTACAATAATTAAACACATGATCACAAAAATTAAATACAGAATTATAAAATTATAGACTACAGTAAATGTACATTTTTATATAAGTAATTTTTAAATTGTTGAAGACTAAAGTAAAATATATCTACTACATCATCAGTTGTACTTTCAAAATCATTAAAGATATCATGTATTCTGGATCCGTCCGTGTATACGAATTTGTAGTCGAGGTACATATTTTGGATTTCTCGGAATTTGTTGAGGAATATTTGGTGTGGGGTTTCTTGTTTCGGAAACTGAAGGAGATCGAGGATGTAACGAGGTTGTTTTATTGTCCAGGGTGGTACATTGCTGTAGACTGTATTTTGCATATTTGGGATCGAGTGGTTAATGTAATTTAGGGATGTGTTTATATATTGTTGTAGGGGTGTTTCATTTTTTATTATTGGTAGGTTATTTGTGTTTTTGTATACTTATAAGTTTATGAGTAGGGTGGTTGGGATTTGTTGCCAGTTTTGATATGTATGCCAGGGTGATTTGTTTTCTTCGGTATTCTAGTGGTTGTTCGCCCGCTTCTATGAGTAGACTTTTAGCTGGACTGGTATAAAATGCTCCTGTAGCTATACGTATTGCTTGACTTTCTATAGTGTTTAGTAATTTTAATGTTGTCTTGCTAGCTGTACTGTAAGCTGTACAACCGTACTCTAGTTTTGATCTGATTAGTGCTTTATACATTTTTATGATTGATTCTTTTTGTGCTCCCCAATTACATGCCTTAGCGTTTTTAATAAGTTTAAGCGTTGGTTGCATTCTGTTTTTAATGCTTGTATGTAATGCTTCCAGGTTAGTTTTCTGTCTATTATCATTCCAAGGAATTTAATTTGATTCACATGCTCTATGTCGGTGTTGTAGATTTTCAGGATTACTACATATATTGATCTCGGATCAAAAGAATTTTCTAAAATTTACTAAATTATTTACATTTCTCATGAAGTACACATTTTTAGTACCACTTGTTTCAAGTTAACGTCATATATTAATGATTTGACCACAATGTTCATATAGAAAATATATTATGTCGCGTTTCAATTATGAACAAATAATATTTTATTATTTAAGCAGAAACTTATCGATAATTTTAAAAATCATATTTAACCAGTGTACTTCACTTCAAATGCAAATGATTTTGCGATATAAAACATATATTTTTTATATTCGAGATTAGCGTATCATTTAGTATTTGTCATTTATTTATTTTTCCTGCGGTATTGACACATCCTGCTAAATATCTAGTCACGGATGACTGCGGCTGCCAGTCGCTTTGTTCTGGCGCGTGTTTGAATAAATTATAGAGTGAACTTTTTCAATAAATAAATTTAGTTGAAATTACCTAGTACACTATTAATTTTGAGTATTTTTTTAATAAATTAAATTATAAGTTAATATTATTTACATAGCATAAAGTTAATAAATATATAAGGTGTCCATTATAAAACTGGTCATAAACTTTTAATATGGAAAATCAGTTTTTCATTCCACAAAATTTTACAAATTATTGTACAGAAATATACTTCTAATAAATGTTGTGAGCAACTAAATTTTGCATATAAAGTAGCAATCGGATTTAATTTATAACATTTTAACTGCGAAAATGCAAGTTTAAAGTTTTTTGAAAACAGATTTTTCATTGAAATTTCCACAATTGTATGACATTGTAACTGTAAAAAAAAATATTGTGTTTTACAATTTTTGATCAATAATAGATATTTTTTTTTAAAGTATGAAACAATGTTCTCATGAGGAAACTCTTTCAATCATAAAATGGTTCTACTTTGGACAAATTCGCAAAACTTACACTGTTTGTATAGTTAAAATGTCATATAATTGTTTGTAAATTTGTTTATATTCCAAGGCTGTTCTTATAACGTTTATTTCTCTACAACATGTAATTAATGCAATTTTGTCTAAAATAATTTGGGAACTAATTTCCCATATTAAACGCTTATGACCACCTATACTTGTATAAATTTGAAATGTACGTCTAATACTCGTATGTTTGAAAAAAATCCATACGTTACAATAACAGTATGCACTTAAAAAATGTAAGCAAAGGTAGTTGTTTACAATCAGTATTTAATTAATTTGTTTTTCTTTATTATTAGTAATTATGTCGCTTCACAATGAATAAGCTAATCGGATATGTATTTATCGTTAGAGAGTTATAAACAATATAACTGACTTTAAATTTTAAAAGTAGAACTTAGGTAACTTTTATGTTATAAACGGGAGGAATTTCAGCAAAGGCACACGTTATTCACGATTAGTCTAATCAAGATGCTAATTAATATACCTTGATATATACAACCATATTTAACGTTGATACTGACGTGTTTGTTCCAGGTTTGGTGGCGCTGCAGTATGCGAGCGTGGCGCTGATCTACCCGGAGCGCTCCGAGATAACGGTGGACGCGGCCACGGACTTGACGCTGGGCTGCCGCGGCGCCGAGCCGATGAGGTGGACGTTCAACGACGCAGACAACGGCCCCGTGAGTCTCACCTACGATTTTCATTTACATACACAATACTCCTGTATTTTTTTTGTATAATAACTTGCCATTTCTTATGCAATGAAAACTTTTTAAATTAGACTGCACATACACATACCCTCACTAGAGTTCACAGTTTGATTTGTGCACCCATATAACATGTTTTTAATGATTAAACGTAATAATAACTATTAGATTTCAGTAGCCTCAGTAACACGTTAATGTTTGTATAGAATGGTAAAATGTATCTAACTTCCTATTGAAGAGAAAGTTAGGTTTTTTATGTTTGAAGTCTCCATACAAATATTGCGTCATCTGTGTTTCACAGCACGACAAGTAAATATTTGAGCCAGTCCCTTTATTTTTCAATACTTCAGATAAATACAAAATGCAAAGACTACTCTATTCTTAATAATTAGTTGAAAATGATATACTATATTTTGAAACTGCAACTATTAACAAAATATGTAATTAAACCTAATTCTTATATTTAATATAAATTGGTCTTATATTTTTTGGAATAGTACAATAATGAAAAAAAGTTGATTATGTAACTAGAAATTTGAGATATAAAAGGAGTTTATGATTCTTCCATTGTCAAGGACCGCGAAATCTTTTTATCTTACGACAGGGTCATTATATATATATATATATATATATATATATATATACCGGGTGGAACATCATACCTGTGTACATAGGCGATTAATATGAAAAAACAGTTTTTCCGTACGCATTGCTCCCTAAATTATTTTAGGCAAAAGTGCTTCAAATAAATGTTGTAGAGCATAAAATTATGAATCTAAATCAATAAACATAATTACATTTGCATGCGTTGTAACGACATAAATTCAATAAAAAAATTTAAAAATAAAGTTGAAAATATCCAATAGGAAGTGACAGATTTTATAACTATTTTTAAAATCATGAAACAAAAGTAAAGAATAATGGAAAAAAGTAAATACTACTTTTCGACTGATTTCATTTTACTTGTTTTTAATATTTTTATTTTTTGATTTCCCTGGTGATCACTTAAAATGCTATCGACAATTATAACATCTGTTAAAATAAATTTAAATTTTTACCTTCGAAAAATCAATCTAAAATCGACATTCAAAATAATGACGTGTACATCAAGTAATGAAAGCTTTTTTTTCACTCTTTTGATTGATACATTTCGACTTCACTGTCATGCATCAAAGTTCACAATCATAAAAAAATATTGTTTTCAATACTAGTTGTACAAATAAGTATTGGCAATGAAATATAATACATAATGTTTTAAGTACTTACATGCAATTTAAAAAAAAAATAAGATATATAATTAAATATTACATGGAATGATATTGATTTTTTTCATTCAGATTTTTATGAATGCTTAAATCCTTTTATTGCATAAAAAATTATATTCATTAATATAAGTTATAGAGGGTGTTTATAATTTTCATGCCACTGGATTGATAGGATTCAGTAATGAATAAAAATTAATAAACATTAAAATTAATTTAATTTCATTGATATTTTGTATCAGTTTCTTCAATTTTTAATATTTAAGTCTATTGATAAGGCAAGGTGACAGTACTGTTTTGTTTCATGATCAACACATAGATCTAATCTCGTTAAGAACAGCGATATCCATGAACATAGCCCTCGTTCTGCTCATTTACTGACGAAGCAACGATACCGCAGTTGAAGTTCGAAAAGAAACACATCACAGAACTATACAAATGGAAGTTACATGTTACATGCAATAAATGACTTTGCGATTAAACATTCGATTTGCTTTTAGTTATATAAACTAAGTTTAAAATTTAAATTTTGTTTGTGGAGCGCCCATAAATAACAAATCTTTTTCAATTAAATTCAGAGCAGACTTGCTGACATTTTGCTTGTACAGCACCTACCTACTGGCAAATATTTTAAATACTCCTCCAAATTTTACTTCACTTTCTATTATGTCCTATTGATAGTCTTTATGTATTATCTAAGGCAAATTATCATTTTATCTACAAAACCATGATGTTTATTATAAGATTTTATTATATTATTCACTTCTGGTTCCAATTCAAGTTTCTTTATGTAACTACAGTTTCCACTGTGTTCTTATCCACTTATATTTGTAAGAACTGTTTTCTTGTCGAAATGCCATGTGAACAGTTTGCTGTTGAAGCAACCCTTAATGTAGCTGTCATATACCTAAGGGCTATCTATTTCCCGATTTCAAGTAATGTGTTTGTCATTTTTCGATGTTTCGGTTTAAAATAAACTGCATATTTCTGGTCTGGACTGTAATACAGGTTGAACTATTTTATTGTAAATTTATGTTACGCTGTACGACAGGAACTTAATCCCAATTACAGCACAAGCTCCGGATTTAACGAGACGCAGTGTGGTAGTTCATATAATTTTTAGCTTGAGTGCGATTTGAACTCGGGATATTCACACAACACCGGACAATTTTGATTAGTATTTGTTTGCCAGCAGAGTATTTGAGTATTCACCAAAGTTTGTTTTTTATTGCTTTGTTGGTTTTTTTACTTAAAATTAATATCCGTTGGTGCACACAAATTTGATATTCTTTTGTTGGCAAATATGGATCGTAAGCAGGACAATTAAAAATATGCCGTAAAGATACTGTTTCAAGCGCTTGAGAAAAGGTCTATAATTATAAATATATGCTCTATGACAATGACAATAGACTCTAAAGTATCTAGAAAAAGTTAATAACAGTGCTAAATAAAATAAATGAAAAACTGCTGAATCCCATTTATGTATTTAATAGTTCAAATTAATTCTTTTTCTAAACAAGAACAGCGGAAATAGGCACCAAATCTTTAAAAATCGCTATTTTTGAACGGCGCTTTAAATTTTTTTTAATATTGACTATAAAGCAGTCGACGTGAATATACATGTTTAAAATTTGTTCACATAGTAAATACATTTCGTATGCAAGACAAGGCACATGCGTTACTTTTGGGTAAAATATTTTAATGGTCTGGTCTGCTTTTACCAGGTATGGAGCAGCACTTTATATCAGGCAACAGTTCTTAATGTTTTCTTTATTATGGACTCCGCTTAAAAATCTTGTTTTGTCGTGGAACACCAAGGCTTCATTCAAGATTTCAAATTAGAAAGTGCATCAACTTCGAGTATTAAATTAAAAATTGTCATAACGTGCTTTTATGTACGGAGAGAGGAACAAAATAAGTTATTTTGTTAATAAACACACACTATTATAATAATTTAATTGGAATTGTTCTATATCTATACAAAATAATGACAACAAAATAATATTTAATACAATTACAAAAGATGAAGAAGAATTTTATAACATGCGGTAGAATTTTTTTAATTGAAAAATGTATTTAAATTTGTTTAATTTGTTATGGCTTTATTTGGCAGCAAATATGAAGTTGATATTATTACCGCATAGGCTGAAAATGAGAGTTTACTTAACTATACAAATTATTACTTGTCCTTAAATCTAATCTTTTTATACAACACAGTTTCAACACGTTTAGTTAGCAACTAACACATTTATTTATAGGATGTATTATTTCATAATATATAAATGTACTTAATAATTGTCTATATTATTTACAGTATTTCAACACTTCTAAAATACGAATAATTGATATCTACAATGAAAAAGAAGCAGATTATAAACACGAGTCTATATTGACTGTATATAACGTTTCTGGAGAGAATGTAGGCTTCTACTATTGCCACGGAACAAAGGTGAACTTCGACACCTCCAGAAGATCCGCCAGGATATACGTCTTCGTTCATGGTTCGTACCTCACTTATATTACACATTCTTCCTGTACGATTGTATGTCCTATTCCGTGTTGAAACACAAAAACTTTTAATGTAAATTTATGATCTCAAACTAAGAAATAATATTTTTCTAAAGATATTCTCGATAGTGGATTAATTAAGAGAAACATTACAATTATAAACTTAGGAATAAACCAAGCATTTACTCTATTAAATTTATTTTTTAATCTCAAAACGTAATACCTAACAAATTTTAATGACAATACTGGATTATGATGTATTATATAGACATATTTTACTGGATAGAGCCAGTTATATCACAGTGAAAATGGTGTCGTAAATATAATTATTTGTGTAGCTAGTACGCAAGTGACTGTGTCGCAATAGTGAAGAAACTGCAGACTGAGGCTTGTCGAGGTCTACGAATTCACAAGGGTGGCAAATTCACGTGAAATGTATAATTATTTTTTCCACGACCGGAAGTACTCGTATATAACAAAAAAAATCCTATATACTATTTTGATTATACACATATATATATATATATATAAAACAACAAAGACAAAATTAATTGTCTTTGAATGCTCACTTGGTGAAATTAGGTTTAATAATAAAATACCAAACTAAGCACTTGTCTAAGTGTCACAAAATTCAGCCTCCAAGTCAACTTATGAGGTCCTCGTCAGAGGCTGGCCAGTAACAGTTAGTAACCATAGACGCGTTTCGCTCTTATTAGAGCTCATCAGTATGGTATAACTCAATCCTTCATCTATAACTAGTTCACGTAAAGGAGATGTGTGAAGAAAAACAGTAAAATGACACGAGAGGTTCTGTCGAACCAGTACTGCCATCTACCAAAAAAAGCAAAAGCTACGAAATAGCAATTTAAATAAAAAACAACAAAGACAAAATTAATTGTCTTTGAATGCTCACTTGGTTTTAATTTCGGTTTGTTATTATTCATTTACCATTTGTTCAACATTTATAGTTTTTTTATAATTTTAAATAATTAACAAACTTTATAGTACATATTTTATGTTGTTTTAAGACCTTCATTGGAATCAAAAGCATTCTTCCAATTGTGAAACCTTTCATTTACAAAACTGATTATTTTATGTACATTGTGAGATAATCTGCAGTATAAACACTTCTCATTCTGCCAAATTGTTTTAGTCGTGGATATAGAGATAATATCAGATGGCGTGGTCCTTTTCTAGCAATTTTAGACAAATCCTAGGTCCAGGGGAAGCAAATTTATTTTCTTCTCGTTGTTTTATAAAACCAATGCATCGTGTTTATCAGTTTCAACATTACTTATCTCATCTTCGCTTGTGTTATTTTCACTCGAACTACTATCATTATCTTCATTAGCTCTGATCATAGAAGATACCTCACTTATATAGGCTGTACTACTCGTATTTGATGGTAATTCTATTATATCAGTTTTTCTTAGTACGCATTGAAAATAAGTTTTAATACGAGTATATTTGTATTGCACTACATATTTTTCCGACGTAACTTCTCTCTTCTAACACAATAACATAAATAAACATTGATATTATTTTCAGTGTTGCCAAATATAACTCATTCCCTACCACTAGAATTCTACTAAATTTTATAAACATCAAAAATCAAAACATGTATACCTACAATTTAAAAAAAGTATCCACACACCACATACAAGTACATATATAATTAAATTCAATACATACATTAGCATAAAAGTTGTAATTTTGACTTCTGAAATTAAAAATTGAAGTAATTGTTTGAAAAAAAATTTAAAAATCAAATTACCGTGATAGAAGATGCAACCTTATTAGAATAATGTACAAGTCCAATATTAAATTTTATAGATATTGTCAGGTTAGAAAATTGTTGACAAGAACCCAGTACACAAATCGGGCAACAACCAATCGTACTCAAAGACGATTTAAATTGACCGATGATATGTATCGTAATAAAGCAAAGATCAAGACAAAAGTGAAGTGCATATTTTGGCTTGGACATCAATTCAAGAGTATTTTTTTTGTGTAAATAAACGTTAGAACAAAATTAAGTTTCAAATTAAAATATAGTATTTCACCATATTTTACACTAGAAGCACCAGATATCCCAACACCTACCAAATGTATTTTCTTGTCATTAAATAAGCAACCAATTCCATCAGATTTAGTAGAAATTTTACAGATTTGGCAACACTGATTTACTTGTATTACTCACCTACACCAAGAGGACATGTTTCTGCTTGCTTCCCCATGAATTTGCAGATTGATTTTGAAAATCTTTACAAGTAACGTTTTTAGCTCTCCCGCGGTAAGGAAAATTAAACATCTGATTTCAGCGATTGTTGAAAACATTTATATTATTCTACAAATAATATAAAATATAAAACGTTGATAACAAAATACTGAAATTTAAATTAAAATCTATGAAATTAAAAAATATTTTCCCGAAATATCAAGGAAAGGGGGGAGGGCCACGGGTTCCTCTCGGCCAGCCTGTTAGTGCAGTCACTACCACCAAGTTGTGTATAGATTGACGAATTCTATGTTAAAATATTAAATGAATATAATGGATTTTTAAAATGATTAAAATATTTTTTTTTAGATGACAATTATTTAGCTATAAAGACTTCTAAAATCACATTAGCGGTAAATTATTGGCGCATTCTTGTTCCATGCAGACCTACTGCTCCAGATATAAACATCACTCTCACTTGTAGTGATCCCAGAGAGCCAGAAAGAATGTCAGTAAATCCAGACAATTACACTGTAAAACAGCAGCTTGGGAGTTATGTGGTAAGTAACATAACACATACATGTAAATTAGAACAATATTTTGAAATTATTGAATATCATCATAGTTCTACAAACGTGTGTACAGGGTTTTTATCCATACTATGGATTTATACTGGAATTTGAAAACTATAGTTGTCCAATTTATTGTGATTGTGTTTTCAGAGGAAACAATAAACTATCTACTATACGACTGTTACCTAATTTAAATAGGTTTTTTTAACGGAAATCGGCATTTTCAATTGTATCTAGTTCCCATGAACAGAGAAGCACAATATACATAATAAGTACATAGCAATATGCATAGTAACAGTAGTATAAGAATAAATTTTAACAGAATAACATTAAATAAATACATGTAATTAGAATAAAGTACAAATAATGTCTCTAGTAATAATTTATTTAAGCTAATAGTATGAGACGGAACACGAAAACATATTTGAGGCAAAAGTTCTGGACAATCTATTACATTAGAACCCCATATCTAACAAAGCGCGCCTATTTTCCAACAACATTATATGAAGATCAAAAACCAAAAAACCTATACTTTATGTATCGGTAAAATTTTCTCTGAGTACTCTCAATACGATCAATATAAATTGAATATTGTGGAGATCAAGAGATAATCGAATATGCTAGTTGAATTCTTGCAAGTAAAACATATAGTCAACAAAGTGTAAGAATTTTATAATTTTGTACGATTTTCATGAAAAATCTGCGCGTGTTGTATGACTTTTTCACAATGTTACCTACATGTATATCTAGTACTTATTTTTTGTCAAATGTAACACCAAGGTTTTTAACAAAGTTGACTGTAATGATATTCGTGCCAGTAGTTTATAAGTGTTTTCAAATATAATACCCCGAGAGCTTGAAAATTATCGGGTTTTTCCCGATCGTTTCGTTGCGTAGCAACGACTGAGATAAGTTTTCCAAAACTTATCTCAATCGATGCTACGCAGGGAAACAATAGGGAAATACTCGATTAATTTTCAAGCTCGAGGGATATTCGGCTGATTATTTTTGATGGTTCTGAATAATGCATAGGTTACAACTGTCAGAAAAATGATTGTTTATCGCCTAGTAACCAAGCCGGAAAATTATCGAAAAATTATCGATATAATTTAGACCTAGTTGTACCACGTGATGTTAAATGCCACGCTCTTATTGGTCGAAATTGGGGTTGAAAAAATTTTCAAATATATTTCTGTTTCATGTGAAAATGATATGATAACTTTTAGCGGTATTAATGCTTAAGTTAATAACTTTAGTATGTATCAAATCTAAATTCAGATTGAAGAGCAATACTATCTTCATAAGTTGTTATTTAAAATATATTTAAATCTTCTGCATATAATAGAAAATTATATTTAGGTCAAAACGCAATTCCTCACATCATCGAGGACGTCAGAATATATGGTGACAGTAACTGATTTGTATCCATAAATTACAAAAAACTGGGTTCTACTCGATAATTCAGTAAATTACCATGAATATCGACTTTGGCTAGTTTAAGTAGTAATATATTTTAACAAAAGCTTTGCTAAAGTTAGTATAAATGGCTAAGAAGGTCAAGCATACAGATCATACGCGTGGTTGTCTCTTGAGTTTTATTTGCAAATTACTGTTATATCTATAACAAAAATTATAAATCTTTTGTGTTTGGTAGTTTACAAAGCAGTATTTTTCATCAGTGTGCTGTAGTTGTTGTGTTATTTGTGCTACTTCTGCTATTAATTAGTGACCTTCTGTCAGCTGTAAGTACTGTCTTTTAAGGCGATAACTGCTTATTTTTACGCTTCCTAATTAATCGTGTCGTTTGGCGCATCAACATCTACTCATCTCTGTCGCATCATCCACAAACTAAACTTGTTCGAGTGTATTCGCTTCTACTCGTCTCACATTGCAACATGTCCAATTCTCCAAATTGCAACAAATCTGTAAATAAGGATGATAAGTCCATTGCTTGTGACGGATGCCGCACACTCACGCTTTTAACCTGTGTAAATCTTACATCTGATGATCTTAAACGTTTCACCAGATCCTCTACTAAATCTGTCAAAAATTTTTGTACCAAATTTGTTAATGAATTAGATACAATCATTAGCTTAAAAAAAATATCTTACAACTGCAAGCGGACATGCTTAAATTACAAAAGAAACTTATTGATATTCACAATAAGGAAATTTCAATTGAAACCATTAAAATGAAATAAACCAAAGAGAGTTGCGACAAAAAAATGTCATTATTTCTGGTGTCCCTGAGTTGAATGAGCAAAATCTTAATAGTCAAATCACTACAATTATTAATAAAATAGAACCGAGTATTGATCTAACTGATATAAAAATTCAGAGGCTAGGTATTGTAAACAACACCAATACTCATCCAAGGTATATTAAAATTCGCTTTCAAAATATCTATGATGCTAAAAAACTTCTACTTTCTGCTAAAAAGGCTAGAAATTATCTTGAATTAAATATATATATATATATATATATATATATATATATATCAATCAAGACAAAACTCCTCTGCAACAACAACAATATGAGAAAATTAGATCTGAATTAATTGCTAGTAAATCTCAGGGTGAAAATAATTTATTAATTTCTTATAAGAAAGGATTTCCTCAAATAGTTGAAAAAAACTAATGAACTCACTACCCACCAACCTGTCGCAAATTTCAATCTTTTATCAAAACGTCCAGGGTCTCAATATGAAGATAAAACAATTGTATTCGTTACTACCATCCCTCAACTTCGATATCATCTGTTTCACTGAAACTTGGTTGACCAACAGTGTGTTTGACTCTGAAATAAGTTCTGGATCACATTTTGTTTTTCGCACTGATCGCAATTTGTACAGTGTGGTGTTAACCGTGGTGGTGGTGTGCTAACACTAATTAATAGAAAATTTAACGCCATTAATTAGTCTTACTAATTTTCTGCACTTATTACCTTGTAATGTAGATATTGTATATTGCAAATTGGCCTTTAATAATATACATTTATACGTATTTACAATTTATATACCCCCTGGTATGAACAGTAATCAATATAGTACCATTTTAGATTTTTTTGAATATCTGCAATTTTTATATGAAAATAAATTTATATTTTTGGGAGATTTCAACATTCCGGAACTCTCATTTGATTGTACTAATTGTAATGTTGTATTATGCAAAAACTTTTAATCGTTCGTCAATGCTAAACAGCACAACAATGTACTCAATGTTAACAACAGACTGCTTGATCTCGTGATCTCAAATTTTGACTGTAAGGTTCAGAACGAGGCATCTTTTTTTAATGTTGAGTATATGCATCATCCTTCGCTACATATCACTGTTAATATTAATCCTACTTTTAATGTTCACTGTAATAAATTTTTTCCAGATACTTATGATTTTAAAAAAGCAAATTTTCCTAAATTACATAATATGATTGATTGTAATAATTGGGATACACTTAAAGACTTTTCTGATGTAAATTTGGCATGTGAATTTTTTTTATTCAGAACTGTATTCCATATTTAATGAGTGTATACCTAGAAAGACTCATAGTATAATTTTATATCCGCCTTGGTTTACGCCAAAAATAAAGTCTGATCTTAAAAAGAAATCTCACTACTTTAGAATGTTTAAAAATTATCCTCATGTCTCTACTTATTATGAGTCCTACAGTATGCTTCGCTCTAAAATTAAGGCAGATATAAATCAGTCGTATAATAATTATGTGAAAAGTTGTGAAACATCTATTGCTACAGATCCTAAAAAAATTTGGAACTTTGTGAACTCGAAGAGAAAAAAGTCATCTTTTCCATCTAGTATGTATTACAATAATACTGTCTTTGATAAACCTACAGATATTGCTGAAGCGTTCGCATCTCATTTTCATAGCGTCTATTCTGTCTCCTCTTCCTCTGCCTCTGTTAACTCTATGTACAATAATCCCGTTTCCAATTTATTTGGTCCTAAACCCAATTATAGTACTGAGGAAATTCAATCATGTATTAGTAAACTTAAGAATAATTTTTCATGTGGGCCTGATCTCATACCGAATACAATAATTAAAGATTGTTCTTATCCTCTATCTGGTGCACTATACCACTTATTTAATTTAGCGGTAAATACCAACTCTTTTCCTGATATTTGGAAACAGGCGCGAGTTACTCCGGTCTATAAATCCGATGGTTCATCTGACATAAAAAACTATCGACCTATAGCCATTTTATCGAATTTTAGCAAAATTTTTGAGAGTTTACTTTATACATATGTCTATAATCAGATTAAGAATCAAATATCTTTCAATCAGCATGGTTTCATGGCAAAGAGGTCAACTGCAACAAATCTCAGTTATTTCACTCACTACATTTCTTCAGCTTTAGATAATAATTTACAAGTTGACACTATTTACACGGATTTCTCTAAAGCCTTTGATCGCATTGATCACATTATTCTTCTTCAAAAGTTAAAATCATACTCAATTTCTTTATCTACTATCTCTCTTTTTTCATCTTACCTAAGAAACCGTATTTTTTTGTTAAATTATTCGGACATAATTCGTCCTCTTATAATGTCCCTTCAGGAGTTTCTCAAGGATCCAATTTAGGACCTCTACTTTTTCTTCTTTTCATTAATGATATTTCCTATATCTTTGAAAGTCCCGTTTTATTATTTGCAGATGACTTAAAAATATTTCGTCAGGTTTTTGATTCTAGTGATTGCTTCACATTACAAAATGATCTTGATTGTTTATCTAAATGGTGTGATGAAAACAAACTTGATTTAAACATACATAAATGTAAGGTGATGTCATTCACTCGTAAAAGAACTCAAATTAATTTGGATTATCATATTTCAAATAAATCTTTAACCAGATGTTGTTCTACAACTGATCTTGGTGTTATATTTGATTCCAAGCTAACTTTTATTCAACATATTCAATATATTACATCTTCTGCAATGAAAATGCTTGGATTTGTAAAAAGAAATACGCGTCATTTTCAAAACATTCAAACCATATTTATATTATATTTCTCTCTAGTAAGATCAAAACTTGAGTATTGCTCCTTGATATGGGCTCCTATATATGAAGTTCATAATAATCTTATAGATTCGGTTCAGAGGAAATTTTTAAAATATATATATTTCAAGATCACTGGTAATTATCCTGATAATCGGGTCTCATATGAATTATTATTACATATATTTTGTTGTATATCTTTAGCCGTTAGGCTTGCGAATTATACAATCATACAATTATTTAAATTAGTTAACTACATGATAGACGATCCGACTTGCTTCAGCCACCTTAATTTTTTTGATTCTACTATTCATACTCGACTATCAAATACCTTTTATCTTTCTTCAGCTCGAACGAATCTGCTTTCTCAGTCACCTATTGTTCGTATGTGTACTTTATAGAACAAACTTGATAATAAAGCTGACTTATTCTCTAACTCACTCAATAATTTTTTAAAACTAGTATGGACTTGATTATATTTAATTGTTTGGAAATCTTTGGCTTTACTTTTATGTAGTATATATTATTTTTCTTGTCAGATACTTTTTCTTTATCTTGACTTATGTTTATTAAAATTGCTTTTTTTGTAGCTACCCCTATTTTTATTGTTATATTAATACTTATTTCTTATTATGTTATTTGTATATTGTATTTTTTATTACGTTTTTTGTAATTTGCTTCTTTTTGTATAATTTATAGTTTTTTTGTTCCTACCCTGTTATTGGGACTCCTCCCGTTGGGTAGTGTATATTTAAATAAATAAATACACTTGGCATCTATCATCCATTGCACGTAGGATGTAAATTAAGTATGTTAACATATTAGTTTTAAAAATCAATGTTTGGCGTTTAAATATGTGTTTAAGTTCATCGGTAAAAAGATCCGAATATAATTGAATGAGTAACTCAATATATTTTTATTATTACGGACGTTTCGGCAGGCGAACCTGCCATCATCAGCTAAAATCAAAACATATACATAAAAATATTAAAAGATTAATTATTTTCGATTCAATCATCGGCCCAAAACAAAAGATATACTATAGCAAAATACCACACTATGGTACCATCAATGCTGGACTCAAAAAAATATATCAGGAATGCAATATAGCGGTAGCAAACTCTAACATCCATTGTACTAATCATTTGTTTTTTAAGTTGAAAGATAAATTCCAAATAATTAAAGACAAAATGTGATATACAAGATAAATTGTAACACCTGCCAGAAGGTATACATAAGTGAAACCAGCCAACCACTAAACAAAAGGATATACCAACACAATAACCACGCGAAGATGTTAAATCCTTGGCACAGTTGGATCACTAGACATATGCAAGAGACTGGACGTAAAATGAATTATACTGATGTGACCATCTTAGACGAAGAACCTAACAAATTTAAGAGACTTGCTTTAGAAACTCTACATATCAACAGCTATAACAACAACTTGAATAATCAAACAGATTTCAATGAAACCATATCGAATTGGAAAGCAGGTGATCATGTGACTTCCGGTCGGGAAGCCATTATTTCAGTTTGATGGATGATAGTGATATATGTTTTGAGATGAAATTAGTTGAATTATATATTCTGTCGTTTTGGATAGCATCGTGGTGCTTTATATTTATTTATCTATTTATTGTTAACTCAAATATTCTAATATATGAGCTGATTGATTTATTGTTTGGAAATTAATTAACCCTTGAATTTTTTTTTATGTATAGGTTTAGATTTTAGCTGATGATGGCAGGTTTGCCTGCCGAAACGTCCGTAATATTAAAAATATACAGAGTTACTCATTCAATTATATTCCAATCTTTTTACCGATTCACTTAAACACTTAATATATTAGTGTCATCTATTCTACCCGGCATAAAAACAAGTTGCTCAAGTATAAGGTTTTACTAAACAGAACAAGATATTATATATAAATTTCTCAAATATTTTCTCAAAAATACAAAACTTTAATATAGGCTTACAATTTTTTATTAAACTTTTTACACCGCTTTCGTATACCGGTACAACATGTACTTGTTCCCAAATAGGGTGACAATGTTCTTCTGTTAATGATTGATTAAATATGCATGTTAACGGATAATTTAACGTAATCAAAACAATTTCGTATAAAACCTGATAGAGTTTCCATAGACCCTGCGCTTTTGTTAATATCTAAACATGACATAATATCAAAAACCTCTTGGGAATTGTGAACATATCTGATATTATTATTAGCAGTATCTGATTCAAAAAATTCATCCTGTTCAGCGCCATTCTTTTAACTTTAGCTATTGTTTTGCCTTTTCTCTCCGCTATCCTCTCAATAGAATCCATCCAGGTTACTCTAGGTCTCCCCCTTCCTGTCCTCCCTTCTCTTCGTGTCTCCATTATTTGCTTTGGAATCCTTTTCTTTCCTTCCTTTCTACATGCCTATACCACTTGAGTTGTTTCTTTTGCACTTTCTCTACTAATGGTTCTATATCTAATTCTTCTCTAGTTGCTACATTTCTGATTCTATCCCTTCTTGTTCGTCCTACTATTCTCCTTAAGTATTTCATCTCTGCCGCTGTAATTCTGCTTTTGTGTTTGTCCTGTATTGGCCAGCTCTTTGCGCCGTATGTTAATGTAGGTACATAAATTGATTCGTACAGACTTAGTTTCGTCTCTTTACTTAGTTCTTTCTTGTTAATGAGGTTGTAGTTAATTTGGTAATATATGTTTCTAGCGATTTTGTATCTCTTGTGTTATTGTTCCATCATGACTAAATATACACCTCAGGTATTCGTAATAGTTGACCACTTCTAGCTCTTCCCCCTTGCACTTTATTTTAGTAATCTCCCCCTCTTTGTATTGAATATTCACTGCTGTCATATTCCAGGGCCTTATTCTTGTGTTCAGGATGTTCTCTCAGCTATTCTGAATTATTTGGTTCATTACCAATATGAATAATAGTGGACTGAGCGAGTCTCCTTGTTTGATGCCTCTCTCCATGTTGAAACTTTAGGATTCTTGTCCTTCTATTCTTACTATTCCTTTTTTTTGGTATAGTATTTTTGTAGCTGCTCTTAATTTTCACGGAATGCCTGCTGTCTTCATCGCTTTCCAAAAAATTGGTTTTGGCACAGTATCGAATGCTGCTTGCAGATCAATGAATGCGAGGTATAGTGGTTTTCCCTGCTCTAGTTTCTTCTCTATCGTTATTCATAGTCTTAGTGGTCTTGTGTTTGTCTATTTTGCCTGTACGCTGCTTGTTCATCTTGTAGCTTATCTTCAACTTAAAGTCTGACCTTTCTCTCTATTTTAGTAGAATAGATTTTTTGCACGCAAGACGACAGGCATATGGCCCTGTAGTTGCCGGAATGATTTGTGTTTTCTTTCTTGTGCAAGGGTACAATAATGTTTTCTTCCCAATTTTTAGGTATACCTTCTTCTTCTCATGCCTGTTCACATATTTTCCGTATCCATACCATCCACTTTTGCCCTCCATCTGTTCCGGCTGATTTTTTTTTTGTCTCGTGTCTTTTAGTAGTATATTGCTGCTTATCCTCTTCAGTGTTTGATTGTAGGTATATTTCCAAGCTGTTTTCTTCTCTTTGACTTGGTTTTTGATCGAAACCTATTTTCTTTATGCCACATACCTCTGTGGCTGCTTCTATAATTGACGATTTTAGCCTCCTCCATCTCTCCTCTGTGTTCCATTTATAACATTTTCTCTCTTCCTCTCTGTTCCAGTCTTTGAGTATTGTTATATTATATCTTCTTAGGGGGTGATTCTAATTTTCTCTATCATAATTTGTTGGTATTCCTTTAGTGGTGCTGGTTTCTTTATGTAAAATCTTGTATCCGCTACCACTAGCATATGGTCTGAATTGTTTTCTGCTCCTCTTATTACTTTTATATGTAAGATAGCATTCTTAGTTCTTTTCGTGTATGTGATGTAGTCTATTATACTTTTTGCATCCCTGTTCTCCGCTTTAAAAGTTATTTGGTGTATCAATTTATGGTTGAAGAAACTGTTCCCAACCAGCATTCGGTTGTCTATGTTGAAATCTATCATTCTGTTCCCATTGCCATTTATTATCCTATCACTACAGAATTTTCCCAACACTACATAGCCTCTTCCTGGGACATTTCCTACTCTGGCGTTCCAGTCGCCCATTATAATCACATGTTTACTTCTTTCCCTTACTTTTTCGGTCGTTGGTTGCAAACTTGTATAGAACATATCTTTCTCTACCACTTTTGCATTTTCCGTTGGTGCGTATACTTGCACGAGTGTGGTATTTTATATTTCTTTCATCTTCAGGTCGATTGTGATAATTCTTGAGCTGCCACTTTGTCATCCAATGATTCGTATAATTATGCCTACCCCTGCCTTCGCTCTTAATCCGGCTGGTACTCCTGAATATATTAGTTTATATCCTTTTTCCAGTGTTATCTCCTTTATTTCTTTTTTCTTTATCTCTGATATACCTAGGATTTGCACTTTGTTTCTTACACTAATTCTACTTTCTTTCGATTGATTTCTCTAATGTTCTATATTCCTATTCTACTCCTTTTCCGTTGCTTTGATCGCTGTTCAGGATTCCGTCCGTGTCCGAGGCTGGTGCTTGTTCTCAGGATCGCCGTACCCCATGTAGGTGATCAGCCCAATGATGGGGGTCCTATTTTCTTGGGACAACAGGTATCAGGATATACCCCTTGATGTGTGACGTCAGAGCTCCGTTAGTTTTCTAGTAAGGTGTACCGGACATTCATGCCTCTCGTACAGGTGGAGTTGACATTTGGGTTTTATGGTGTTGGTAACCCCTTACACTCCTATTAAAGTGAATGATATTAAAAGATAAACATATGAATTAGAATATTATTAAAACAGTTGTTGGTTCAAGTTTTGTCAATTTATTTATTTCGACGTTTCGGTACACTAAATGAGTACCTTTGTCAGGACAGAAAATAATAACTAACAAATCGTACCTATATACAAGTAACTAAGAAACGAGTAAACAAGCAATTATAATGTATTGATCTGCGGGAGCCAAATTGTTTTCAATTCACAGCCATCACATTTGTTCATGTTATTTTTGTTCTTGTAATTTTCAATAGCTTCTCTGATTAATCGGCCATTCATATATTTAAGCCTGGCAACGATTTTTGTATCTTCAAATTTAATTTTGTGTAGAAATTGTATTGCATGCTGAGCAATCAAAGATTTAACAGGGTAATTTATTATAATGGGGCGCTTATGTTTGCTAACTCTTTTTAAAATTGTTCTTCCTGTTTGTCCAATATAAACTTCACCACATTCGCAAGGAGTACTATATATTCTATAAGAATGTTTTAATGATTAATTATGAGTACTGAAAACTTTTTCCATATGTTCAAATAATATTTTTAAATTATAGAGTATCATATTTTTATGAACATGTACAGGTGAGATTTCACCCATACTATGGATTCACACTCCAAGATCAAATATATTTAGAAGGGTGGATCGAAGATTGTGAATGTATCTTTAGAAGAAACAATAAAATGTCTACCATACGATTTTTACCTCATCCTAAGGGTAAGTAATAATTCGTATTCGTATTTTTATTATTTATTTAGTTGTAT
The DNA here is from genome assembly GCA_947425015.1 of Pterostichus niger. Lineage (NCBI taxonomy): Eukaryota > Metazoa > Arthropoda > Insecta > Coleoptera > Carabidae > Pterostichus > Pterostichus niger. The sequence continues at coordinate 1,549,306 of OX380347.1, forward strand.
TTTATTTCAATTACTTGCACTTTACGCTTGATGCCTACTGCTCAACTAAATTGTACCTGCTAAGATTTTCTTTAGTCATTTAATATAACTAGGGTCGACATAGAGTAGCAAATATATTAATTAAATTAATTAAGTTAGTAATGTAGGTAAACAAAAGTAGTTCATGGTTATTTGTGCGAGGTACAGAGGCGTTAAAACTTAGGTGAATATTAAATTTTAATAAATTTATTTAGTTGATATTAATTGAACAGCAAATCTTCATTTTTCAGTTCTACAAGGCTGAAGTCGTAAAGAGCAGTGAAGTCATTAGAGGCACAAATCTTAATTTCGTAAGATTTCAGACTGATTTATCAATAAAACAAAAAATCTCTTAGATAGTACGATTTTGCGAAGTCTTCACCAATAGTATTTAAGTGCGGCCTGCTAAAAAAGTAAAGGATACATTTTCTTCAAGCACAAAAATATTTGCCCATTATGTTGTTGTCATTACAACGCAAGTATAGCATATTGCACACATATTTGATTATCTCACGATTAGCATTGGTAACGTGAGATGCTAATTTAGAGTGTTGAATTGTGAAATAAGCCCATACTTATGTTATAATATATATATAAATTAATCGAGCAACAATATCGTAGTCGTAGAATAAGCAGACAACTTACATAGAATGCCCATTTCTAACTTGTAGGAATTGTAGCACTCGTTCTTCAGCTCGTGCTTCAAACTTTCACACTCGTGCGAAGTGAGTACCATTCCACGTTTGTTGTACAATTTATAGTATATTCTAATAAAAACAGCAACGCGGTCACCATTTTATCCCGGTTACAGTTTTACCATTATCATGGTACAGAAACGGAACATTTCAGTGTGGGTATAAACTAAAAAGGTAACCGTGGCAATCGTGGTTCGTTTTTAGAATACACTATAATGTCGACTAAGCCCTGGACAGTTGCATTGGTTACTCTGTTACCTGGTTTAAAATGCTATTTTTTGCTATCCTAAATGAACGAAATCAATTTAAAATTAGTCATAGTTATCTTAGGTGAAGTTTTAAATTTTGTTTTGTAGAATTCAAATTTTTTTATGTTGACAATTTAAGTAATTCTTATTTTACGTCTAATTCATTAATTAATTATTAATATTATCATAAAACACTTATATAAAATCCAAATAATATGAGTTCTATAAGCATTGAAAATAATATGTATGTTGATACATAATTATATTTTCATATAATTATTATATTATTCGAGACAGTAAACATTTCCCTTATACGTAATTTTGAGGGAAATATAAAATCTAATCAAGTACATGAAGAAGAAAGTATGAAGTAAAAATAGAACTCTGAACGTAAAAATGAAACGAAAACAAGCTTATCAGTCATTTTAGATTATGCAATTTAAAGAGATTTTCCTAACAATCATTTGATTTATTGTTTCTACGATCACTACTGTAAATAAGTATTATTGTACAATCCACATACTATGTAAACTTGTCCCTAAGATCATACACATGACTGTCTGTTAGAAGAAACTTACACAGTATTTATGATAATCCAATTGGTAAACCTGCAAGAGAGCTATTTCACTTTCGATTTCGCTGAAAATTTGTGAAAAGTTTCCTCTCAGCGAGCAGAATATAGGAAAAATACTAACAATTGACGGTCGAAATTATTTGATCTTGAAATCGAAAAAAACACCAATAACCATGCCTAACCTAGTACAGAACGAATCGGGGTTTGTTTGTTTTTATACGTATTATTCAATGTAGCGTGTGCGGATGTGCGTGTGTGGATGAGCGTGTGATGGTGTGTGTATGTGTGTGCGTGTGTGCGTGGAAGTGCGTATGTGGATGTATGTGTGGGGTGTTTATTTTCACAGTTTATCACTTTTACTTTACGTTTATTTATTTTTACCATATAAATGCGTTCTGTACTAAGATATGCATGGTTATAGGTGTTTTTTTTTCGATTTCAAGGTCAAATAATTTCGACCGCCAATTGTTAGTATTTTTCCTATATTCTGCTCTTTTCACAAATTTTCAGCGAAATCGAAGGTGAAGTAGTTCTCCTGCAGGTTTACCATTCAATTTTATAAATAATACATTTATTTTTATTGCATGGGTATGAATATGATCGTAAAAAAGTGTAGTACAAAATTTGGATTGAAAAGCAATTATGTACTCGCAACATCACGCACTCGCCACTATGCAGTTCTTGTGTAATACTCGTACGTTTCTTATAACTACTGTGATGTAAACATTCAAATACCATCATATTGCCAAATACATATACTAATCAGGAACTATTAATGAAATGATTTTATAATACATAGATACAGTGCCGTCTCGCGAATGATTTTCGTGGGAGGGCTGAAAAATATTATAATAAGAACACATTAGGAATTGAAAAAAACGCATTTTTATTGACATACATTTATGTAAACATATTTATCATCATAAATATTATACATATAGTAATAAAACACAAGTATATACAAGCTAAAATACGTAGTGCGGACTGCAATGTCTGCAGCCCACGATACAAATACATATTACAAAAATGTATATATCACGGGTTACCCTCACCTGCTCAATACACTGACTATGCGGTGTGACTCGGTCTGCACTGACTGCAGCTCTGATGAGGACGCAATCACACTGACCCATACCTAGTACCTACAATTCAAAAATAAATATACTACGAACGGAAAATATATGTTTTTGTAAAATAATTGTAGGTACAGTAAAGTAATAACCTATAATCATTTTAAAATTTTTCATTTTGGTGGGAGGGCTGCAGACCTGCAGCCCGTATGGGCGAGCCGCCACTGCATAGATGTATTACAAAATAATATTAAAATGTTACTCAGAACAAAAAATTTAATATTTTTATTGACTGAATTGAGGTTAAAATGAACAAATCAACAATATTTTGCATTAAAATGTTCTACGTTATGGACACGAGGGAAACTCTGTAACAATATTTTGTCGAATGTAACCGACTCTTTACCTCTTACGGTTCTTGGGATACGAATACATTCACACCTTCAATAGAACAGAGCCTGTATAGGATTGTAAGAACTAGAAACGAATTAAAAAGATATGACAGGAAGGACGTGTTGGCCTGCGCTTGTTTTTTACATTTGTCAAATATTTCATAGCAGAGTCGAGAGCCGATATCTTGTAATGTAGAAACGCGCTCAATAGGTCAGCAATTTTAGGTATTGCCCTGTTTAATTATGACACATCTACATCTACTTATTCTGACTTCAATGCAAATTTTAATTATTCACTCGTTTTATTTTAGATTACTATTTTCAATATGAAGACTTAATTATTGAAGGTCCAGATACAGTCGATGTGGGGGGCGATCTACAACTGCAATGTTTAATTATAGTTGATCTCAATTTGTACAAATATTTACCTTCTTGGAAGTTTCCTATAACCGTAAGTATAAGTAATTTTTAATATCTAATCTGTAAGTAAAAATTAAAAGAAAAGAACTGAAAGACACATGAGTTATTTATAAACATAGAAATGCTGGTTGTGCAGTCCGACGGAAATAACCAAGAATTTTAAATGAACATTGTAATGTATGCCGCCATTTTCAGGAAAGGCAAAACATGCATTGCTCTATTGTATACTGTAGTGTCTTCCTTGTATTTGTTAAATGTAAAATCACATAATTAGTAAAATAGGTACATTATTGAATATACAACATAAATATAACAAATGCCATCTTCTTGAAGAGCCTATAGCACCTAAGTGCACCACTTTGGTGATAAAATATTTGTAATTTCCATGAACAATTTTAAAGAACTGAATAAATTATTATGAATTAGAATTCAACGTTATAGGCAATTTTTTTTGGATAATCTCATATTTTAATATTTATATTCTGCATATATATCAGGCATGTAGTTTTTTTGTATTGATCATAGAAAATACAACGATAAAATTCTTAAATGCTGGTAATATCTGTCCTAATAATTTTAGAATAAAAGTAAATTAAAAAAATTGTCGTAGTAAAAAAACTGTATGTAAAGACTTGAATGTTATTAATAATTTACCTATTTTTCACGTGGTAAACGCAAAATAAAATTTACAATTTGAAGCTAATTAGAGAATGCCACGAAAAACGAAACATACAATCAATTATTTGTCTTTTCATACAATTGAAATTAGTATAATATTAAATTTCTTAATAAATTATATACGACTAATTCATAATTTTAAATATTATTTATTTTTTAGTAAATAACAAGAATAAGAACTATAATAAATTTTCAAATATATCACTAATAATAATAATATTAATAATTAAATATAAATTAACTAACTTTTATCTGTCAAACTGAAACAATATGATAGTTTGAATGGCATTCTCTGAATTGTAAATTTTATTTTTAAAAAGTAAATTTTTAATAATTTTGAACTCATTAGACGCAGTTTCGCATTCTGAGCATTTTTTACCCTTTTGTTATAAAATTAATAGGCCAGAAATTACCAGCATATGAACAATTTACCATTGTATGTCCCATGAAGTAGTCACTCGGTATAAGTTATGAGGGTGTCACGTAAATGATTTTAATATTTGCTATCACTAAGGCATATTTAAAGATGAAATTATTTTCTTATGGTTAATTTACAGCAAAGTAGACTTTGATATTACAACTAAGATTTGCACATATTTGATGAAAATTAATCGCTCTTAAAGGAGTCGAACGTACAGTTTTGCATTGTGTACTTGCTACATAAATATTTATTACATTATTATTAGTATTAGTATTATTAGTATTACGATTATACTTTCCACTAGAGCGCATAATTCAGATTTTTCATTTGAATATTTATTTGATAGTTTCAGTAAATAGACAATTTGCTGATAACGCCTCACGGCAATATCACAACAAAGAATAGTGATAGTTTGTACTATATGGACAAATAGTTAAAAGTTTAAACGAAGATGTACCGAGTGCTAAATTCAAACATCAAAATATTGAGGTACATTCTTTGTTTGAATGAAGAAGATATTTGGAATGTCGTGATATATTAAAAACAGTTAAAAAGCGAAACTTGATTAAGTATTTCTTGTAATATTTTTACAAGTTGTAAATAATGTATTAGTAGGTGGTTCAGTGGTATCGAGTCGGCCTGTGGATCTTGAGAACCCTGGTTCGATCCCCACAGCCGACAAACAATTTTCACCAAAATTCAATCTATCCCGGTGGCTCTCCCTCCACTAACATTTTTTGGTGCCGTGATTTGACGGCTGGGAACCGCATGTCACACGAAGATCTGCTGCGGCAGAGTGCCACACCCAGTAATGGATAAAAGGCGTGATGATATAGTTATATTTTATTTTTATAATTTTATATCAAGCATTCTTATTAATGGACAACGAAGTTGAATTATATGTCACATTAATATATGAGTGAGTCTGGGAAGACGAACCCCCACCTTCCTTAACTTTTGTATTATAAGGAATAGACAAATTTTCTTCATATGGAAATTTTAGTATATTAGATATACTATTTTATGACATATATATATATATATATATATATATATATATATATATATATATATATATATATATATATATATATATATATATATATATATATATATATAATTTTTTTATTAAGTCAGATTTACATGATACGACTATCAACTTTCATTTTTCAAATGGCAACCTACAATTATTTTATTAAAATAAAAACCGCCATTTTCTTCTCTTTTCAACGATGCATTACTTGTCATAAATGTATATGAAAAAAATCAAAATAAATAAGATAATTGAGAAATATCAGAAATTATTTTTATTCAACTATTCTAGGTGGCTATACGAAATTAAACAAAATGTAACAAGGTAGTAACAGAAGTATCAGACACATCTTCACCATAATCAAAATCTTATAGTTGGATTATTTCATTTGTTCGTTTGTTTCTATAATTATTATTGTTACGGGAGATTAACATGAGAAACGACATTAATCCATCGAGTTGCGTAAGTTTAAATTCCGCCTATTTAAGTTAGCAGAATTAAGTAAAGTGTTACTTTTATTGATCTTTATCCATTGTAAGAATTATCTGGATATTTTCGTAACGGAATAAACAACTACTATCATTCTTAGACGTTCTCATTGTCCATACGAATACAGGAGAATTACTCACTAAATGATTCAGACAAAATGCTTCGACTTTTCGTATTTCATCAACTGGTTAATGTAGCTTACAATTTGAAAATAATATACGGTGTAATCGACGTCTCAATGATTCCACCAAGAAGTTGTGCTGCGAGTAAAACAACAGCTGATCATGAATAATTTTCTAAAACAGCTGATTAATTGAATCCTTAAATATAATGATTGAGATTGAGAAGTAAAATAAGGAATAATACAACAACACAATTTTACTATAATATTCCCTACGGAAAGAATGTTTCACAAAGGTTTCAAAGAGTTGTTTCAAGACATTTGTAAATGACAATTACTTTCAAACAAATGAAAACAGTAGATCAACTATTCAGTAACACAAAGCAACATATTGAAGAGATGCAGAGGTTAAATGTCATCTATAGGATTCCCTGTCAGGAATGTTAAAAGTGTACATAGGTCAGGCTAAAAGGTATTTGATAATTCGGCTAAATGTGCCGTAATACATTACTTTAAGTCCGTAATACGCAATTTTGATTTTGATAATACCAAGATTATAGATGTAGAAGAGGAATTAAACAAGAGAAATACCCTAGAGATGATGTAAGTACGGAAGGAAAAAACGCTTAAAATTTTCCTATGAACATGAATGAAGATGAAGGTGGTTCAGATGTAGAAGCCGTTTTAGAGTCATTGCAAATCCAATTTAAATTTTTTAAAGTAGTTAATAAGATTAGTAGGAAAAGAGAAGATAGGTGAAGGTGACTCAGCGTCAGCTGTCAAGTTAAGAAGTTGCATTCAATAAGGTATTTCGATAGAATATTTTCATATCAATAATCCTTATTAGTATTCCTCCCTTAATTCCTATACCCTCTATCTACACGATAAAATAACAATTTATCCTCCTAACCAAACATAATACACACTTTAATAACCAAACCACATCAGTTTTTAACTATAACCAGAATACTAGAGACATCTGTGGCGCGACAGCGCCAACTTAATCTAATCATTGCATTTACCGATAATGTTTGAAACCTGCACAACAACACATTATTGTATTGCTGGTTAACGCCTTATAGGCGAATTAATTCCGACAAAAAATATAAAACTTACTAAAAATGAACACAGAACAACAAACATACGCTGATAAAACCAATAATACTAAACAAAACGCACAAACAAAATTCCCATCGAAAGATCAAGCGATCATTCTAAATGCAATAGAAGAAATCCCATTCAAGGACTACATCACAACAATTGCAAGTATAGTGGGCCCAAAGAACATACACTTTATATAAAAAATCTCGAATAACCGCATATGTATCTATTTAGCAACTAAATAGTAAATATCCTTACAGATAACCATAAACACATTGAAATTAATTCCTACAAAATACAAGTAAGACGCCTCATAACACCGTCCATCAGATTAGTACTATCAAACGTATGTCCTTCAATTCCACACCATATACTAGAAAAAATCCTTATCCAACAGGGAATCAAACCAGTGTCCCCAATATACTTCCAAAAAGCCGGACTACCAGAAGAGCTCTCACACATCTGCAGTTTCAGAAGACAACTATACATCTCCGAGGAAAGTAAACATATAGCCGATAGCCTACTCTTTAAACATGAGGAAACAGAATACAGAATATATCTGAGTGGAGAAAACGTTATCTGCCACATCTGCAATAAAATAGATCACCCTTATTCTAAATGTAATAATCAAACCATGATCCAAAATAAAGAACAGTACCCAAAAATCAACTAAAAAACAAATAAAAGACCCGCACCAACCGATGCAGAACAAGAAATAACCAATTACACCGAAAACCAACATAATGAGACAAATACAGGGACAGAAAATGAAAACGTAACAACACATAATAAAAAACCAACAAACAAGAGTAAAAACAACACCACAACCCAAACTAATGACAGTACCCAATTCAAACAACCCGAAAAAAGATCTAAGAAATCAACTGGAACCAGATCAAGATCACAAAGCCCAACTAGCCAACAAACATTAGAAGAACAGCTCCTGCCAATGGAAGAAGAAATTACAGACAACCAAAATAAATATATACTAACATTTGACGAATTAAAAGATCTTATTCAAAATATGCAGGGAACAAACGAACAGCTAGCCATTGCCAGTGAATACACGACCGAAATAAATAAACTACTAAAAATGCTTGAAACTACAAGATCATTAACTAATAATAAAAACTTGAAAACTAGAATATCACGTATGATAACAAAAATAAAAATCCAACTACTTGATAAAATCAAATCATCCTTGACACCAGCAACAACAAGTAAGGAACAATGAGCATAATTCAGTGGAACAACAACGGCATCCAAACCCATCTAGCACAACTTCAATTATTAATACAACAACATCAGTCTACAATTATAGTATGTATCCAAGAAACCAGGCTTAACGAAAATAAAAAATTTAAACTAAAACACTATGAAACATTTAGAAAAGACAGGGAAAATAACACAATAGCCAGCGGAGGCGTAGCAATACTGTGTAAAAACTCCATACAAGTAAAGACAATAGATTTAAACACAGAACTAGAAGCAATTGCAATCAGGACAGATTTCCCATATCCAATGACCGTGTGCAACATATACATCCCACCAAATAAAATAATAACCAAGAATGAAATCGAAAACCTCACAAACCAATTACCACTACCTCGACTTATTTTAGGGGATTTCAATGCATACAACACTTTATGGGGCTCACAATACAATAACCCAAGAGGTAAAATTATCGAAGAAACACTCCTAGACAAACTTATCCTATTAAACGAGAACTCATATACATACATCTCAGCCCAATCTGGCAATACAAGTATCCTGGATTTAACATTCGCGGACCCCAGAATAGCAACAGAAACAAGGTGGGAAACAATTCCAATTCTATTCAGTGATGGACATCTTCCAATTAAAACTTCATTTAATCTAAACAACTCGAACCAAGAAGATGAAAACGAGCTTAAAAGCTAGAACTTTAAGAACGCAGACTGGCAGCAGTACAAAGAATTATTGAAAAAGGGACTGAATTCAAAGATATAAACAGAATAATACGAAATCTAACAAACCAAATTAAAAATGCCGCGGAAATAACTATAGGATACAAAACATAGAAAAATGGTCGCATGTACGTCCCATGGTGGAATCCAGAATGCGCAGAAGCTATAAAAAAACAAAACAGGGCACTCCATAAACTAAAAAAACACAATAGCGCAGAAAATCGCCTAGAACTACAAAGAACAAGAGCCTACAACAAAAAAAAAATTAAAATCAACAAGAGACTATCATGGCTAAAATTTGTGTCAACTATAAATAAAGACACACCCACAAAAATAATATGGAACAACAAAAAATCAAAGGAAGTGAAACACCTAGAGAAATTAGCAACTTGATAATAAACAACAAGTCGATTACAAACTCCAAAGAGATCGCTAACGAGATAGGGAAGAACTATGAACAAACTTCAAGTGACAACTCATACGACAACATATTTATAAAGGGAAAAAACAACTTAGAGGAACAAGGAATAGAAATTCTAACGGATGCAATAAATCCAATAAACAAAGAATTTAACCTCTGGGAATTAAATACAGCAATAGATCAAATAAAACAAAACACCACCCCGGGACCAGATAATATCCCCCCCCCCCCAACTAATTAAACAACTCCCCAACGAAACAAAAGGATACCTACTGAAAATTTATAATTATATATGGAAATCCCACACCTTCCCAGAAGACTGGAGAGAAGCTTTAATAATCTCACTAATCAAAACAAACAAAAGTAAAAGTGATCCTTCAAGCTACCGCCCCATATCACTAACTAATTGCCTATGCAAAATTATAGAAAATATGATGACATTTAAACATAAACAACACATGTTAGCAATATTTTTTTATCTCTAAAAAGCCTACGACATGACATGGAAATTTAACATTCTAAGAACATTAAAAGAGTACAACATTGAAGGTGACATAGTACATTTTATTAAAAAAATTGTAGAAAACAGATCATTCAAAGTACGAGTAAATAATAACTACTCAGACAAAAGAGAACAAAAAAACGGAATTCCACAAGGATCACAACTGAGTGTAACCCTATTCCTAACTGCAATTAACAACATAGCAAAAAATATAAAGAGCCAAGTAAAATTTCTACTATTAGCCGACGACCTCATTATATACCATAAAAACAGAAATATTCAAACAGTACAAACCCAGACCCAGAATGCAATCGATAGAATACAAGAATGGTCACAAGAAGTAGGATTTCGTTTTTCAGAATCCAAAACTAAAGCTATACATTTTAGCAAACATAGGAAAGGACAAACCAACCCCAGAATCTCCATATATGACAAAAGCATTGAGTACGTAAACGAAATTAAAACACTAGGAATAATAGTAGACAAAAAGCTAACCTGGAAAAAACATATAACTGAACTAAGCAGAGAATGCTGTAAAAAACTAAACATTATTAAAATACCAGCTCATCATGAATGGGGAGCTGACAGGAAACACTTGCATCTTATATATAAATCATTAATACGCAGCAAACTAGATTATGGATCAACGATATATTCAACAGCAACAAAATCGAACCTTCGTATACTAGATACCACTTAGATCCAGCCCAATAGAAAGCATATATTGCGAAGCAAACGAGCCATCCTTATATGATAGACGAAAACACTTAACTCTGTCATACGTTGCTAAAATCTCAAACCAACCAAACCATCCCACATATAAATATATTATTAACCCCTCCAATTCTAACAATACCACACTACACTCGCCCTACCAAACCCACATACACAAAATGCTGAATTCCCTAAATCTCAACCTCTCACTAATACAAGAAAACAAAATATTCCAATCATCTCCATGGACTATCGAAACACCAAATGTCTGCCTCGATCTACTTAAATTTGATAAACAAAATACCAACCACAAAGTACTTAAAAACCATTTTAACGAACTAGAAGAAAAAAACACAGGCAAACATTCCATATATACGGTTGCATCTAAAATAGAAAATAAAATAGGGGCAGCCTTCGTTGCTGAAGATGAAACAGTCTTACACCACCTCCCAGACGAATACAGCATATACTCAGCAGAAATGCTTAGCATTTACCTCAGCTTGCAATACATAGACAAAAGCACTAGGAAAAACTACACAATATGCACAGAATCCTTAGCAGCCTCCAATCCATCCTAACAATATATCTTAAACATCCGATAACAAAAAACATCCAAGATCTCCTAATAAAATTTGCCACAAACAATACCCAAGTGAACTTCATCTGGATCCCATCCCATACAGGAATACCAGGCAATGAAAAAGCTGACACAGCTGCCAAGGATGCCACAAAAATCCCCCTCACGCCAAGCCCCATTGAATCAGCAGACATCGCAGCGAGATTTAAAAACAAAATCAGAGAAAACTGGAACCTACGATGGACCAACCTCGGAACAAACAAGTTAAAAAATCCAACCATGGCAAGAACCCGATAACTCTACCAGAAGAGATCAAATAAAATTTACAAAACTAAGAATTGGACATACTAGGCTAACACATAACCACTTATTTGAAAAAACAAATCCCAAACAATGCACTGACTGCAATACACAGATGACAATAAAACACATCATACTACAATGTAAAAAATACGACGAGCAAAGGAGGAAACACCAGATACCCCCAACGATAAAAGAAGCGCTGAACGTGAAGAACTACACCCCAATAATGAAATACGTAAAAGAAATTCAAATTTATAATGAAATATAATAAATGTAAATTAGACTAGTACTTGTATACAGGGTGTATCAGCGAAACCAACCACCGCCTATATTTTCTTTATTATTATAGTTACAAAAAAATATTATAAAGCAAAGTTGTAGAAGACCAAGGGGTACATCTGGTTAAAGAATAAAATAATTTTTTAAACCAGTGGTTCTCAAGTTACAACACAAAGTTATATTTTTTTTAAATAGGATTATACATATTTTGTAAGTCTATTCGATAGAGTTTTTTTTTTTAATTCAACCTTGTAATTATTTTATGTCCTTACATAACAAAAATATTGACAAAATTTAATTTAAAGTTTCGATATATTTTATTTAACATGACACAAAACAGTAGGCCATGATCAATAACAAAGCAATAAACATAGTGATTATAAACCACAAACATTTAATTACCTAATACAATACTCATAATTTATCTTCTCAATAAAAACAACAATCACAACTAATTATTATAAATAACAATGAACTTATTTTGTTTTGTTATTGATCATAGCCTACTGTTTTGTGTCTTGTTATAATAAAATATATCGAAACTTTAAATCGAATTTTCTCAATATTTTTGTTATGTAAGAATATAAAATGATTACATGGTTGAATTCAGAAAAAAATACTCTATCGAATAGGATTACAAAATATGTATAATCCCTTTTAAAAAAGTATAACTTTGTGTTATAACTTGAGAACCACTGGTTTAAAAAATTATTTTATTCTTTAACCAGATGTCCCCCTTGGTCTTCTACAACTTTGCTTTATAATATTTTTTGTAACTATAATAATAAAGAAAATATAGGCGGTGGTTGGTTTCGCTGTTACATCCTGTATATACGTATTATGTATGCTAATACACAATGGGTGAATTGATGCAGTTGAAGTGATAACTTCTTTGACAGGTGCCACTGCAAGATATCCCCTTATTGTTTCTGCTTACAGCTGATATGCATTGATGACAAGGTGAAACCATGGTGACCTTGAAATAAATAACGAAGTAAAGAGTAGATTTGAAAATCCCCAGTTAATGGATGGACGATTGCATTCACTGAACTCACGCGTATAAGTTTAAAATTGTCAATTACGAGCTAAGTCAGATTTGATAATTTTTACTGAGACACTATCAGTTATAAATTGATTTACTTTTAATTTACGCGAACTAGATACGTGACTGAGTAACCCAGATAATCACTAATGTTTAAGTACTCTTCATATAGTTAGTATCAATAAATACTAGGAGTTTAAAATGAGAAAAAACCACTGAAACACTGGATTTAGCTAAGACACTACAGCGCGTGCGACTTTTTCAACAATTTATACAGTCCAACCATAATGATATTTATATTTGATATAACTTAATATTTTTATTGTTAAAATGATGAACTTAATTGAATTAACGGAGATTCAGATTGTTTATAAAATTTTTAAATATTGTATATATATATAATAATTTATCTAACCAGTGACAGTATTTGTTAAGTTAGGGTAGTCTCCAATAACCCATTTTCGAAAGAAAATTAATATAAATTTAAAAGAGTAACATTTAATGTTGGATGTTAACTAACCGGTTAAAATCAATTAAGTCATAAGCTTATCATTAATTTTAAACCGATTAAAATTTTGAAATTATTTATATCGATATTAATCAATTTTTTTTTTAATAGTTGATTACAAAATCTATCACTAATTTTTAAATTAAATAAATATATCATCACGGCTTTTACCCATTTCTGGGCCTGTTACTCTGCCGCCATATATTCATATTTAAGAATTCTTGAAAATAGGTAATTAGGCCTTAGTAATCCTTGGATAGTGGAATAAATTAACAAATCTGATTCATTTATACTTTATTGGACGTTTCGAACGTTAAAACACGTTCATCTTCAGCTGTAGAGAAATATACAATGTTAAAATACAATAAAATTATTTGTCTACAACATCACTCATCAGTAATACAAGTTGCTACGTAAAAACAGTTAAATGGTTTAAATATTTTAAACAACCATCACTGAGGCGAAAATTTTTTTATAATTTAAAAAAAACTTCAACAAGGAATTGTGAAGTGCATTCATTGGAGTTCGGTACATTTCTGATATCAACGACATCCGTCGGAAGCAACAACGTTCGACAAACAGTGACACCAACATAAAATGTATCAAGAAACAATTAATTAAAATTAAGAACTAAATTCAAAATTGTTTATATGTATCAATAAAGTTATTGATGTATTTTAAATTATTCTTATAGTCAGTTTGTGAATTTAAATTTTTTATTTTGTCTAACTTTATATAAAAAGTTTCTTTTATAAGTCTATTATTATAAAATGTTTCAGAATCTAAAATTTCAGGACTTTTGAATTTGAATTTATGTCCAGTGTCGACAGAATGTTGAGTCAGAGCACTATGATTCGGGTTTAACGCTTTGCAATGGTATTTATGCTGATAAACACGCTTTTTTAAAGGTTGTTTTGTTTCACCGATGTAAAATTTACCGCAAGAGTCACTTTCGATCCTGTAAATGACATTTTTTGGTTTTCTGTAGGGATCTCATCTGTTAGGTTTGAGAATAAACGTTTTGTTGTCGAAATCGAGATATTTGCTAGTTTTATGTTGTGTTTTAAAATCTTATTAACAGCAGAATTAATTATATTGTCATAAGGGATTTTAGCGTATATAAACTGATTGTTGTTGTTTTCAAGTCTCTGATCTTGTGCGTTATGTTCATCACCACGGTGTTTCAACTTTTGAATCCGTCGTTTGAAATGTTTTAGTAGAAATGCTAACGGATAACCTTTGTTAGTCAATAAGTTAAAAATATGATCGAAATTCTTTTTATGGAAACTATGATGTGAAAGAAGGAAAGCTCTGTCAATTAACGCATTAACAACACTGATTTTATATTGTATGTTAGTGAAAGAATAAAAATTAAGATATCTTTCGCTTGTAGTTTGTTTTTGATACCAATCAGTTATTATTTTATTCCCTGTTCTGTTTAAAGTTGTGGGGTTGTCGTCGAGGTGGAATAAATACGTAGACGTTCACGTAATATTTATTAATAAAAACAACAATAAACACAATATAATAAAAAATGAAAAATGAAAAGTAACAAGTAAAAATGAAATGGCGAAGTGACGTGTCGAGTTGATGGTGCGTCGAAAACTGGTCACTCTGGGTTCCCTTGATCCCTTGCCTCTCTGTTCCCTTCCCCCGCGGCCCAGATGTTGCGGGTGGCAAGTTCACGTGGCCGGGCCGTGATGTCCACGATCCGCACATCTGGCTTTCACGTGATCTTGCCCTCGAAATCTTCGTGGCCGCCACATCACCCCCTTGCCAGTGAAAACGCTGAAACGATATAAAACAAATAACAAAATTAGAAACCCGCTTGGTAGCGGTCGGCGAACCGGACACGACGTCCATATCTCGTGACATGTTTGGAATCTGTCGTCTCGTTACCAGTTGCCGCGTTGGCAACGGCTTCGTCACTGGTCGTCGTGGTGCTAGTCTTCTCGGCGGCTGCAGGCGTCAACGCTTCGTCGGAGACGGTGTACGCGGGCTTCAGGCGGTCTATAGCGATGCGTACCACCTTACCGTTGATGCGCAGGTTGAAGGTCCTATCTCCGCGTTTTATGACTTCGAATGGTCCGTCGTACGTAGGCTGCAGCGGACGTCGGACGGCGTCGTGGCGAACGAACACGCATGGAACAGTATATAAATCTTTGAAAATAAAGATTTTCCTGTTCCCATGTCGTGTAGCTGGTGCCGGTCTCCAGGCGCGTATCTTCTCGCGCAGCTGCTGCACGTAGTCCGTGGTAAGCGCGGTATGCTGCGAGTCGAAGAATTCGCCCAGGAGTCGGATTGTCGCACCGTACACCAACTCGGCCGTGGACGCTTGCAGATCCTCCTTGTACGCTGACCTGATCCCGAGGAGCACCACCGGAAGGACGTCCACCCATGCCTCTGTTTCATGGCACTTTATCGCGGCTTTAAATTGTCGGTGGAATCTTTCCACCATGCCATTCGACGCTGGGTGATAAGCTGTAGTGCGCAGATGAGTCGTGCCTATTAATTGGTTTAGCTCGTTAAATAAGCGCGACTCGAACAGCCGTCCTTGGTCGGTGGTGACTCTATGCGGGACTCCAAACCTGGCGATCCACTGGTCGACGAACGCGCGTGCCACCGTTGCTGCCTCGATGTCGGGAAGAGGAATCGCTTCGGGCCATCTGGTGGCGCGATCGACGCAGGTGAGGCAGTAGCGATATCCTCTTGACACTGGCAGTGGCCCTACGATGTCGACGTGGATGTGGTCGAATCGGTCCGCGTTGCCCTGGAACGTTCCCATGGGTGCTGCGACGTGCCTTGTTATTTTTGCCCTCTGGCATTGTACGCATGATCGCGCCCACTCGCGGAGGTCTTTATTCATGCCCGGCCACACGTAGCGCTGTGCGACCAGTTTCTGCGTAGCGCGTACTCCGGGGTGCGACAAACTGTGGAGATTAATGAATATTTGTTTGCGTAACGAGGCGGTGACATAGGGGCGAACCGTGCCCGTCGACACGTCGCAATATAACTCGTTGTCGGAGTCACGCAAACAAATCTTCTTCAGCTGTAACCCAGTTTGCGTGGAGTTTAGAAGCTGCTGCAGTTCATGATCTTCTATCTGGGCTGACGCGAGTTTGCAGCTGTCCACCGAAGTCGATACTTCTTCGACGCGTGAGAGTGTGTCGGCAACGCAGTTCTCGGGGCCCTTGATGTGTCGGATGTCCGTCGTGAACTGGCCGATGAGGTCGAGGTAGCGGAACTGCCTCGGCGTACTTTTCTCCGGCTTTTGTTTAAAAGCGAAGATCAGCGGTTTGTGATCCGTGAAGACAGTAACTGGTCTACCTTCGATACTGTGTCGAAACCGTTTAACCGCAGCGTAAACAGCGAGAAGTTCCCGATCGTAGGCGCTGTATTTACGCTGTGCCGGAGATAAAGCTTTGGTGAAGTACGCCAGCGGCTGCCAGGCATTGCCGCACCGTTGTTGCAGTGTCGCTCCGATAGCGTAATCGGAGGCATCGACCATCATCGACAGTTGGGCGCCGGCCACAGGGTGCGCGAGCATGGCTGCGTTAGCCAAGCCTGTTTTTACAGCTGTGAATGCGTACACCGCCTCGGTGGTGAAGTGCACGGATGCGTTGCCCTTGGTGTGTGCTCCGTGGAGCAGTGCGTTGAGTGGCTGCTGGAGTTCCGCGGCGTTTGGGATGAACCGGCGGTAGAAATTCACCATGCCGAGAAAACGACGCAACTCTCTGACCGTTTTCGGCTGTGGATACTTGGTGATCGCTTTCACCCGCTCCGGAAGTGGCTTCGTACCGTCTTTGTTCACTTCGTAGCCGAGAAACCGCACTGCTTTTTGTCCGAACACACACTTGTCACCATTAATTATTAGTCCATAGTTTTTGAGACGCGCAAATAACTGCCGGAGATGTCCTGTGTGCTGCTCGTCACTCGTGGACGCTACCAGGATGTCGTCGAGGTAGACGTAGCAAAAATCCAGTCCTCGAAGTGCCTCGTCCATAAACCGCTGGAACGTTTGGGCCGCATTCCGCAATCCGAACGGCATGCGGGGGAACTCGAAGAGCCCAAACGGGGTTGTGATGGCGGTTTTCTCGACGTCTTCAGATGCTACCGGTATCTGGTTGTACGCCCGCACCAAGTCGATGGTACTGAACAACTGATTACCGGCGAGCATCTGCGAGAAGTCCTCGATGTGTGGAATGGGATAGCGGTCGGGGATTGTGCGACTGTTGAGCGCGCGGTAATCACCGCACGGCCGCATCTCCTCATTCTTCTTGGGCATCAGGTGAAGTGCTGAGGCCCAGGCACTCTTGGACGGACGGATGATGTCTTCGTGTAGCAGGAGCTCGAACTCCTGCTTCGCTACCTTTAGACGATCTGGTGCAAGTCTTCTTGGGCGGCAGAACACGGGTGGCCCCGGCGTCGTGGTGATATAATGCACTACGTTGTGCTTTACACCGACGTCGGGTCCTTGTGGTCGAGTCAGTTCGGGGAACTCGCGAAGAACATTATGGAATATTGATTCGCCCCGCACTGATTTGATAGTGCCCGCGGCACTCGCGTCTCGCACTACCGCACATCGCGTCGCTAAACTTGTACCATTGTCTATTAATTGTTTGTTACGCACGTCCACTAAAAGTCCGAAAAACGACAAAAAGTCTACTCCGATTATCGGTTTCTCGACGTCCGCAACAACAAACCGCCACACAAAATCGCGTCGTAGTCCTAAGTCTAATTTTAAAGTCACTGTCCCATATGTCGCGATGGGGCTATTATTCGCTGCGAATAATACGTTCGCGCTTTTGTCTTTGCGACCACTTGTCTTCGATCGCGGGAACACACACAGATCGGCTCCGGTGTCGACCAGGAACGATAATTTCGTCACTTTATCGGTGACGTAGAGACGGCGCGGAATGGAGCCATCGTTGATCGCCGCGGTCAACGACGGACGTTGTCGTTTCCCGCCGCCCGGTTGCAAGGGGTTCGGCATCGAGTCGCGGCATCTCCGAAGCGTTGGTGATACCAGCACTCACCAGTGTCGAGGCTTTTTGCGTCTCGTGATTGGCTGCGGCGTCGAGAGGATGCGCGCTTGCTGCCTCCTCGTTCTGCTGAACTGGATCTGGTTACGCGTGCCTCCAGTTGATCCAGTCTTCTGATGATTTCTTTTAGCTCGTCGCGCAAATCGTCAGTTTTGGTGGAGACGGCCGAACATTGAACAGCTGATAAAGCCTCGCCGGCGGCTTGTATTTCGCCGTTTGGCATGGTGGAATTCACAGGCACTTTTCACAGGCACGATAATTATTTTAGTTCAGTCCGCGATTACACTACGCGATAATCGAGCGGCAAAACAAACACTTCTTTATCGTGATCACGTCGGGGGTCACCAATTTGTGGGGTTGTCGTCGAGGTGGAATAAATACGTAGACGTTCACGTAATATTTATTAATAAAAACAACAATAAACACAATATAATAAAAAATGAAAAATGAAAAGTAACAAGTAAAAATGAAATGGCGAAGTGACGTGTCGAGTTGATGGTGCGTCGAAAACTGGTCACTCTGGGTTCCCTTGATCCCTTGCCTCTCTGTTCCCTTCCCCCGCGGCCCAGATGTTGCGGGTGGCAAGTTCACGTGGCCGGGCCGTGATGTCCACGATCCGCACATCTGGCTTTCACGTGATCTTGCCCTCGAGGGAAGGTTCGGCGTGGCGATGCACTTAGCTTTCCTGGAATTGGAAAGTTTGCTATCGCCCGACCGCATTTCTCAGAAAGCCAAGGGCGGGAAATCGAACGCATTCCTCAGCCAGCCAAGGACGGGAAATCTTCGTGGCCGCCACAAAGTCATGTCAAGATAATTCATTCTGCCATTATTTTCTAGTTCAAGAGTGAAGTTAGTTCTTGGATGGAAATTATTAAAAGCTGCAAAAATGTTATCAATTTCATCAGTGGGTGCTAGCATCAAACAGTCGTCAACATATCGTTTGTACAATGTGATATCAAATTTGGCGTCAGGAATAATAACTTTTTCTAATTTTTGTATGATAAGATCTGCTAAAGAGCTGTAAATGCTAGAACCCATTGGTGATCCATCAATCTGCTTGTATATGGTGCCATTGTGGCTAAAAACTGAACTTTGTAAACATAGTTTAATGCCTTGTAAAAATTGTTCAATGTCAAGGTCTGTAAATACTTCGATTTCTGTCCAACGGTCTCTAATACATTCTAGAACTAGATCCTGCGGGATGCTTGGGTATAAAACTACTACATCGAAACTACAGATAGAATAATGTGGTAATAAATTAATTTTGGATATGTCATCTGCAAGATCGAAAGAGCTCCGGACGACATATTCTGTTGTAGAAGTTACTTTTGATAATACATCGTTTAGATATTTAGATAAATTGTATGTTGGTGTATCGATGGTCGAGGTGATCTGCCTCAGAGGAACGCCGTCTTTATGTATTTTTGAATTCATGTACATTCTGCCAATTCTTGGATTGTTAATTGCTAATTCAGGTTTATTTATCTGTTTGACATATTTTTTACAATCAGTGTCTAATTTATTAATCGGATTTTTATTTAATATTATATAGGTAGTGGGGTCATTTAAAATTTCATTCGCTTTATCGTTATACTGAGACTTAAGCCTGATGACAGTTTTTGAACCTTTATCTGCTTTTGTGATAATGATATCGTCTATATGGTTCTTATATATATATATATATATATATATATATATATCTACAGCTGAAGATGAACGTGTTTTAACGTTCGAAACGTCCAATAAAGTTTAAATGAATCAGATTTGTTAATTTATTCCACTATCCAAGGATTACTAAGGCCTAATTACCTATTATTAAGAATTCTTTTGGATCCACATAACCTACAAAACATATTTAAGAATCTTATATTTTTAGAAGTAAATGAACCGTGAAAATACAAAACTAAAAATCAGGTCTCGAAATATATAATAATAATCATGTTCCGGTTCGTGAAACTATTAAAAATGTTGTTCCGGTCTCTAAAAATTATTAAGAAAATTATCTTCAAACTGAAACGCTTTTTCTTAGCCATGTTTTTTGGAAGCACCAAAATTTTCAACCAGTATACCAGTTCGTGAAAACCATTTATTGTTATATTTTCTATTAAACAGATTTCAAATGGATACCCAGTATAAGCATGTTTTATTATTTTCATGTACTAGAAGATCAGCCTCTGACAACCTTGCTATTGATCTTGAATCCAAAAACCTTATTATTAACATATGAAAATAGTGTTCAGAACTCATAATTAATCATTAAAACATATTATTATTATAATTAGAAATTCAAATTTAGTTTTTGAGTTAGACATATAAAACATAAGATCACCGTTCTGATTGTATTTAACTATAAAATTCAACATACTTGTATAATAATTACTTACATAGAAAGTCCGCAATTGTAGTTTCTTTTTTGTACCATTACGACAAATTTGCACTGTATACCATTGATTTTTTTAATAGTTTAGATCCTTGCTTTGTACTTTTTAAAAGGTAAATGTTCGTTCAAGTTGGGAAATAATTATGTTCAGGATTAAAAACAAATGTACTCACTATAGAGAAGCGCGATGAATTCAAATAAATTAGCCCCAGATGTTTGACTTCCTACGGTATATACGTTGAAAATATAGAAATTTATCACTTGCATTTATTTGAACACAGATAACATACACAATGATAGGAAATATAAGTTTGCAGTTATCTAAATTCACATTAGGTGGCTAGAAGAAGCCCACCAGCACCTTGAGATTATATACACTTAAGTAACGATCGGAGAGAAAAACAATGAATGATTCTTTACTAAAATCATTAAGCCATGTTTCAGCTAACCTAACAGAATGTTGTAGATAATTCATCATATTTAATCCTTGAAGATTTTAACAATATTGTTGAGATGTTGATTATTTACTGTGGAGTGTGAATTGATGACAAATGATAGAAGTTAATTAGGAAAATTATATGAACACTTTTATTATTCTTTCTGAGTAACGTTTTTAACACAACTGCCCACAATGGCGGATTCTCGAATACTACTTTACAATTTTACATTAACACAAAATGGTTGTTTTCCTACAGCTAGTGACATCTATATCTTAAGTTACTACAGTGTTACCAATCATTTGGAACAAAAACATATCTAAATGACATTTACATTACGAGCAATAAATGACTAAATTAAACATTATTCTCAACACTCCCACTTTTAATTTAGCCACTTTACAAATAACTCGCACCTGAACAAATTGACAACTGTTTGCAATTAACACTAAATTTTTCACGTGACAACGGTTTTGTTAAAAAGTCTGCTAATTGTTCATTAGATGGCACATACACTGTTTCAATCTCATTATTTTGCACTTGCTGACGGATTTAATGATATATCACATCTATATGCTTTGTCAGCTTATGATGGTCCGAATTTTTCACTAAATTCAAGGCACTTTGGTTGTCGATCAACAACTTCGTTGGTGAAGTTGCCCCTCCTTCTGTTTCGTTGAGAAACGCTCGTAGCCACATGGTTTCTTGTGCTGCGCTGGATGCTGCAACATACTCCGCCTCTGTAGTTGACCGTGCTACACATTTTTGTCTTTGTGAACACCATGTCACAGGACCATTTGCAAACACGCTAACGTATCCTGACGTTGAACTTCTTGTATCTGGGCCGCCTGCAAAGTCTGCATCGCTGTAGACTTTCAACTCTTCAGACGGTCCGCTGTAAATTATACCAACATCTCTACTTCCTTGTAGGTATCTTAATATTCTTTTCACTGCTACCCAGTGAGATCTGTCTGGATTGTTTAAATGCCTGCTGACTTGCCCCACTGCATACATTATATCGGGACGTGACACAACTGCCGCACCACTGACTGATGAATGTGTCATCTTACCACACAAATCCATGTGTACAAATTCACCTGGTTTCGTTGCTCTTTCTTGTAGGTTCATTTGAAATGGTCGTCGATGAAGTTTTCCAAACTGACACATTTCACAGAATAACCCATCAAGATTATTTATATTCAGTCCTGGAATGAGCCCACTGTCAGCCATTTCTTTCAATGTATGGAAGCTTATGTGACCCATTCTCTCATGCCACAATTTAGCCGAGTCTCCCACTGTCACATTAGCTACCTCCTGATTTATTTCAGATTTAAATATCATTTTATAACATTGATTTTTCTTTCTGACACCAACAGCAATCACTTGTGAAGCGTGAATTTCTAATTTATCACCATCAAAAACAGCTTTAAAATTTTTACTAGTTAATGCACCGATTGACAACAAGTTTTTCTTCAATTCCGGAACAAACAACACATCTTCGAGAGTTCTTGGTTCCCATTTTCCGTTCACTAATGCCTGAACGCGAACTGAACCACGCCCCTCAACTTTCAACTGCGAATTGTCACCGATTTGCACAGAATTGGCATCCGCAGTTTTGTTAAACATCGTAAACCTTTCACGTCGATGAGACATATGTTTAGAAGCACCGCTATCTGCTAACCACTCATCTTCACTGTATGTTTGAGAGAGATTTTTCATTTCAATACTCATTGCTATAACATATCTCTCATCACTGGCTTGTTTTTGTTTTGCTAATCTTGCTCTACATTCTGATTTATAGTGTCCTTTCTTCTTACAGTAAAAACACTCAATGTGTCGATTGTTACGCAACTCACTTTTCTTATCGCTCTTCTTTAATGTTGTCGACGCCGATGCGCTTTGTTTACCTTTGATGTTCACAGCTGCAAACGCTGTTGCCATATCTTCAGATTGTGTTAGCCTTTGTTCTTCTTTTAACAAACGTGCTGCTAAATTATCAAATGTTTGTTTTGTTTCATCATAAGAGTCCCAAGCTGTCACAAATGTATTGTATTTATATGGCAGACCTCCTAGCAATTTTGCCTTCTTGTCAACATCTTTTACCGATTCACCAACACTTGCTAGCGCCTGTGCTAGTTCTTCAACTTTGCTTATGTGTTGCGCAATCGAGTCTGTTTCTGACATGCTGTAACAGAAAAACTGTTGCTTCAAGGCGACTTTATTCACTGATGATCTCTGTTCATGAATCGTTTTCAGACGAGCCCACATTGTTGCTGCCGTCTCACATGTTATAACTGTCTGAAGTTGCTCCAACTCCATTCCTGACGAGATTAGTAACATGGCCTTTGCGTTCAAAGTATCCCAGGCTGTCCTCCCTGCCGCATCTGTTGCCGTTGGACGCACCGTTGTTCCGTTTACCAAATTTTCCATACCTGACTCTGCCCGAAAGATTATTTCCAGCTGGTACTTCCATAGCTGGAAGTTTTTCCCGTTAAACTTCTGCAGATGAAACTGTTTAAGAATGTCCATGGTTCCTGAGTTGCACGAACCGTTTACAAAATCACGATTTTTCCCGCGCACTTCTACTTATTATATACTTATTGGAAGTTGATAAGTAAACACGTGTTCTTGCTTTGCTCTTATATTTTGCAAATTTATTGGTGTTGTTGCTGTTTTGCAATTTCTAAAATCTGTTTAATATTCTTTGAAAAGTGTCAGCTAAACAGTGAGTTTATTGTGCCGGTTCATCGTGCATTCTGTGTTGATTATTTTGCTAAACTACTTTTAAAAGTGATTTGTTTTTAAACGCCCAGCTGTCTTATTTCAAATTTCATAGTTCAACTTGTTCAAACCGAGCGATGGCACCTAGCAGTATCTGTGTCACCTGTACTCGCGTTGTCAGCAAGAGGTCGCCAGGCATCAACTGTGGTAAATGCGCGCGAATATTCCACACGTCTTGCGTTAAATTAAGTGTCGCTCAAATTGAACTGTTCAAGGACAAGAGCTGTGTATGGTTCTGTTCAGTATGTCGTCAGGCGGGTGATTTGAATACTTCAGCTGTACTAAACGACAACAATGATCAATGTGATACTGACGCGGACATTTACACTCTTCTAACCAGAATGAAGGAGGACATCATATCTGAAGTTACTCATAAAATTGACGATCTTTTTACCTTTGTAAAGTTCTGTTGTGACAAAATTACAGATTTCGAACTATCATTAAAACAGATCACCAGCAAATTAAAAGAATTTGATGAAATGAAAGCGGTAAACGCAAAACTCAAAAATGAAGTGACTTCTTTGTCCACTAAAATCAATGATCTTGAACAATATTCCAGATTAAATAATGTGATCATTAACAATATCCCACTAAAAACAAATGAAAAAGTAGTTGACATTGTATCTGAGATAGGGAAATTAGTTGGTGTTGACATTGAACATTCTGATATTGATGCTGCTCACCGAATTCAGTCATATAATAAAGCCAATAATACTCGTCCTAAAGCTATTGTTGCCAAATTTGTTTCGCGAAATTTAAAAGATAAGTTCTTAAGTGCTATTAAAATCAGAAAACAACTTACAACAAAGGAATTACACTTTGAAGGCAATGAAGTTAATGTGTATGTCAATGACCACCTCACCCCTATCAATATGCAACTTTTTAAACAGGCCCGTGAAGAACTTCGCGTTAAAAACTATAAATACGTGTGGACTCGGAATTGCAAAATCTATGCTCGTAAGGACGAGTCTACTAGTATACAACAAATCAACAATATTTCTGACATTCGTAAGTTATTATAAATTGTTTTAGCATTTATAATCTATTTCGTGTAAATGATGAATACATCTGACATTGATAATTCTAGTTTTTCGTGTGGTCACATAAATGTTAGATCGTTAAATTCACGTTTTTCAGAATTCAAAGATTTCTTGTACAATCATAGTTTTGATATTTTAGCGGTCACTGAAACATGGATTAGTGATACCTCCCCAGCTCACTTGTTTCACATTAATGATTATAAATTAATCAGCGCACAAAGATCCGGTAAACGTGGTGGAGGTGTCGCTTTCTATGTTCGCAATAACATTAATTGTAAAATTCTATCTACTTCATTTGTAACAAATAATGTTGTTGAACATCTCTGGATCCAGATCACTGTCAGAAATCGTAAAATAATTGTTGGTGTTGTTTACAACCCGCATTCTGATTTGTATAAAGAACTTTATGTTCTGGAACCAATATTTGTTGAATTTAGCACAATGGCGGACTGTATTATCTGTACTGGAGATTTTAATGTAAATCTATTATCAAATGATGCACGTTCAATTTATGTTACTAATCTTCTTTCTGCGTATGGTATGTGTCAGTTGATTGATAGCCATACTCGACAAGCCTCCCAATCTCTTTTGGATATTATAGCAATATCTGATCAAGCGCTTTGTTCATATGCTGGTGTTATTGAAGGTACTGATTTTACAGATCATTATTGTGTATATTGTACTTTAGATTTACCGAACTGTGTTGTACCAAGTAAAGGATTTATTTACAGAGATTTTAAATATCTTGATTCTGGTGCATTTTATGCTGATTGTCAAAGGATAAATTGGCACAATATGTTACAGTTAAGTGATGTTAATCAAAAACTGGAATTTTTAAACAATAATATCATTTCTTTATTTGATAAACATGCACCCATACGAATTTCTAAAACCTCTAAAATTTATTGCCCGTGGTTCACTCCAGTGATTAAAATTATGCAAAGAAAACGAGATAAAGCTTTGAGTGAGTATAAAAAACATAAAACTGAAGCTAAACTAGAATATTACAAACAACTACGTAACTTAACGACTGCTTCAATACGTAGAGAAAAACAGGCATTTTTTGAAAGTGAAGTTAACAATAATTTTAGAGATGCTAGCAAATTATGGAATAGTCTTAAACGTTTGGGTGCTACAGACAACAAAGCGAATAATGTCCCAGAATTTCTTTGCAAGCCAGATGAATATGGTCAACATATATTGCATAAAGTTGGTACACATGATGTTAACCTTGATTCGATAAACTTTTATTTAAACAATAAATATTCAGGGCACTCTGGTCAGTCTTTTGTATTTCAATGTATAGACAATGATACTGTGATTAAAATTTTACATAAGTTCAAATCTAATGCGTCGGGCATTGATGGGATATCATTAAAAATGATTAAAATGGTCTTGCCAATTATTGTTGGTTATATTACGCACATAGTAAATACTTGCATTTTGGAAGGTGTGATGCCTGACAATTGGAAACAAGCAATAATCAAACCTATAGCCAAAGTAAAGAACTGTTCCACACTTGATGATCTGAGACCTATCAGTATTTTACCAACATTGTCCAAGATTCTGGAGAGAGTATGTTGTGATCAAATCATGTCATATATCGTGGATAACAATATTTTACCTACTAATCAATCTGGGTTCAGAGCTGGTCATTCCACGAACACGTGCCTTTTAAATATTACTGATACTCTATTAGAAAATTACGATAAATCTATTATCTCATTATTAATTCAGATTGATTTTTCTAAAGCCTTCGACCTGGTTAATCACAACATGCTTCTAGCAAAATTGGAGTATTATAATTTTTCGAGATTGGCAATGAAATGGTGTAGAAATTATTTGAATGACAGATACTTCCAGGTAAATATGTCCTCAAACAGTGATATGCATAATTCTGCCAAGTTTCACCTTACATCTGGTGTTCCGCAAGGATCAATTTTAGGACCTTTGTTCTTTCTCATCTACGTTGCTGATATGCCATCTGTATTTAATTTTTGTAAGGCACATACTTACGCAGATGATACTCATATTCTGGCTTCTATAAATTCAGAACCTCAATATATCAATGATCAATGTGCAACAGTTAACAGTGAACTTGAAAAACTTGTAATTTGGATAAAGAACAATGGTCTGAAAATCAATACTAATAAATCGTCTCTCCTTGTGGTTGGAAATTATGGTGCTTTACCAGATATCTTTTTGGAAGGAGAGATAGTTAAACGTAATCCTGTTACTAAAATCTTTGGTCTATATCTCGATCAAAACTTAAATTTTAGTTGTCATTTAAATAAAAAACTTACTGCTGCAAGGCTTAAATTACGTCATCTCTTTCAATTTAGACATGATATTAGTTCACCTATCAAGCTACGTATAATTAACACATTAATTCTGCCGCTGTTTGATTATTGTTCTTGCGTGTATATCCCAAACCTCACTCACACGGATAAACATAGAATTACTCTTATGCAAAATTCTTGTTTACGTTTTGTTTATGGTGTGCGTAAATATGACCACATAAGTAAATTCCGCGAGATATCCAAAATGACCACGATTGACAATCGCGTAAAAATTGCGTATCTCTGTCTGGTACATAAAATTAGATTGACTGGCACCCCCTCTTATTTGTTTGATAAACTTGTTGAAAAAGAATATAATTACACTCTTCGAATTAAGGACTTATATATTGTACCATCTTTTAGAAAGTCCAAATATAAAGGTTCCTTCTCGTATCTGGCATCAACATTGTATAACAACATCCCTGCTTCTTTAAAATCTCTGTCTTTAATTACTTTTCGTCAACATATTAAAAATATATTTATTGGATAATATGTACTTTAGTTTGGCATTTAATTATTTAATTATTTATATATTTATGTAACACGTGTTTGTTAATATCTCTGTACGTTTAATTTTTGTGGTTTTCATCCTTGTGTTTATAATTTATTTGTATTACTGTATAATTTTGTTTTTGTAAGGTTAGGTGGAAGAACAGCACTGGGCTGAACCTCGCCTTTGACTTATTAGTCAATAAAGATTTATTATTATTATTATTATTATTTATTACTACCGCTAGACACACACGTAGTGTCGAGTTCTTTGTTCAATCTGCTCACAATTTCTCACTTGATTCCCACACGCGATACTGGGCCCATAACCTGTTGAGATGTTGATTATTTACTGTGGAGTGTGAATTGACGACAAATGATAGAAGTTAATTAGGAAAATTATATGAACACTTTTATTATTCTTTCTGAGTAACGTTTTTAACACAACTGCCCACAATGGCGGATTTTCGAATACTACTTTACAATTTTACATTAACACAAAATGGTTGTTTTCCTACAGCTAGTGACATCTATATCTTAAGTTACTACAGTGTTACCAATCATTTGGAACAAAAACATATCTAAATGACATTTACATTACGAGCAATAAATGACTAAATTAAACATTATTCTCAACAAATATAAATTGAGATTTTCGATAACGTTACTGGACTGTCTTTAGTTTAGGTTTTTATTAATTCTATTCTGCTGTAGATTTTCGATCAACTTATTCACATCTAAGTCTCTTGTAGTGCTAAAACTGTATCGAAGTTTATCATTGTTTATGTTTTAGCTTTTAATTAAATTGTAGCTAATAATTAGCCTTTAAAGAATAGTTTGAGAGAATGTAACTAACTACTTAAAACAAAACATTATTATATATCATTTTAACATGGTAAGAAAGTTCTAAATACATACATACCTACATAACATCACGCTATATCCCATTAAATGGGGTAGCACGAACCCGTCAACATTCTCATCCTGACACACGATACTCGTTTAGACCACATTAACACTTCCTCCATACGAACTTTTCCTTTTCTCACAACCAAAATCCATCATCACACAACAAACATCCATCCATTCGCTCCTGTACACCTGTTTCGTAAATCTTCACACACTATATAGTAAAAACTGAAAATGAAGTAAAAAACGATAAGTAAGGAAGGGAGTATCTTCCTGCGCTTTGAAACTGAATTCCACACAATTGCAGTTGGACACTCTATAGTAAAAACAGAAAATGCATAAAAAAGATAAGAAAGGAAGGGAGCATCTCCTTGCGCTTGTTTTTGAAGGTGAACTCCACACAATTGCAGGTAAACACTAGACAAATCTAACCAATGAATCTAAAATCAAGAATCATACGCTTGTCCTTATTCATCATATTTATCCCGCAATTAATTTTCACCAAACATTCCTATCCTGACACACCACTTTTGCTTCAACCACATTCATAATTCTTTTTATCCAAGCTCGTTTATTCTTCACGCTCGGAATCTTTCGCTCACGCAACAACCCTTCAATCATATTTATCCATTTGTTCCTAGGTCGTCCACGCAAACTTTCACCCTCAATTTCACCAGCATACACCTGTTTCACCAATCTGTCATTCGACATACGTTCTACATGACCAAACCATCTCAACTGACTTATTCCCACTCTTCTTACAACATTCTTCCCAATCTCACATTCATCATACACCAATGTATTCCGGACACGATCTCTTCTAGTATATCCACACACACCCCGCAAATACCTCATTTCCACAGCAGTTATACCAACGTAGGCAGTAACACACCATTATAAACACTCAATCGAGCATCTCTGGATACATTCACGTTCCGAGTAAAGGTTACCAGAGCACCAATATCTTACATCCAGCAGATACTCTTCTTTCAATCTTTCGATCAATACGTCCATCCCTCGAAAACACACTCCCCAAGTATACAAACTCATTTACTTGACCCAATCTCACACCATTCACCGAAACATTTCAATCAGTCACCAAGTCACTCTTCTCAAACACTAACACTTTACATTTATCAACATTCAGTAATAGATTTAAACCTTTTCCTACTTCATTTATACTTAGAATCATTCTTCTCAATTGTTCTTCAGATTCATCCATTACAACTACATCATCCGCATAAGCTAACGCAGGCACTACACTGCCACCAATACGTACACCATCCGTCCCATTCAGCGATTTTCGTAACAACACATCCATATACAAATTAAACAACCACGGAGACATCCCACAACCTTGTTTCACGCCAACATCTATAGAAAACCAATAACTCAATCTACCATCAACTCTCACCGTAGTCCCGCTGTCTAGGTATAATGCACGAATCGCTCCCAACAAATTACCATTTATACCGTATTCTAGAAGTACATCCCACAGAATATCTCGATGAACACTATCATATGCTTTTTTAAGATCGAGAAAGTTACAGAACACCTTCTTGTTCTTAGCAAGTGATTTCTCAACAATCATACGAAGAGAAAACAATTGATCTATACACCCTCTCTCAGGCAAAAATCCACCTTGCATACTACTCAACGTGGAGATTGTTAAGGTTCGTACCCTGTGAATAAGAATCTTCTCGTACAACTTCCCTACCACACTCAACAAACTTATTGCTCGGAAATTAGTACAATCACTCGAACTGCCTTTACCCTTAAATAAAGGACAAATGATAGCACGTTTCCAATTATTAGGAGCCACACACCGTTTCAAACAAAATCTAAATAACTAAACTAACCAATCAAATAATCTCTCACCACCATACTTCAACATCTCATTCGATATACCATCCAAACCAAGAGCTTTACCATTCTTCAAACGTAACAATGCAAAACTAACATCACTTTCATCTATATCCCAGTCATCACTTCTAACATTTTCTCTTGCAATTTCACTACAACAATTCGATCCATTTACGCTACCATATAAACCTCTAAAATATTCACACCATCTATTTCTAACATCTAATTCACTCCACAATAACACACCATTCGCACTCTTAATCGCTTTCACCGCCCTTACATTACCACCTCTCAATCTCTTCACACTCAACCAAAACATTCTTTTATTCATACTAAAATCAATCGTCAATCTTTCACTCATCAAATCATCAAAGCGCGCCTAACTTTCTCTCACTCTCTTAACATATTTATTTAACCTTTTATATTCTAGCAAACATTCATCACGTAAACTTCCAGGCACATCTTTTACATGTAGAAATCGCAAATACGCTCTCTTTTTCACCTCAATTGCTTCTTTCACTTCATCATTCCACCATGCATTCCTTGGACAAGGGCCTAATCTGGATTCATCACAAACTTCTTTTGTACAATTAAGAACTGTATCCTTAAATTTCATCCAAACATCATTTATGCTGCATTCAAAATTAGGCTCACATACAGGCAAAGATTCATTTATTTTCTCAACAATAATCTCTAATATCCTCATTCTGTTGATAGTTGTAAAAGTGAAAAGTAGTGTAATGCAGAGCAGTGTAGGTAGAAACAATATACACTAGTGCATCAGATGAAAAAAAATAATAAAGTGGCACTATTATCTGGCACTAACATAGATGACTTATGTACGTAAAATTATTTACAATTAAAAAGACTCGTATAGACTGGACATGATTGGAAAATTCGTTTACTCAGATGAAATACGAAGTTTAAATAACGATCGCACTGCACATGAAATAATTCATATAGTTACTTTCTTTTCAGTGAAGTTGGACTCATAAAAAATTCGATCTAAAATACACAATGTGAACAACAAAATAAAAAGCGGAATAATCATATTTTTGTAAAAATTACAGTAACTTTCTACAAATGTAGCGGTCGTATTTTTCTGAGAAATCAGCAAATACGTCACAGCATTAAATTAATGTTGCTACTCTCTTCAACAGTCATTAAAGTGTTGCCATCTGTGTGAAACCGCTGTCCACTAGATCATAGAGTTGAAACCATTAGATTCTCACTAAACATTTTTTTTAAAAGATTTTTTTATAAAAAAGAGTTTTTTCCCAAAAAAGTGGCTTTTTTTAAAAAAAGAGGCGTTTTTACGACGGCCTCAGTATGTATCATTCATTACCAACATGTTTAAAAGAATGTAAAAATCTATATACTTTTAAAAAGTGTTTAAATTCATACTTTTCCACACAGAAACAGTTATGTTAATATATGTATATGTTTTTGTTTTTATCAATACTATGTTTTTCTAAAGTAGCATCTTTTGCTAAATAAATAAATGTTATTATTATTATTATTATCCAATTTTATTATTGCAATGCTACCTATTATAAATAAAAACAATTTTTATTATAATTATTATATTTTGAAAAAAGGGACGTGGTCTAATTGTATGCTATTTTATTAGCGCAAATACTACTTATATAATACATATACCGGGTGTTGAATTGAATTATGTAGCATAGGAAATACATTGGATTTTTTTAATATGACAATTGTTGCTTCCCTAATTAAATTACACCAAAAGTGTAACTATAAAAAAATAAGTATTAAAAACTACATTTAATGAGTATTTACTTGTTGCTTGATTGTTTTTATACAAGAGTAACAAGCAAACAAAAAATGGCTTTTTTCAAGAAAATTTAGGATGGAGTGTGCTGTGGAATACAACGAAACAAAATAATTTTTATTATTATTGTTTTGAATAAAATATAACAATACACCTTCAAGTATAATTTATTATTAATTTCGGTGAGCAATTTAATTTATTTATTTTATGAACTTGTCAAATTGAAGCTATAAATTTCTTTATAAAAGCCATTTTTCGTATGCTTGCTATTCTTGCATTAAAATAAAACTATTGAGCAACAAATAGATAATAATAATAAAAACGGGAAATGAAAATACAGATGACTTCAACATAAACAGAGGGGTGAGACAAGTAGACGCACTATCAGCCACGCTATTCAACCTTGCATTAGAGCACGTAACAAGAAAAATCAACAGAAATACATTCAGAAAGAATGGAGGACAAATTATAGCGTATGCGGATGACTTGATTATTATAACAAAGAGAAGGGACATAATGAAGAACATGATAAATGAAATAGTGGCAGAAGGAAAAAAAAGGATTAAAAATAAATGGCAGCAAAACAAAAATGATGAGATATGGAAAACAGAAACAGAACAACAACATAAAAATAGGGCAGAATGAGTTTGAGGAAGTAAAAAGATATAAATAGTTGGGTGTAATAATAACAAACAAAGAAGATAGAGAAGCTGAAATAAAAGAAATAGTTTTTACGGCAAACAGAGCATTGCAAATACACAAAAAAATGTTAAAAAGTATAATTCTCACTAAAAATACTAAAATTTAAATATACAAAACAATGATATGACGCAGAGACACTAAAAATGACAAAAAAGAAGGAATAACAAATGAGAATAATAGAAAGAAAAATATTAAGAACTATATTGGGACCAGTCAAAATCAATGAAAATGAATTCAGACGAAAAATAAACAGCGAAATACTAAAAGAAATGGATGGAGAGGACATAGTATGCAAGATCAAACAGCAGAAAATAAAATGGCTGGGATATACATGGAGGGCTGGTGAAGACACTATGATCCATAGTATATTAGAATGGGATCCTGGAAGACAAAGGAGAGGAAGACCCAGATCTACGTGGAGGAAGGAAGTGACAGAAGAAATACAAGAGTCCAAAAATGGAAAGAAAAAGCAAAAAATAGAGAATTATAGAGGAACATAAGTGAGAAGATAAAATAAAAGAAGAAAGAAGGGAAGATCCCCCCGTTAAAAAGAATGTAGAGAACGTCGACGGAAGCGGCGTTGCCCCATAAGGGGCGTTTTGCTACCGCATATATATTGAGCAACAAATAGATAATCATTAGATGCATTTTTTAATACTTACCTTTTTTGTATTTACAGTTTTGGTCTAATTTAATTAGGGAAGCAACAATCAGCAAAATACCATTGAATTCCTGTGTTACATACTTCAATTGTCGAATTGTGTAAACTCGGTATGTATATTGTAATGTTTATTACAATCTCGGGTTCGGTGAAGTGCAATAAAACACGAACAATGATAACAGTAACAAAATATTTATTTATAACCAAAATAATGTAGTACCACTATGGCCAAATGGCCCTATATTACAAAATATATTAATTTAAATGTGAAAAAAAATATGATAAACATCCAGAAGAACCACTAACCACTAAAAGCCAAATTTCACCGCTAAACAGCACCCACAAATCACCAGATTTAGTGGAAAATCCACTAACTTGGGAACACTGGCCATTAAATTTTGACTGAACCTGTCTCTAATAATCCTTTTGACCGAGTGGTGACTTTTTTTATGTTACATAGGAAACACAATAAGAAAACATTCTTATAGTAGCAACTGGTCGAGGAATATAAATCTTAGATCAAAAATGTAAATAAAAAAGTTTAGATTTAAAATCTGCATCGAATGTCTATAATTTTTTTATTAAATTTTTATTTTTACACAAGATATGAAAGAACTAAATTTAACATCTTTAAGGTGGCTCAGTGGTATCAAATAGGCCTGTGGATCTTGAGAACGCTGGTTCGATCCCAACAGCCGACAACCAATCTTCACCAAATTAAATCTACCCCTGTGGCTCCCCCTCCACTAATATCTTTGGGAGCCGTGATTTAACGGCTGGTAACCGCACTTCATGCGAAGAAATGTATCACTTACCGAGATCTGCTACGGCAGAGTGTCACACCCAATAATGGGTTAAAGGCGTGATGATATATTTATTTTATTTAAGAAAAATAGAGTGTCATGGAAAATAAAGCAATAAACAAAAATTGTTGTCGTTAGTTTAATTAACAGTAAATGTATCTCAATAGTGAAGATAATAATAACTTAAATATTATTATAAATAAGTTTTCACGAAATTGTTTTATAATGAACAAATTATTAATATATTAAACTTAAAATAAATGTTCAAATAAGTCGCCATTAACAGCTATATACTTAGCCACAAAAAATCATCCAGAAGACCGTGCTAGCCAATGAATTGTTCTTCCACGACCAGGAATTAGGAAAATATTGGTTCAGGTACTTCTGTCATGTTGGAACCAAATTATATTTTCATTTTGATCGCTGCCTTTCTAATCCGGTCCAGTTAGCTTTTGTGTGAGTTCCAAATACATACTGGAAATTAAGTAGTCTTCAATAAAAAAAGGACCAATAACATGTGTGATCCAAGAATACCTACCACATATTAACAATTTGAGGATATTGAGTGTGTGTTGTAACTAGTAAATGTGTATTCTCTACCCCAATATTTGTAATTTAGCACATTTTCTAATACTCGAAAATCAACACTAATTTATAAATGAGGACTATATTTTCTCAACTATCAAACATTTTAATTAATTGTTTATTGTTCAATTTCCCATGGCACTCTAACTTTTCTTGAAGAAGTTAAATTTCTTTTTTTTATTTCTCGTTGCAAAATAAGATTAAGTGAATATAATTATACTAACCTCACACAGACATTTATTCTAAACAACTGTTTCATTACACTTTTAGTCTAAAATGTATAGGACACAAACTGTCGCTATCCGGTATGGTAAAAAAACATCCGGTATGGTAAAAAAACAAAAAATAGCTATACATCTTTTGATCTATCTATATCTAACAATTTATTTGTCTTAATATTTAGAATATACTTCATTATAAAATTATTACAGGGACATGCACATAAGGAACATCTTCAAGTACTTAAATTCAAAAACTACGCATATATTATTAATACTATAAAAATGCACAATATTTCTACTGAAGATGAAAGAGATTACCAGTGTCAGGTAGATGGTGGCCTGACATTTAACTATAATGCAATTCGATACGTTTATGTTAACGGTAAGTGATACTAAGTCGAAATTAAGGAATGTGAAATGTTTAATAACACGTATCAAAAACTAATATTTTATTTGCCTTGTAGACAAGAAAAGCAATCTTAGTCCTCCTCGGATCTATTCTCCAACTGGAGGCGAAATTCAGATAAACGCAGGAGCAAACATAACACTTCGCTGTGCTGGCTCCCGGCCTGTCACGTTGGTAGGACCACGCTACGCTCTCTATCAGGTATGTCTTGACTATGTGACACATATTAAATTTAAATGTAATTTTACTTACCAATGACATTTTTATACGAGTATCATTTATAAATGCTACATGCTCAGATTATAAAATAAGGAAAGTAAATGTAGTATTGTATTTGAATTTCTAGGCTCGTATTTTCACTTGTTTCTCCATCGATTATAGCGCCATCTGCGCCGGATACGAAAAAATGTTTCAGACAAAAGTGTCATATTATTTTAACATAGGACCCAAATCTGTAATGAAAATTGGGGTTCTCAATTAAAATTTTGTTATTGCCACACCCCGCTCCCATGGGAGGGGGCGGGAGAATCGAGTATAGTATCACTGAATAGCTCTTTTAAAATTATTAAGTTTTTTCCCTAGTTTACACGTTTTGTTTTAAAGAACACCAAAATCTTAAATTTTATCGATGCAAATAACTTTTTGAATTTGTGGTACAAAATAACCTGCGATCACAATTGCGTTATGTGCACGTTTGTAAAGTTGTTACTTTTGTGTTTTTGTTTTGTTTTGTGCTAAACATTCGGTTGTAGCTAGAGAACTTCCGGTTATATTGAATTAGCACATACGTCATTGTAAAATAGGGAATTCAACCTTTCATTTAGGCCCGAATACGTTGAATACAACTTATTTTCAACAAAGTTACATGATCTTGAAATAAAGGTTTTTGGGATTTTGTAGTTATGCGTTTTTTTTTAGTAGTATATATTGTAACGAGTCCGGCCCTGTTCTCTCTGGAACAGTCGATACGACGTAGTCTGCCGCACGTTTAGCGTTATCTCATACGTAATACAGTAACGAGTTTGATCCTGTTCTCTCTGGAACCATCGATATATAACGATACTGCGCGTTTTTGCGATGCGTCATTAGCATTGTGTTGAAATAATCCTACAATGTACCCGTGATATGATTCTACAATGTTCCAGAAGTTCTGGAATATTGTAGAAGAACTTGTTTTAATATAAAAGGGAGAATTTGGGCCGAGAATAGGCATTCTGTATTGAAGTGCGAACAGTGCAAGTCGTTGCTTAGTACTTTCATGTGAATATAAATATGTGTTGTAAATAAATATTTTGTTAGTGTTTTCAATGTTCGTCTTTTATTTAAAAATAAACTTCACTGAACCCGAAATTGTAATAAACGTTACAATATATAAATATCAATTTTGTAAGGCCTTGAAAGTAGTTCACAAACATTGTAAGTTGTGACTTGCTGCATCAGCCAAACACCTAGTAGTTTTCCACTATGTTAGAAATAGGATAAATAGCACGTCTCATTAGATAAGGTTGTTCACTTCTTCCTGTAACATCTTGAATGCACACGTACATGTCATTGTAGTGCAACAAAAAATTATTAAAAGATTTTTTTTATTAAATATTAAATAAATCAATATTTAATTTATATAATCTCAGACCCCATCGGTGCGGGTATTTATACCCGATCGTGGCGGGTATTTAGATCCGATAGTAGCAGGTCCTTCCCAACCTGATCAATGATTAGTACTGTCGTATGCGCTGAAGACCTCTAAACACAAAAGGGGAGGACTCCAATTACAGACACAGGTAAATTTCACTCTGTGGTTATTATGTAGCCATTGACGGATGCGCAGCTGGATTCGCAGACCCAGCGCGGAGAGCCCTCAATACGGCCCTCACCACCACCTGAGTAGCAATTTAAGTAAGCTCTTAAATGCCGCAACCTGGCGGAGGGACTTCAGTACTGAGTTCTTAAGGAAGGCAAAGTGTGAATACACAGAATAGCACATAATAATATAGAATATAGCATTTGATCAATCACATATATCCCCAAGCAAATACCACACCAAAACATAAACATAATGTACTCATTATATCATCAAGTTACGTGTCATTCAATAAACAACAGACACGTATCAAGTCAGTACAAATCTCCAATCAATATATCAATATATAATCAATTAATGTGGTATTTAATAAACAACAGACAATGTTAAATCACTGCAGTTCTCCGCATACGTTGAATCTAGACCTAGAAAGACAGTGAAATAACTCACCTTTAATTACTGCTAATCCAATACAGTGGGTAACAATGAATGTTTTAGTCCTTCACTTCACGTATTCACTTCCACCCCGAATTGTTCGTCACACCCGTGAAACATAGACTGAGCGTCTCAGCGCTGGCAGCCGCCTCAGGCTGCCTGGTCATATTTTTCGTTGACAGAAATATGACCACCAGCGCTTTCAAATCAGTGAATTGTATTATTAAAATGTATGTCTTACATATTCTTGTATACTCATTATAATTTATTAATATGATTTCAATTAAATGTTATTAATCTTAAATTTAAATTTGTTTATTTACAAAAGTGATGATTGATAGAATAAATTTATTTTCAGTACATATACGTTTTTTTTATCATTTAAGATGCAATCG
Source organism: Pterostichus niger (assembly GCA_947425015.1). NCBI lineage: Eukaryota > Metazoa > Arthropoda > Insecta > Coleoptera > Carabidae > Pterostichus > Pterostichus niger. The sequence goes on from OX380347.1 coordinate 1,587,939, forward strand.
TTGAAAAAATTATGTGTGTACCACGACCATATTCGTGTAACAAAGAATCACTTTATGCTTTTAATATACAATAGCTATTTGTGTATTAACGCAAAATAGTACATTGTTCTACGTCGCGCGACAATCTCTCGAAATCGACAATGTACATTTGCGTTCGAAATAAACACAAAAATTTTTCTGCAGTTGCCACTGTTACTTTCAAAAAAATTGTTTTAGTTTTTTTCACCCATATTTAATACTGTTCCACTGCAATCAACAAAATTTAGATGCGCCACTGTCAGCTCTAGAAATGTAACATCATTTTATCAATTCTGATTTTAGATAGAACATGTTTCAAATCTTGATGGGCTGTATAACACATCGCTACATTTGATGAACATTCATTATTTGAATACTGGACTGTATCGCTGTCATGAGAATGGTTCGTTGACAAATAAGCCATTTAAATCAGACAAGATACAAATATATGTGAAAGGTGAGTTTTTCTGTTTTCATTTCACATATGGTTTTGATTTGTATTCATTTCCATATACTTATTTACAGATGAACATAAACTCTATCACGAGATGTGAATGTATCACTGTCAATGATGTTTCGTACGGTAGATCCTTACACTCTTGAGTACGTATTAATATACTGACAACTATATAAATGTTGGAAACGTAGTGATTTTATAGTCTAGGAAGAATCTATTGCATCTGTAAGGGCCAATATTTCAATCTCCTAACAGTTCTTAATAAATGTATCTGCCAACCGCCTAAAACATCGCATCGAAATCATAGTTCAAATTATGAAAATTATAGTAAATGCCACGTGTTATTTCTTATTTATTTGACGACTACATTTTTCAAACATTGTTGGGAGATTGAAATATTGACCTAAGTCTAGTTAGTTATTTATTCGCAACTCTTATTGAAAAATGTTTGCATCTACCATACTTATGTGTCGAAAGAGAAAAATAGTAGTTATCGAAAAACAATCGATAAGTTGATAATTGTATAATCAATAGCCTTTTTCCATTGCTAAAGACAGATGAAAGGGACATTGGATTACTGGATGAAAGGTTAAGATACGTCGGAATTTTATACTGAGATATGCAATTTGTTGTTAGACAGTGATGGAACACAGTAATAACTGGACAATAAACAAGAAACATCCAAGAAGTACGCTTTAAATTACGGTAAAATTAAAACTGTTGTTTTCGAAATAGAAAGTGATCATTGTTCTGTAGTCGCTGCAAGTTACAAAAGCGTCACACAAAGTAATGTCAGTAATAGTCAGAGATGAACATTCAAACTGCTACGATTGGAATTGAAGAAGTTCTGCGGGGATATTAGAGACTGGTGACAAGTTTTAAATAATTCACACAAACTGCTGTGTCAGGAACAAAGGCTAGAGAGTTAATTCCAGCTTGGTTGCAACTGAAGGCAATTACCCCAAAGTTATAGCAGCTCTTAAATAAAGATATAGCAGAGCAGATGAATAAGTTGAAGTCTACATCAGAGAATTGTTGGCGCTAATTCTACAAAATACAATATCGGCAAATTCAGTACCTCTTGTTTCATTATCCGATAAATTACTTTCACTATAGTACCGCTATAAATGCGGTATACTCGCAGTGAGAAGAGGGATGTAATTTAGATCTAACTGAAATAGCAAAACATCGTTTAGATCAATTACTGCGGTGCATTGAAGCTGAAATCAAAAATGAAGAAAATGTTTCGGAGTTGCATCTAACAAAATTCATAAGAAAAAAGAGCGAGGTTTTAAGACATCAAATATTATTGTGGAGTAGATACCTACTGCGGCTGGTATGCTGGTAACCACAACAAAGGAACAGAAACACGGTTGTGTGTTTTGTAATGGTGATCATAAATCTACTCATTGTTTTAAAGCACAAAGAATATGACAAAAAATTGGAGAAAATGGGATGATAAACAATACACTGGCTGTAATCGATTCGGGCTCACAACGCTCGTATATTCTAAAAGATATTCTCGAAACAATGAACCTGATAGACAAGAAGGTATTCAGTATTCTCTATTTGGCGGTTCAACTACTAAAGTCTGTGTTCACAATGGCTGGTACTGTAAGCTTTGTTTTTGTCTGGTTTAAGAACAGTGTATTTCGGTGTTTTAGCTACATCTGTAACATGTTAAAGTCGTGCTCTTGAAAAACAATTTTGAGGTCTTAGATCAAGATGTTATTTGTGGACGTCTACCACGAGCAAAGCATGATCCTTGGCGAAAGGGATTAAAAGAAGATACCATTAAACTAACAGACGCGCAAGAACGAACAGTACAAAAATTTATTGGAGCCGATTTCTCTGGAAAATTACTTACCGGTAGATATAAAATTCTTAGTTCTGGCCTGGCAACTACAGAAATACTTGGTTAGACAATAAAAGTGAAAGAAAATAAAAGACAAACTACATTTAGCAGTAATAAATCATTTCTTAAAAACTGTTAAATTTAATGACGAGGATGATATGAAGTTCATCAGCCTTGGGTTGAAAATCATACATAGCTTTCGGCCTTAAAAAGATTGACTAATATATTAAAGAAGATAAATGCCGAATGTTTATAGCAGGAATATCAAAACGTATTCGACAATTGGATACAAGAAGGTTTGATAGAAGGAGTGCCAGAGAAGGAACTCAATATACAGGGCATTACTTACCGCATCGTCCTGTTGTAGAACCAAACAGTACCATGAAACTCCGTCCACTCTTTGACGGTTCACCTAAAGAGAAACAAATTAATTGTTTGAACAATTGCTTAGAAAAGATATTAACTTATAGAGCTAATTCCGTCTATTTTATTACGTTTTAGATTAAAGAAAAATGGCATAATTACGGATATTTCATCCAGCCCATTCTCATTACCTGTTTTAAAATACCATCTGTATTTTGTCCTGAAACAATGGAAAGAGATTTAATTAAAAATCTCATGGAAAGCTTTTATGTCGATAACTGCATAAACAGCCTGAATGTTAAGCAGATCTATATTAAATATTGGACAATTTGAGCTTCAAGGGTGGAAGTATACAACATTCAGCCTAATCCTGAAGATAGTATTTCCATTGTCTTGGTATTAATATGAAATCCTCAACATGAAACTTTAAAAATCCAGCTAAGAAATATAAAATCGTTAAATTTTGGACAAAATAATAAAAAAGAACAATTTGACTCCATAGGAGTAACAAGATTTTGTCGAAGATATTATTTCCACAAGCTAAGGTTTTGAAAATAATTTGGGATCAGGGAAAGAACGATGATATGAAATACCAATTCTTAAATTGAATTAACGAATTGGCACGTTTATCAAAAATAGAAATACCCAGACGGTTAACGGCAATAAATAATACAAAGAAATTAACACTACAATTTTCTCTGTGACGCAAGTCAACTGTTGCATTTATAAGAGCTGAAACGGAGACTGGTGTTCAAGTACAGCTGGCACTAACTAAAACGAAAGTGTCGTCCATAATAAAGATAAAAAGAAAATGTCAATTCCGGGATTAGAGTTGTAGACAGCTACAATTTGCGATGGGTTATATTCTTCAATAATAATGAATATAAATAAATGTATGCATAAAATATATAATTTTAAAGATGTATTCGTGGAGAATAGGGTAATAAATCTTTCTGATTTACTTTCTCATACATACAGCGCTAAAAAAAAACTTGTAGAATCAAAATGGTGGGAGAATCCAAGTTGGATAAAAATTCTTATAATTTGTGGTCTAACAACATTAGAAATAAATATATCATCAAGCCTCAATACTGGGTTTGGCATAATGTACTTTTTTTATAACTTAGGTAAGAGAGTCATTTGAAATCTTCACGTCATGGCCCACAGATGGCAGCACTAGTTCCGATTCGAGTCTCTTATCAAAATCCACCATCTTTTGTAGAAACATGTGTGCAATATTATTTCGATTAGTGAAGAATAGCATCTATTGATAATTTTCGAAACTTCAAATTGTATTCTCTATAAAGCGATAAAATGACCTCTGCATAACTGTCAACTGCGTTTGGTGTCATCAAAACGATGACCGTTTTAAAATATTTGAAACATTTTAATTAATAAATAAGGATGTATTTAATTATTATGTCTAAAAAAATATTTATTAATAGTATATAATATTATAATTATTGAAATGAAGACAATTTCTTAATTTAACATTGAATGATGACAACCAAAGTTCACTTAAATTAATATAAAATTAGCTAAATATAACTCTCGGGCATGCGCACAAGAGCAGTGGAAAAGGTGCAAAGTGTATGTGTGCCAACTTTTTATCTGATATGGTTTCTAAATAATTTCATTTATTGCAGACGGGGTGCATTACAAATGACCAATCCTGTGATCTATGCTTATGATCCCCGGGAAGGATTCATCGTCCAAATGCCTGGCTTTCAGTTTGGCATTGTAATTGTAACGTGTACATTTGTAACCAAATCTGCGAATAGCACACAAAATTTGGAATATGTTGTTGCAGGTAATATTTAGTTTATTTAAGTTTTTACATGTTAGCGACACTGACTATACTTAATTAGACAAGTGCTACTAAAACCAAAAAAAAATCAGACTTATCCAAATAATAAATAGTAAAAATACCACCAATCTATTCGCAAGCAAAGGTTAACTTACTAAACTAAATTGAAGTGATTTCAGTGATAAATTACTAAGAACTAAACTACAGGTTATTCTAAACAACACAAGGTCAAGAGCGCGCGCGCTCAACCTCGCGCCAATTCGCTAACGAAGTAAATCAGTATTACCAACTATATTAGAAATAAATCTAACATAACAGCTATAATTTCAACAAATCAAGATGTCAGAAAAAAGTGGAGGAACCAACTTAAATACACTTAAAGCTACCTCACAAGCATCATTTCTTAGTACTCCCATTTGCTCCCCCTCTAGTTCTCCCAACTGGAGCCCTAAAAATACTACGCTACCCTCTTACGTAGCTTCGCTTTACACTTCAGTTCACTAGCATCACCTAAAACATTAACCCAAACCTTACAAATACTAACATACCAAAATCAGTCATAACATACTCAGATAATAACGGCATAGATACACTGAGCTCGAGGCAAACCATCGAGAGCAAGAGAACAACTAAACACACCAGACAAGAAGAGACTAGCAGCTCTCCATCAAAAGATACAAAACTATAATCCAGTAAAAATGGAGTCAGACACACAGAAAACAAATTCTGGAAGACGAAAACACAGAACACAAATCACCTCCAATATTCACGTGACCAACTATACAAACATGCTTAACAGCATCAAAATATCCCTCAGCGAGAACGAATTAATATGCAAAACTCTAACACAACAAGATGTTAAAATAAACATAAAAATCTCAAACGCGTACTGTAAACTAATCGACTTACTAAGGCTAAATAAAATAGCATTTCGCACTTATAGTTATCAGCCAAGAGAGAAACAAAAATACACAGTCGTAGTAAAAAACCTGCACCCGGTCATTCCCACAGAAAGTAATAAAAAAACTCTAAGAGAAAAAGCTTTGAATTAAAACCAGTTTATTTTGAACTTCCATTATCTTTATAATATAAAGATAATGGAAGTTTAAAATAAATTGGTTTTAATTCAAAGTGAATCATTATCTTATAAATTTAAAAATAAGTAGAAAAAGCTTTCATTATAAGAAACGTATTCAACATTGATGACGGATGTACGTTTATTGTTTTATTTCAAGCCTCAGTCATGATTCACTTTCCGAATAGGCGTATAATAATGTAATATATAGATTATTTTACATGATTGTAAAGAAAATTTGATACACTTTTCAAATTTGTAAAAACTTATATTATGTTCTATTTGATATTTCAAAGTTGATATTAGTTACTAATAAACCGGAATGATATTATGAACGTACATCCGTCATCAACTAGCTTACATGTTCCTGTATTAATCATTTTATATGAAGTTGATAAATAAGCGAGATATTTGCTTTGACTATTAAAATATAACACTCTGTATATATACAGGCAGGTCCTTTTAACGGTGTGTATTGGGATATTTATTATAAAATTTATTTGTTCTTTATCGTTTCTACAATATGTTTCGATGATTTCGTTGAAAAGCCAAATATCTTTATTTTGTGTTATTTGTTGTAGGTTATCGGGATTTATGATGCTAGCGTATAATTTTCGTAAGCTACAGAATGTTAGGCTGACTTCGATCTGTTTGCACAAATCGTTCATATTTTGTAAGAGAAATATTAATTTTTGGAATTTGTTATCAATGTCTATCTTGCTTTGCCAACCAAGGTTTTTTATTAGAATAGTTTGTATGTCATTTATTTGAATTTGTAATTGATTTTCATTACTTTCAAGATTCTTTATTTGTTCGTTAAATTTGTCATCATGTCTCTGTTTATTTTTATGTTTTGGTCATTTTGTGTCTGTAGTATCTGTTCGTTTTTATTTATTTGTTCAAAAAGTCTGTCATATCGTTTTCCGTCCGAGGCGTCTAAGTTGCCAGAAATAGATTTTATAATACTACCAATTCCGTTTATTAAACCACGTTTTGCTCGTTTATTAAAAAGTTTTTGGATTTGATTTTCTAAATCAGTATGAATATAAGTTATTATATTTATATAGTCTTGGAATAATGTCTTTTGATCAGAGTTTTGTTCTAATAGAATAGATTTAAATTTCGTTACTTTTATGAATTCTTGATATATGGGGGTAATATTATAATTAAAATATATAATTTGTTCTGAGGTTTTTAATTTACATTGTCCTAAATCGGCCAGGTAGAATCCGTTATCTTGTGAGATATCTACCAATTGGGCTACGCATCTGAAACATTTTATTGTTTTAGTCTATTTATCCGAATGTTTCTCATGCCTAGTTGATCCTTAGTTTTTACTTTTCCTAATGTTGGGTCATATTCTTTTACTTTTGTTCTCTTAAATAATGGGTTTTTACATTTCTTTAATAATCTAGGATTCTCTTTAGCAAACATATCTCTTGGTATCTCTAAGGGGTTATTGCATTCTTTTGCTTCTCTGTTTCAATTTTTATTTTAATGATTTCAAACAACTCAGTTTGTTCGTCTTTATATTGTTCGATTAATTCTTCATTTACGAGAGGGATAATTTTGTTATTTTTCCAAACACTGTTTCTTTAGGGGTTAACTTTGCAATAGAGTGTTTTGTATTATTATGGGCTAATATGACTAATTCTAATTTTGGTTTTTCTAAATTATTTAAATGTTCATTTCTGATTTGCATATTATTGTTTAGTTTTAGTGTTTCTGGATAAATATCTAATTCTCTTTCTTTTCCCTATATTTTAACGATATTTTTTACAAAGTCAATTTGTATGTTTAAATCTTTAAATGCTTCTATGCCTAGGAGTAAGTTATATTCTTTGTGAAAATTGTGGACATAACATTTTACTTGAATTTTATTTCATTTTATTATAACATATTCGCTTGTTGTAGTTTTTCCGTTTACGGTTTTAAAAGTGCATTTCTCGTAATACGTTTTCATGTTTTTTATTTTGAATAATTCTGGGGTTATTAAATTTCTACTAGAGCATGTATCAAAGAGAATAATATAATTTTGAATTTTTAACGACGGTAGGTGATAGGTCATGCTTGACATTACTTGTTTAGTTTGTCCTCCCCGTCTCCTATCTCTAAAAAAGAATCTTCATCTACTTCGATTTCGTCTTCGTGTTCGTGGTCAAGTTGTTCTGGTATTTTTGTGTTGTTAGTTTCGTCAAGATTATAGTTTTGTCTATTTGTTTGCGTTGACATCGGTTGGGTTATGCGAGTCTGTTGTGTCATGGGTCGTGGTTGAAAATTACGTTTTGTTTCGTAAAAATTTTTCAAATTCTGTCTTGGTGCGACTTGTGTTGGTTGTTTATTAGCTGTGTTAAATGGTATCGGTTTTGACAGGAATTGTTGCCCAGGAAATTTCTTAGGAGGTATATTAAATGAAAAATTTGGTTTTTCTTGTAACATTGGTGATTGATGTACAAAATTCAATTCGTTTCGTAAGAGGATTTCGCATTCTTCTAGAGATTTAGGTTGTTTTACGATAAAAGATCCTCGTATAGTAGTTGGTAATAGTGAAATAAAATATGTTAATATTAATTTTAGATTTTCTTTAATTATTGCAATTTTCTGCAGTTGGTTATATTCTGTTATAAGGGTTTTGGATTTATATTGTGCAAATTTTTGTGAGATAAGGTCTAAAGATTTATCGGAACTAATTTTATTTCTAATTTGTAATTTTTCTAGTAAGATAGTTTCTGCCGTACTTTTGTCACAGAAATTATTTGTTAGGTACGTTTTTAATTCGATCCAAGTTGTGAATTTATATTCCGCTAATAATTCGGCGGCTTTGTGAGTGAGTTTATTTTTTATTAAACCGAACATATATGTTTGTTGGATATTACTGAGTGTTACATTAGTTAATGTGTTCTGTACATCGTCTACGGGCCGTGGCGGATAGAGCCGCAAGGCAGGTGCCGCCACGTTAAACTATAAGACACACTCACTCCTTGAGGGTGGGGTGCTTCTTATGTACATCGTCTACAGCGGATATAAAATTGTTAAGAATTTTAATATTTCCATCATATGGAGGAATAATTTCTGATAGATTTTTAAGTTCTGATAACCTTGTGGTAGCCATTGTTAAGTTTGAACTATTTAATCTGCTTGGTATCAACGAATTTATCTTTATATTATTGATTTGAGTATATCTAACTTCTGAATCTGAGTTTGAATTTAGATATTCTGATTCTGATGAACTACTACTGTTCATCAATTTGTGTGTTGAGACTGTGCCGGTCTCTCGATAATTTTATTACTAGTATCCCTTTGTGTAAGAATTTTGTTAATTTGTTAATTAAATTTAACTTTAAGATGGGCCGTGGTTAGGCCTTGGTGGGCTTAGGTTGAAGCCGGTTATTTATTGGTTTATTCAGAGTAAAGAATTAAAATTCACCACACAATAGATATCGTGTTTCTCTGAATCCTACCAGGACTGCGCCAATTAAATATTGATTTATTTAATATTTAATAAAAAAATCTTTTATTAATTTTTTGTTGCACTACAATGACATGTATGTGTGCATTCAAGAAGTTACAGGAACAAGTGAATAACCTTATCTAAAGAGAAGTGATGATTTTTGAATATATCCTAATGAAAGTATGACAGTTCTACACATATTACTCCTTCCACTGAACTACATTACTCAAATCATTTTGAATTTATTTCGCGACTGGTAAAGGGGGCTGTTAGTTCATTCACTTCATGTCAGCTTAATTTCTTTGAAGATGAATTGTGATTGTGATCAAAAATAACACAGCTATTGTTAACTTTTATCGGTCTGGTCCGTTTCTATGGCAACAATAAACATTAAATAGGTAGTTAAATACATTTCTATGTTGCCCAAGTATACTGTAATAGTAAAGTTTGTTTGTGAAAATGAACAAAAAAGATTTGGCTGGTTTCATAGACGAGGCAAAGCAGCGGCAGTAAACCTGTTACATTTTTTCCTAGTTCAACAAATGATTATTGTTTGTGAAATACATACCTACCTGTGAGTTTATACCCAACATTTGAGATGAAATCCCACTCAAGCTAAAAATATATGTTGTACAAAGTAGCATAAATAAATAAACTTTCCGACTGGTAAATTCTAATCCGGGACTACAAATTTACACACTAATGCGCTCAATCACTGCACTTGGTTTTAATAGAAAATAAAAGTAATTATCATTTTGATTTATTTAAATTAGTACCTAATAATATTTCTCCATTAATAAATGATATTATTTTAAAAGTATATTTGGTCAATTAATACGCTAGAAATGTAATGACAGACTCATTGGCTGTAATAAGAGCTCGGTTATAACATGGTTTTAATTAAAACCAAGTTGGAACCAAGCTTACCACCTATTATATTTTACATCAAATGAAATAATCTGTGGCTAGTATTTAATTTGTATTTATTTATCGTTAGGCATTATTGAACAGGAACCGTTTATAACTGGTCCAGATGAAGATCTCGTGTTTGTCGGCCAGACATTAGAGTTGTGCTGCACTGCGCGCGTGTACCACAACGTCCCTGATGACGCGCTGCACTGGACACGTCCGAATCACTTCACTTCTAGTGTAAGTTGTGCTATTACAAATAATCTAAATCACTCACCTATCACGTAATCAAGTCCTTTCTGAAAAATGATTTTGACAATTTATTCTGACATTGACGTATAAAACGTTACGCATTTTTTCATCTCTTGTTTTTAATTCCATGGCTATTACTATTGAATTGAAATTACGTGAATTTTCAAATTTAATTTCTGCAGTTATAAAATAGTCAAAATGAATTTTGTTTATTGATTCGGATGTAGAATTTTATGCTCTACAATATTTATTTGAAACATTTTTTCCTAAAATAATTAGGGAAGCAATTCGCTCGGAAAAATTGATTTGCCATGTTAAACGCCTATGTTCCATTTTTCGTGTTACACCCGGTATATATGTATATATATATATATATATATATATATATATATATATATATATATATATATATATATATATATAGATATTAAGATACATAAACAACAAGGTTATTAGTTAGAAATTTAATTTGGCGGCAAAAGAGAAGTACATCAGAATAGCAATTAAAGACTGCTTTACAACTCACAATTTCGGGGACGAGATAGGTGAAAAATAACGGAATAGGAAAGGAATAATGTTATAAATAGGATAAATCAGTAATAACTTAATTTTGAAATATTTATTGGAAACTTTTTATTAAACAACTAAACTGTGCCTATATAGACAAATAAATATTCTTGTTTTTCCATAAACTATTTGAACAAAATTGACATTATGGTATCCTCATTAGTTATTAATTGCTCTTATTGATCAAATATGTACATTTTACAAAGAAAGAATACACAGAATATTTACTATCTGCAAATACAAGAAAGTGTGAATGACAGTTGGATATTGTTTTAGTGTTTTTTGTACGGAGAAATATTCCATCCTTGTCTTATTCACTTGCATTTATGTATATATTTTCTGAAAACAATCATTTTTCAATTTACAGGAAGTAATTGAAGAAATAAAACAAATCAAACTTGCAGAAGGAAAAATATTAATGAATAGACTAATATTACATGATGCGAAGGAAGCAGATGAAGGCCACTACTTGTGCCATTTGACGTCCCACAACGCCACAGCGAACAAGTTCATCAGTGTTTATGGTAAAGTATATATGATGTCAAAGGTGACAGATAATTCATAACTTGTTTTCAAAACTGTAGTGTAGTTGCACAGTTAACCCTTTCAGGCCGGCGCGCTGGAATAGATAACCTACGCTGCCAGCCGGGAGTTCGGAATTCATTGTGCGCGCTCGCGATTTTACTGTGCAAAGCGACATATCGAGAGTGAGCTGGGTTGCGTATCACTATTCTGTTCAGTACGTACGTTGACATTCAGTTGCAGTTTTGTTATTTCTCCAATAATGTAATTATTTTATTGTATATTTATGTTTATAAATAAATAAACGCTATTGAAATATATATCTTTATTATCTAAATCCAAAACAAAAAATAAAAACTTTTATCAACGTACTGGTACTGCAGTAGGTATTATCTAAAAAACGAACCCGTACGTAAAACGGCAGGTAAAGGGAAAATTCATGCCGTAACAGTCCGTCACTCAGCACTATGCACACAAAATATGAAACAGACAAGTACGTTAAAAGGTTTACACTGACGAAAAATCAACTCTACATGTACGACAGCAGTTCAGCTCGAGAGTAATATTTTGCGTACAAGTACGGCACTCGGACACCAACGACAGGAAAACTAAACAGTACATGTACGGCACTAGGTCTGAAAGGGTTAATGAGTGTTGCACTTTTTATTTCAGAATTTCTGATATATATTTTTTTTTCTAAATCCGAACTAAACCAGAATCAAATTTTATTTTAATCATTGAACCCGAACCCATTTTTGCAGTTTCCAATCCTTACCAATAACTGTGGCATAAATCATTCTTACAATTCACATTTTCACGAAATAAAATTATAACACGAATTGTTTTCGTAATGAAGGCATAAATTTAATGAAAAGAAATAATATATTAATTTGAGGCTCACCTTGCGAGATTTTCTGTGACATCTTGAAATCACTTAAATACATCAAATTCGTATCACTATGAAGCACCAGTTGCTACTAAGAGTGGGTGGGACACTGTGCTTGAATGAGTCTCGTCGAGCGCGCATATAACTTTTTTATTTACTATTGGGCCCGGTTTATGATTTTGCACGAGAAAAGAATTTTTACGGATATCTACTACATGAAATTCCGAGTTATATCAGAAAAATACAGTATAATTTATCGTTAAATAATCCTAATTTCGTGTAGTAGAAATTATTTTCACTAAGAGAGGTTACATGGTTTGCCTTATTTTTGATATCAAACACTCGACACCAACATGTATGAAGACGAAAGTAGAATATTTCACAAATTTCATTCAATAAACAATCCACATAGAACATCGATGTCGTACATGACTGACTAGTTAATTATTTACTGAAAACACTAATAGTAATAAAACAACTTGAAAATGTAGCACATGTGCCGCTAAAATAAATCTTTAAATGTCGTGTTCTGTAGCACTATTTTTTTCATACGTAACTGGCTTAATGCATAATTAACATAAACAAATTAAGATGATTAATTTAAATAATTGATAATTCAAGGTATTCAGGAGGTATTAACATTAAAGATATTGTTAAATAGTTTAATTAATCTTTCAACAAAACTGTGTTGTTAATATGAGTGAAACTTATTAAGTATTGTATAAAATTTTAAATTATTGTAAAAAATTAAAGATACCATTCAGTTTAAAAATAGAGTTTATTTTTTCTAAAATGTTAGGCCTTTTTGCATATTATATTTTTTAAGTACTAAATAGATTTTTGACGTCTGTACTGGTGTGTAGCACTCAACCAGTTGATTTTAATTAGTTTTGTATTTAATTCTTTTTATAATTATTCAAAATTTGAGTAGATATTACTAAAGTAAAGGCGAGGAAAACTTATTTATACATTCCTAAATATTTTCACAGTTGAGTGTTGGGACTGGATCGGGAAATATGAGCGCACACCGAAGTTTTTTTTATCTAAAAAAATTAATCAGCTGCAGAATTATGAATGAAATTTCTTTTCAAATAAATATGTGCAAAAACAATACTGTAAATAGTTATTTTTGTATTAAGTGCGCGCAATGAGTGTTTTTTTGTTGCACGTGAATATGTCACTTTAAAAAGGAATTCGAACGCACCAAAAAACAAGAATTTTGTCCACGAAATACAAACAAAATTTTTTCTACAGCTGTTTAAATAGAATAATACAATAATTATTGATTTATTCAAATAAATTGAAGAAAAACAATCAAAACTAATATAAATTTGGTACTACTGATGTGTTGTAACCAATGGAAAGTGACATAAAATAATTTAGAAGCGCGTGCTAGGTTCTCATTTTCCTCACTAGGGTATAAAACAGTGCGGAAATACGCGTTGTCATGGTAATGTAAATGATGAAAAAATTACGTACTTCGCGTATTGATTTTAGTGAAAAATAGTGAAATTTTTTTGACATTTTTTGGATCTCCAGAACTATTAGAGCCATATTACTAGGAAATTATACTAATATTAATTAATTGTTGATGCAGCGAACTGAATTTCACACAAAAACTGTAGATACCAAACTAGAGAATTAAAATATATCTGCCCAATTTTGATATAAACTTTTAAAATAATTTTATAGTCCAAAGTAGAAAAGATCCATTTTTATCTTTTTCAACCGTGCCCAGCTAGTTGGATTTAATTGAAATCAAATAAACCATTTTTCACTTTAAAAACTACAGCCCTTATATTCGTCTCTAACAAAATAGTTCTACTTCGTTCACTATTTTAAGTACTTTTACCAAATGTCGCTACCTTTAGACTTCATATTCTCACTTACTTAACTTTGCAAACAATAAATAAATATATCATCACGCCTTTTACCCATTACTGGGTGTGGCACTCTGCCTAAGCAGATCTCGGTAAGTGATATATTTTTTCGCGTGAAATGCGGTTACCAGCCGTTAAATTACGGCCCCCCAAAGTTATTAGTGGAGGGGGAGCCACAGGGATAGATTTAAATTGGTGAAAATTGTTTGTCGGCTGTGGGGATCGAACCAGGGTTCTCAAGATCCACAGGCCGACTCGATACCGCTGAGTCATCTACCCCATATGCAAACAATAATAAAAAATAAACCGTAGATCTAAAGGTTTTTGTCGCTTGAGGCCAAACACAAGTAAAATTGTATAATAAGTACAGATGATGTTATAACATTTATAAACCTTGATAAAACAGTGCTTAATGAACTCTTATCATTTTTATTTTACTAATAGTAATTTTTAAGTAAATACTTTATATTTTTCGTACAAATATTCCATTTATTGACATCATTGATGATCCAGATTTTATTTGGCTACATTTTTAATGTTTTTGGCTGACAATTTTACTCTTCGGTGCGACATTTATGTTTATTTCTGGCCCTAAAATATGACTTATCTGTAAATGTGAGTTTTGAAATGGGTTAGTGGGCCGCGATCAAAATAGTTTGAGAATGCTGCCTTTGAACACTGCGTGCCGTTGTCATACTATTGACAACCAGCCACCGAGACAGCATATAACACTTGCAGTAAGTCTGCTTGATAAAAAATAGAAAATAGGTTTCACAAATATTTTGTCAATAAATAGTTTGAAAAATATTAAAAATAAAGAAACCTAATTTTTTTTAGTTAATTCAGCTTAAAATATTATCTTACCGAGTCATAATATATTTCGTAATTAATATGATATAAAGTCAATGAACTTGACTTTCATTATAAATCATTATTGTTCAGTTTTGTTTGAAGTTTGTATGATTGTGAAAGTCTGTAAAATGTATATAAGTATAGTCTAGTAGTTGTTTAAAGTTTATATGATTTGAACATTATAACGGAAACATGGATCGGCTTAACTTGTTTTATATTTATATTTGATATCTCCAGACGGATTAGTTGCGTTAGTAATAGAATGTTAAACTCTTGATACATCTTTTGTTATTATTACAAATATACATATAGAGAATTTTATAATATGGTTAGTTTCAAGTTGTTGCGGTACTGAGTATCCGGGTAGAAACTAAACTAATTTTTATACTTGTTTTTATTTCTAAAGCTTTTGTAAAATTCATATTTAATTTGTATTATTTATGATATTTAGAAAATGAATTAATATCAATCATATAAATAAATTGCATATTTATTATAAATATCAGCATAAACTAAATGAATTAGACTACATATTTCAATCATTTAAGTTGGCACTGGAAACAGTTAGCAATTTAATTTTTATCTCAAGATTCTTTAAATATCATGATTGTTATATAATTTCACAAGAAACTAACAGGTTTAAATTTTATTAATTTATAGTAAATTCAAAAATAATGCAGTGATTTCCTAATCGAAGGCATCCAACTAAACAGTATTTAAAAAATTTTAAAACAAAATTAGATCGGAATGAAAAAATCAACGATATGTAATTATTAGTGAAGATGTAGTAATTGATGTTTTGGCACATTTCATTCTAAACCCAATCCAATTCTATCAACAAGACATATTTGTAGTGAAACAGAAATAGTAAGGCAGTCTGTGCGGCGAATTTTGAAAAAATATAAATTTCGTGTGGATCCAGGAAGAAGATTGAATTATTGTAATTGGTTCATTCAACAATATAAAGAAATTATAATTTTAACATATTATTTCGTGACGAAACAATATTTACAAATAACGTCATGTTCAATAGAACTAATTTGGGCAATTTAAAATAAAAAAAATATTTCTGCAAGGAAATATCAAAAAACAATTATTTCATTGTTGGTTGGATGTTCTAGGAACCAAAATTACTGGATCAATATTCTTTAATGGAATACTAACGAGTGAAAGGTATTTGCAATTTTTGGAAAACAAAGTAGACACATTTTTAGAATCACTTTCTTTAAATATTAAAAATAAAATTATATTTCAACAAGATGGCACATCGCCGCATAATGTAGGACTTGTTGCTAATTATTTTAAACAGAGTAAATCAAGCCATTCGTAGCATTACAACGTAAATACACAGAATGTTATGCGAGGAACAATAAAACAGTTAATCTTTGTATTCAAGAAAATACTGGATATTTTGAAAATGTATTTTTTTAAATTTAGATGTTTGCATAAAGAGTCCAGTGAATTTCGTTTGTTTCTTTTGCGCTGATTTAAAATGAAAAATACTCTCAATAATACATAGTTGAATTCAGCATGTCATGTAGCACATACATTTTGAAAAAGATACTGGGTGTTCCATAAGAAAATAGGGTTCATTTCCAGTTATACCGGAAATAAAATATTTTTACTTTTTATGTAGTTTGATGCGTTATTTGATGTAGTTTCTAAATCTAGGATAAACGTATATTGAATGTTATTGCTTTCAAAATAACTTTTTGGAGTGAGCCTGTTTTTGGGACACTGGTACATTATACAAGCAATTTTCTGAACGACATTTGTATTAAAAATGCAGGCGGGCCGCTAGATACGGCCCGGGTAAGAATAAAACGCTGATTAGGTACCGCTGACCACTGAAACGTTTATCGACGATAAAGATCAATGAAACCCGCTGGCTATTTGATATTTATAACATCATTCATAGGCCAAATATATGTTTTATCAATTGAAAAACTCTGGCCACAAGTGTTCAGTTGGTATTTCCTTGCGTAAAATGTCCCAAATTATTTCATAGAAAAGTTATTTAAATAAATATTGTAGAGTAAACAATCAGATTTCTGATTTGTTAGCTCTCCTTTACAGTTAAATTTATGAAATATGTATTTTATGTAAATATTATGCTTAAATATAAATTCATATTTTGATTCGAAACCCAAACATAAATAATTTTCATGACGAAATATGTTGTAACTTTAGAATATTTAATAGCTGCTCTGCAATAACAGGCCATGTGTTCAATAGTAAATAAATATCTGTTACATCTCAAGAATAATACAACGGCATAAACGTACAGATAAAAGTACAGGTTAAAAAGTAAAAGCTACTGGGTCGATTCACTAATTTCTTTCAATGTTACTTATTTGGCGCTGTTATATATTAGTAGCCAGTATTCATCTATCCTTTCACCACCCGCAAAGAAAGAGAAATCTGCTTAATTCGAGGATTTAACACATGTCTCAGCTACATTTTTGACGCCTGTACATTCGTAACTTTATATAATTTTTTTTTGTACATATAAACTTTTTAAAATTTTCCTTGCCTATTCTATCTGTTTATTAATAATTATTTTCTCAATCTAAACTTTTAATTATTTAATTAATTTATTGTTTTGTTAAACGAATGTTTCAAACCTTACACAATAATATTAGTTCTAGTTTTATTTATTTGTTTTTGTTAATAAAACAACTTACTTAGTAGTTTATAGTGTTTACAATTTCTGCGATACTGAAGGTTGTATTTCCAGTTAGTGGGTTCAGCGCCGGGAAATGATAACCAGACACTACTTGGCTATTTCTTAGCACGAACAATAAAATACAACTCTGTAAGAAATAGAGTGCGTGTATTATATTCCAAAGAAGATACAAATGCAAATATACAACACTCGCCTTCAGTTCTTACTTCTTTCTACAACGTAACAAGATTCGTGAATCGATTATCCGAATTCAAATTTTGGCCCTATCTTGATCCGAGCACGGTTCTGCTATTCGGCTATTTCAGCTCATTATAATTACTACTATAGCTTTTCCTCCTCTAACACCTTTGAGAGACATGGTTTGACGGCTGGTAACCGCACTTCACGTATATAAATATATCACTTACAGAGATCTCAGAGTCCACACTTATAATGGGTAAAAGGCGTGATGATATATTTATTTTTATTTTATTTGTCAAACTTCAAACAATAGTTATTTACGTAACCAGATATGAAAACGTTATGAGAAGAGCGAAGCGAGTTTTGCAAATTCCGCTACAATAAAGTTTAATATACATAATATTCTATATCTATGACAGCTCAGTATATTTCAAAATCAATTTACCAAAGCGTTAACGTGAAAATAAATGAATAAAATTTGTAAATTTAAAGCTTATGTTAATATTGAAAATGAGTTCTGAATCTGAGACAGACCTTCCTTCTGATATCGAAGAATCTGCTAATTTGGCCGTAAACTGTTTAATGCCAGAAAAATTATTAAATGTATATAAATCCTAAAATAATAATAAATGGTTTTTTTTTTCGTTATTTGCAACCTAACTAGTTATGTAAAGAATTCTTTACATAACTCTTGAATGACAGTTATGAAACTATTGAAATTTTATAACGTCAAAAATTGATGTAAAACAGAACTTTTTATAACGGAATTAGGTAAAATACTTTTTTTCTGTTACTAACTTTTTGCCCGACATACACGCATGCACACAATACAAAGACGTGAAGATTCTAATTTATCTTCCCACTATTTTTTAAATCAAAATACACGTTTAAGTACATCGTTATAATTATTTGAATTAAAAATACATACTTCTATTTTGAATATTGTATCATTTTAAAATATGTATGCAGAATTGCAGAGCGATTGAAAAAAGTCTTTATAAATGGGGAACTTTTTATTTTTACTCCGATTAAATAAAGACCTTACTGAATTTCTCTGCATGATGTTCTAAAAATGGATTTCTAATGTTTATTTTCTGTACATAGGCGACCCGAAAACAAAATTTTTGGAGGGTCAAGTACCTTTAATATTAAATATAGGAAATAATTTTATTTAGAAAAATACTTAGGCCAGTACAACACTCAAATATGAAATGTATACGAGTGATCGGCAAATTGTTAGTAAATAATGCACAATAAGATTGTTAAAATTGTTTACTTTTTAAATATATAATTAAAATAAGACAACAAATTAAAATCATAAAAATAACGATTTTTTTCTGAGTACTATGAATAAATGATAAAATTTTCACATGTTCCCGGCTTCTTGAACACTTTTCCATTCATTTTCTCAATCTTTAAACTGCAATTTGTAACATAAAAGGCGGAATATTACTACACCCTTCACATATTTTTTGCCTTAGTTCTACTCTATCTCTCGCTCTCCTTTAATAGACCTGATTTTAAGTAAACTCACAAACAGAAATCCATTGGTGTTTAATCTGGTGGGCGGGAAAAACATTATATTCAAATCATTATTTGTTTCCCTCTCTATCCATTTGGTTCAAATAACTGATTATTCATAATTCCACACCAAACATATATTTTGTTAGTTAAAATACAGCTTCATCAATGTAAAATAGGTTCTTATAAAATTTTCTATCTTCCTCTGTACGTTGGAAAAGCCAATCACAAAAATTTAATCTTGATGTTTGTCTCTGTTCAAAATGGTGTAAATAAAACTAGACCGATAAGCAACGGATGTTTATCATGTCCATGTCGATCTGGTAGAGACCCATCCGTATTTTCAATAAACTTTAACCCTGATTTTTTACATTTATAAAATGTTAAAATCAAATCTGATGCTACCTTATTTAATTTCTATAACATTGATTTGAGGTATTTTGGGTCTAAACTAATTTGGAAACTTTTGCGCAAGTTCATTTTACATTTAAAAATACAAAACACGTACATACAGTGTATGAGTTACGGATGTCACCATTTACATTACTGTAATTAGCATCATCTCAAATCAGTGGGTATCAACCATGTGTCGACGGATGACGATGCCGGGATAAAATATTTTAATTATTATTACTTGTTTTGCTTGATTTGATATTATTTACTACATATCAGAGGATATCAACTATGGGTCTGCGGGTTTCAACGTTCTTTAACGTCGGTCAGCGATCAACACTAATCAGCGTTTTATTCTTTCCCAGGTACAGCAACAAACAAAAATATATAACATGTCAAGGTCGCGGGATGAATTCAATTATTATGCAATAAAGTTAATACTCGTAAATTATTTTAAACATACAAATTTGCAATTTATCTTCAATTACAAAGAAAAAAACGTTTAGTATAATGCGGTTAACCGATAAATAAAAATGGTTTTGCTTTCGATTGTGGGTTCATATTGGTTTAAAATTTTGGCGCGTTTTAGTTTCAGCTCTTTTTTTCGGTTAACGGTTTCGATTCTGGTTTCGGCTAGTAACTCTGGATTTATTGTAAATATAAAAATTAGAGCATTTTTATCACAGTATTTTAAATTGTCATTAGCATTATCTACATACTTTATTTAATACAGAATACCTACTTCATTTATTGCCACAGTCGATTTTTTTTCTTTTGTGAACATTAGATTAGGTAATCTGTAGTGAATAAGGTGCGTCGATGAGATTTACTATTATCATGTGCAAGTAGGTAGCATAAATATATGCCGGATATCATTTATTTGCAAAAACATCTATTTTTGTCAATATCACTTGTGAAAATGACACTTCCCTCACTCGCCCTTCAGCTTGCCCTGCAATGACTGTGTTCGAGTAACAAAGAAACACTTTACGGTCTTAATACACAAATAACTATTTCACGTTTAATGTTGAAAAACATTTTATGTAACACACGTACGCAAGGGCGATTGCAAAACTCTTTCCTCACAAATAACCAGGCCCGACGAGAGGGGAGGGTAGGTGGGGTAAAATACCCAGGGCCCGTGGAATTCAAAGGGCCCGGATGTGATGCTATTTTATAAATTGCTTTTAATTTTCTACTATTTCAGCAATTTTTTATATTCTTTACTAAAACATGTATAACGAAATGTCTGTTACACGTTTTCTACAATTTATTACATTGTATAAAGTACTAAATGACGAAATGCTTGATGAATGGCCGGCCCCAGTTGCAAATTTTAAATAAATTTATACACTATTCAAAAGTACATTATTACATTGTTGCATTTTTGTTTCTTATATTACTACATTGTATACAATACACATAGGCAAAGGCTCTATACATTTGTGTGTAGTGCTGTTTTGGTATCCCCTGCATTTATCGAATATGCAACTAGATATTAGATAGCCATACAGTGAGTATACAATACACATCGCTGCACCAATTAACTCAGAATTTTGTATTTAATTTTATTTATATTGTTATAACTTTATTTAGATATTAATCATTCTTATTGTTGTCATACATATATTTATAAATATATTTTTTTTGGTATCTTATATTTAATTAATAAATATTCAAAGTTAAAGGAGGCCCGAATTTGTTTTTTCCCGGGGCCCGCTTTTTCTCTCGGCGCCCCTGCAAATAACACAATATACTATTCCATGTTAAATGTTCATGTTTATATTTACTTTGAACAAATAATATACTTATTTACCTCCACGAAATAAAATAAAAATTAAATGTCGAGTTTTCTTGTATATTTAAATTTATATGAAACTTATTTTAAAAAGAAATGTCGTGCAAAATACAATGTAACTTGACTTCTGTTACATTATAAAAGAAGTAAGTATGCAAATTTAATAATACATTAAACTGAATATTTGTGAGCATACACTTTCAACTTACATACATTACAAACAAATGGAATTTGTGCGCCTGACTATTCGGGCCTATACCGGTCTGCCGAGTATCAGTCTATGGAGGAGTCGCCCAACACTCAATAGATACATTTATATTTGCAGATCAATTTGGTGTAAGAAGACCAGTCATACAGAATTTGACATACGACTACGCATACATTGGACAACCATTAGTTCTACGATGTAAAGTGGCTGCTAACCACAATATAGGCTTCCAAATGTCCTGGATAGCACCAAACCATACAGATATTCAAGTAATGTTCTGATTATAATAATCATTTTATGATTCCTCTAATGTATTTTATATCGCACAGAACTTGAACATAGAATATATTCGAGGTGTCAGGAATACAACTGGTGAAATTATTTTAAAAATTGACAACATAACGGAGGAACATCAAGGGAATTACTCATGTAATGTATTTTATTCTACAAATAGAGGAAATTATACAACGAAACATATTTTGGTTAAAAGTAAGTTAATATTCTAGCTTCATGAAATACTAACTAACATTAATAATAAATAATTATGGTAATTTTAGAAGGAGAAAAGCCCAGAATTGTAACGAGTAGCTTCAAAGAGCAAGAAGAAATCACCATGGCACTCGAGGACACCGTGATCCTGACATGTTCTGCTGCCGGTGATCCGAAACCCGTGATCACCTGGATGAAGGTACACCAACCAGTCCCGATACATTCAATCTCTAACAGGAATAATTACCTTTACAGAATACCACTGAAGTACGAAGACTTGGTCAGCACATTGGCTTCGCTGCTGACAATTCAGAACTCACTATTTACTATGTACAGCGGTCTGACGCTGGACTCTACACTTGCATAGCAGAAAATCTATTTTAACGAGATTCTCACGCCGCCAACCTACGTTTGCAGACAGGTAATGTGTAAACTCGCGCGCAATCAAAATATTTGTAGTACTTATAGTAAATTTAATTAAATGGATGACTAAACTATATCTTACTTTTTGTTTTATCATCAGAATACATTCGTTTACAAAATATTATTTATATCCCGCGAACTAAGCGTGCAAATGTTAGCAGGCATGCATTGACCTTAACCTTGGGAGTACCGAAACTACTTTTAAATATTTAATAATTCGGTTTCTGCTATCAGTTATCTAAAATCAATAATTTGCATGTTTATTTTCAGTTTCATTCATTCCCTATTATGGAATAGTAATTTTTTTGATTATTCTGATTATTGTTGCATCAGTTTTACTAGCAAGAAGGATATATAAACACAAGGTACAGTTTTAAAATTAATTTTAAATTAGTAATACTTACCTGAATGATTATTTATTCTACAGAAATGGCGAAAAGTATTAAATGAAGCTGGTTTCATTAAGTATAAAGCTGGAGAATTACAACGTTTAAATCCATATTTAAACATATCCGAGCAAGCTGCGCTGCTGTCATATGATACAAAATGGGAAATCCCTAGACATTTAATTGCACTAGGTAAGCAATTATATATTAATTTATAACAAACAACTAAAACTAATTGATTTGCAGGATGTAATTTGGGCTCAGGTTATTTTGGACTTGTGGTCGAAGCAACAGTTACAAATTTTTTTGTCGGAGAATCAGAAAAAACTGTTGCTGTCAAGATGCTTCACCGGAACTGTAACGTCATTGAATTAAATTCTTTAATATGTGAACTCAAAATAATGAGTCATCTTGAGAAGCACGTCAACTTGATCAATCTGTTGGGTGCGTGTACAGACAAAATTGCGGAAGGTAAATAAAAAATCAATTTCATAAAAATATTTCAAATATCACAATAACTTTTTCAGGAAATCTGCTTGTTGTAATTGAATATTGTGAACATGGCAGCCTTAGCAACTATCTCAGAGCAAATCGTTGTAATTTCGTCAATTTAATAGATCCAGATACGGAACTCATTTGTTTCCCCGATGGTGACAACGATTCCCTACAAGGTATTCATATACAGCTCGATTTTTTAAAAAGTTATAGTTAATCTTAAATTTTGATTAACCATATTCTCTAAATAATATCAATAAACCTAAATATAATTCTGTTATCGTAACCTTTTTAAAATGTGAATTAGAAAAACTTTTCAATACCGAATTTGAGTAAGTTGAGTGTAGCCAAAATTTAAAATTAGCTAAAAAAAAACTCTTTGCATAATCGATCTGTTTAAGTGTAAATATTAAATATTCATCATATGCAAGAGTTGTGTGTGTGTGTGTGCATTAGACACGGCTAGTCGTGGCTCAGGCGACGTTAGCACGCTGCAGCTGCTGCGCTGGGCGCTGCAAGTGGCGCGAGGCATGGAATTCCTCGCCTCCAAACAGATCCTGCACGGAGACCTAGCGGTGAGAAATGTTCTGCTGGACGAAAATTACGTGGTGAAGATTAGTGACTTCGGACTGTCGAAGACTTTAAGCTCTAGTGGTTATTACAAGAAGACATCTCAAGTGAGCAATAGTTGTTTAGTGTTATTTGTGTGTAGCTGCAAGTATTGTATGTGTTCCAACAGTGGCCGCTGCCGGTCAAGTGGATGGCGATCGAGTCCATCCGAGACAAGACGTTCTCCACGCAGTCCGACGTGTGGGCATTCGGCGTGTTGCTGTGGGAGCTCTTCAGCCTAGCGCGGACCCCGTACGCCGAGCTGGAGCCGGACTTCCGTTTCTACCGGAAGCTGGCGAGTGGCTACTGCTTGGAGCGGCCCGAGTACTCCACAAGGGAAATGTAAGAGCCGAGTACATAGTGCGTGTGACATTGTATGAGCGGTGTTTATGTGTGCAGCTACCAAGTGATGCGCGAGTGCTGGTGCGAGCGGCCGTCAAGCAGGCCCACGTTCTCGTGTCTTGTCCGCACGCTCCAAGACCTGCTACAGAATCCAAATGAGGTAAACAACCTGCCTTTAGATTGGTAATGACAATATTTAAGGTGATTTATAATGTTTTATTTACGACCGTGTATAAAATTGACCTTATTTGGATGAATGATTTCAGTTCGTAAAATGCTTGTTTAATAGCAACGCTGATATAGCCAGGGACCCTAAAAACAAACCAAGTCATTGTATATTTATTAAAATGCGAACTATACGTTAAACATTGACATCTATACTTCAATAATATTTACTTTTTTTAATTAACAACAAAGACAAAATTAATTGTCATCCATACCCTTGGTCAAACTAGGTTTAATAAAAAATATAAACTAAACACTTAGCTAAGTCTCACAAAAATCAGCCTCCAAGTCACCTTATGAGAGCATCGTCAGAGGCTGGCCACCACAGTTAGTAACCATAGACGCGTTTCGCTCTTATTAGAGCTCATTAGTATGATATAACTCAGTTCTTCACCTGGAACAAAGTTCACGTGAAGAAACTGATGAGCTCTATTAGTCTTATTTTTATATTTTCTTACGAACTGAAATATATGTAGTTCAATAAATTTAACTTTTTTCTCACCAAGGTATGAAGCTGATTTAACCAGCGGTTGAAAGTGCCTCGAGTGAGGTGATTGAATGTACCCCATACTGACATTGTGAACAATATCGTACTTTATACCAACATGTATTATTTTAAGCTTAGAGCAGTTTCATAGGATTGATTTTTGATGATGATAAATACTTATACATACCACATATGACTTACTAATGATATACTTCATAAACTTGCAAATATTAAAATAAATAGTATAAAAGACTTACCGTAGAATCACAAACATTGTAGTTCTTTTCTTCCAACTTCTTCACTTCAACGTGTTTCACACTTTATTGAGATTGATGATGA
The DNA here is from genome assembly GCA_947425015.1 of Pterostichus niger. Classification (NCBI taxonomy): domain Eukaryota; kingdom Metazoa; phylum Arthropoda; class Insecta; order Coleoptera; family Carabidae; genus Pterostichus; species Pterostichus niger. The sequence continues at coordinate 1,613,414 of OX380347.1, forward strand.
AGAACAAGAAGTCTTCTATAATACTTACTTATTTATTTAATTCAAACATTAAATGAGTTACGGCCTGTGGTTGAATATACTTCATTATTGAATCTGCTCTCTTCCCCTTTCCTATACTGTAATTTGAGTAAAGTTTATGTTGTACAGAGCAGCATAAATAAACAAATAAAGTCACTGTTATAAACTAAGGGTAACTTATGTAAATATTTTGCAGTACTTTGTTAACGTGTTGGTATGTTGCAGCGCTTGTCTGCTGAAGTGGAGTGTGCGTCATCTAGCGCCGCAGCCAGCATGCTCGCTGCCGGTCAGGCTAACCACACAGCCACGCCGGACTGGATAGCTCTGGACATCCTGCCTCGCACTTCCACTGTTCATCACACCACAACAACACGGCTTTAGTTACCAATTTAATTTATGTATTTTGTATTAAACCTAAAAATAATAATTAAAATGTGTCTTTTATATTAAAACATTTTCCACAAATTAATTAATGTTTCTATTTTAGCGTTATATCGTTTTAGAAGTGTAAAATGAGCAACATGCGCAATGGTGGCCATTTCTTTCTTTTTTTGTATGTAGAATATAAATAGTAATATAAATAAATGGATTATTTTAATTAGAGTATTTTTTTAAATTCTAGATGTGCGTAAAGCCCAAATGTTCAACATTTAAGTCGTTAAAAGAAATATTTTTAAAAAATAATAATAAATTAAAATATTCCATTGTGACTGAATATTATGCAATTTAATATATGCTAATTGTAATTGACCTGCGGAATCAATACTTGTAACATACGAAGAAATAGCATAAACAATTTTTGGACATTTTCAACAAAATAAAATAGTTTCATTTGACAAAATTGGCGTGCATTTTCGTATGTCATTTAACCAATAAATATAATTGAAATATAAGTAAATATTTTTTATGCTACTTGATTCGTATTTCATAACTGAAATTAGCCTGAAACTTATGTTCTAATATCTGCAAGAGTTTACTGTGTTCGAGAAACCAATATTTATTCATTTCAAAATAAAATATCCAAGTATGAATGAAGATAAATAGGCTTGTCAATAACATCTCTAAAATATGTAAATACTTACAGAATGTTTGAACTATAAAATATTCATATTTGCTTTAACTTTTAGCCCCCCTGAAATATCCTACAATAAAATTTAACCCTCAAACTTATAAAAATAAAATATGCTGAAAACATCACACATCTGACAAGAATTAAATGACATTTAGTTAATTTAATTAGATAATTTATTAGGCTCCACGGATCCTAAAGAATAGTATTTCTTAAAATCTGTTGCTTTATACACCACCTAGTCGGGTGTTGATATTGTATAAAATACTGTTTTACTAATTTTTCGAAATTGATTGGCTATCACCTCGTTCTAGGTCAAAACAAATTACACTTAGTCGCCTACAAATCTTGGCAATTTTATTGGACATACACGAGGAGGTTTCTAATGGCTTTTAGAAAAAAAAAAACAATAACAATTAGTCGATGATAATTTTAGATTATTCTACTCCACAGCCTTGTCAATATATTTAATTTAATACTATTAACTACTAACTTTTGGGAAAAACAATTGACAATGTATCGGTCACAATTTTTGACTATTTTGCTCGAAATCTCCATTTCATTTTTTTTATTTGATATCAAACACCACATGTTTCTCATGACTTTTAGAAAAAAAATTGATAATCAGCCATTTATAATTTTGAATTATTGTGCACCAAATAACTCCAGCAGGATTCTCCTGTTTTCCTACATGTTTATTTATTTTTCTGCAACTGTGTATGAAGTGACACCTAATATTTAGCGTAACTTCGATCATTCGCTTTTTTGTTTATGTTACTGATGATGATAAATATGATTATCTTTCATTCTTGTCTCTGTAAATGATAATGGATAAGTTGTTCGTGTCACGTGATGATTGATAAGGAACGAGATAGTCGGTATTCGGACAATAAAATAATCAAAACTTTTGATTATTTTATTGTCCGAATACCGACAATCTCGTTCTTTTCAATCATCACGTGACACGATCAGTTAATTCTTTCTACATTTACTTCGGAGTTTCATTCACAACTATGGGCTTCATTCAAGAGATTTCAACAACCTATGGTGAGAGGCTTCAAGTCATCTGAAGAAGTATTCCATCATCACCAAGAAGCTTGCAGCACTAAACAACAGGAATGTTTTTTATTACAATGTCGATACCGCCGAATTTTTCCATCACATATTAATAATGTTACAGAGTGTTTATTTAAAAAAATAGAATGCAATTATATATTTTTGGCTAACTTGAGAAATATTATTTTTAATTTTTTAAAATCAATTTTGAAACTAGAGTTAGAGATAACCCTCAACAATATTAGTGTTTTACAAACAAAATTTGAAACACAGTTTAATGGAGTCTTTAACTATGAATATTTGTAATATATTTTTTTATCACCAAGATATTTTTTCCAATAACAGATTTGAAAAAATAAAAAACACGCAAGTTAAGAAAATTAACAACCTATGGTCAAAATATAATGTTATAACTAACAGTAACTGTGATAAATGTATTAAAAATTTAACTAAAGAAAAAATACCTGACAATTGTAAATCATTACTAGCTTTTGGACCTAAGTTTGCTCTAACACCAAATAATGATGAATTACCAATTATAACAGATGTCGAATACTGTATCAATTCCCGAAAAAACTGTAGCTCAGAAGAGAAAAATGAATTAAGAGCAAAAACAACGAACGTTATAACAAATCACATAAACCGGACCAAAGATATCAAATCTGTTAGTGTAATAAATAGAGTTTTTAAAGAAACCAAAAAATTTTTAAAAGATAACCCCAATTTAATAGTAACAAGTTCTGATAAAAGTAAATGCACTGTCATTATGTATAGGGATGAATATAAAAACAGAATGGAGGAACAACTGAGTGACTCCACTATGTACAGGTTAATTAATAAAGATCCGACTAATAGATTTCAAAATTTAAACAATAAATTGATTAAAGAAATGTTTGACTTAAAAATTATTGATGAAAAAACTTGCCAACTATTAAGAAAATATAACTCGAATGCTCCTAGATTGTATGGTTTACCGAAGACTCACAAACCACCCCCTATTCCTTTCAGACCAGATGTATCCTGTATCAATTCACCCTCGTACAATTTAGCTAAATTCATAATACAAATTCTAAATAATTTAATACCAATGTTTACCTTCAATGTGAAAAATTCTTCTGATTTCGTAACCTTCAGTAAAACAATTAAAATACCAGAGAATTACATTTTAATATCGTTAGATGTGACTTTCTTGTTTACTTATATACCCAAAAGATATGGTGATACAAGAAATAGAATATAATTGGGACGAAATCGAGAAATATACTAACATCAGTTTAAATATGTTTAAAAAAATTACAGTTTTGTTTTGACAGCAGTTACTTTAGTTTGAATGGTAAGTTTTATCAACAATTGTTTGGCTATGGGGATTCCGGCGTCCCCTATTTTTGCTAACTTGATTATGAATAGGTTACTTTCTGACATCATGAAAGATTTCCCAGTGCCGATTCCCTTCATAAAATTGTACGTAGATGATATTGTTCTGGCTATTCCTAATGATTTTAAGGAGAACATTTTAGAATATGTAAATAATTTCAACCAACATATCCAGTTTACGATAGACTGTGAAACAAATAATAGCTTGCCTTTCTTAGATGTTCTATTGATCAGATCAACAGATGGTACCATTTTGACAGATTGGTATAAAAGAAGTAGCTCATCCAATAGAATTCTGAATTATCAATCCGGACATCCCTTGAGACAAAAGATTAGTACTATTAAAGGTATGAAACACAGAATTTCTAATATTTGCCATCCCAGTTTCACACAAAAAAATTTAAATATATTAAAACAAGACTTAATAGAAAATAATTATCCTAGAGGTCTGATAAAAAGAATGTTATTTGATAATGTGACAGATACGAGGACAGTTGTCAGAGACAATGATGAACCAGTTTTGTATTATAAGTTACATTTTATTCCTAATTTAACTGAAAGATTGTGTAAAATATTAGAAACAGGAAATGTAAAAATAGCTTTATACAACAATAAGAAACTGAATGTAATCTTCACAAAACTTAAAGAGAAGATATCTGTAGAATCAACGCCTTTCACAATTTATAAATTTCGATGTAAAGATTGCGAGAGTACATACATAGGTCAAACGAAACAGTACTTAGGTAGTAGAGTTAAAAACCACATATATGATTGTAAAAGTAAAAGTAATTTCGATAAGACGGCACTAACACTGCATCATTTTAATACTGGACACGATTTTGACTTTAAAAATGTTAAGATTTTAGTATTGAACAGAATTTACAAAAAAGGTTGTTTTTGGAAATGATATATATATTAAATTAAATAAAAATACTGTTAACCTAAGAACAGTTTTGGCAATATTGCACGTTGCTTCCACAAGTGTTTCTTGCTAGTTGTGTCGTCAGTCACTCAGTTGTTCCCAGTCGGGTAACATTCTGCTTTGGTATCATTGTAATCTGGATCTGGAATGTTGTTTGGAATTAATTTTAATTTCCACTTTAAACTATACAGAGTGGTGACTTGGCCGACGCAGCATAGCGATTACAAAGTTAATTTTTTAATGTGCATTTATTTGCTGCCCTAATTATTTTAGAGCTGTAGAGAAAAAACTACTGAATCCGAACATAATTTTGTTTTCAAATTTTGAAATTTTTTTTTGCAAATTCGCGATAAGTTATTAAACGAAATTGCCCAGTTCACTGGATCAGCGTCGCTACTGCTCCAAAAGAATAATAATTAGAGTAATTATTAATTACGGAATAATTCCGGATCATTGTTCGCTTCATAAATTTACTTCAAGCCGCATAAAAACTCAGGTAATTAACTAGTATAGTTTTTCTTTAAATCGTTTATTTTATATTCAACATTTATGTTGTTAAAAATAATAGTTTTTAAAATAATAATAAACTTAAATATTCCAGTGTGACTGAATGTTCTGATATCTGCAAGAGTTTCCAATGTTCGAGAAACAAATATTCTTTCAATGCACAATGAAATCTCCAAGTACGAACTACATAAAATTCATCTAAAAAATTTAAGAGAAACCGATAAGTGAAATAACAACAAGTTATGGACAATCTAACTATTCTCAATGATGGATGCCAAACACACTTTTGCTCTAGATCAGGCACATAATCTATTATAGACCTCAATTTTGCAGATGCTACCTTAGCCTTAAATTTTGCATGGTCAACCATACACAATTTACATGGAAGTGGTCACTATACAATCTTAATAACTCACGTAAATAAAATAACATAACACACAACTCCAATAATGAAAAACAAATTGAACCTTCAGAAAGCAAACTGGCCGCTATATAAATATATCTTGGATATCACAGAAACAACATGGTACAATAACAACGTAGATACAGCAATACACTCTTTCATTGAAAACATCACAGCCGCAGCAACAGAAGCTATAGGATACAAAATAACAAATAATAACAAGAACATGGTTTATCGACGAATGTAAAAAGGCAATCAAAGAAAGTAAAAAGGCTATATATATATATATATATATATAAATTAGGTTTCGATCTACGCAAGTTGAGTTTTTTGAAATAATTTATTTTATTATTAGCAACGATGTTGCTTGGTACAAGGTTGATTCTAAAACTAACTTACAATATCTCACAAGAGACTAAACACAAACAACTACTCAGCATGAACATGATTCCTACAGATAAATATTATACTACTAAGCATTATTATAGGGGAGCTACGGCAATATAACTTATACATATATATATATATATATATATATATATATATATATATATATATATATATATAAATTATTTGTTTAAACAACGCAAGTAACTTTTTAAAAACTATTTATTTGGTTAATACAACAATAAGTTGTTAATAGCGTTACATCTGAATCTAGACTAACTAAAACTACATGATACATTTGTTTTTATGTTCTTGAAACATGACGTGTCCGCGAGACGTGCTTCTACGTAAATGTCTTATTTGTCACGTTTGATGTTGTAGCTGGGCATATAACTCCTCCCTCCTTAGAAGGAAGCACCCTCTGGAAGTCGAAGTTCGATTTCTTCTTTCTTCGGGGTTGTTGTATTCAGTGCCTGCCTTAATTTCCTATTTCGGAACCACTTAACAGAAAAGTAAATGATTATTAACATTATTCCGAGATATAATAGAATTGTCCAAATGCTCGGGATGTGAAAGTTCGTATCCGATTCTTGAATTGGTGTGAATAAATTAGTTTTTATTTCACTAAGTTTTAGGGATTTTAGATTTATTGTAAAATTAGAAATTTTATTAGATTTTAATCTAATATTGAGTTTTGGAAGCATTAAAGGAGTTCCTTGAGTTTTATCCCAAAATATTAGTTTTTGTTGTTTAAAAACTATGTCACAGTTATTTTCCACTTTAATAAGAAAAATTCCAGTTAATGATTCTACGTTAATTCCTTCTGGGCAGTTTATAGTGATTTTCTCTTCTCGGGGTAGAATAGCCAAGTATTGGTTTATATCGGGCACTAGTTCAAAGTGGTTTTCCTTTATTTCTAATTTTGTATAATGGCACTGGTTGCTTTGCTGTTCGTTGAGGATTTCTTTTTCGCATGTTGGATTGTAATGCGCGTGGAATTTATTTGGGCATTGGTATGTTTTGCTTGGAATACATATGTCGCTCAATGGAATAATTTCATTTATCGATTTTAAAAAATATCTTGAATTAGGTATTATAGTTACAAAATCTGAATCATATCTTGTTGGGATAGGATGCAAGTAATAAAGATCGAAATTTGTTTCATAATTAATTGGGGTTGATATAAAGTAAATGATTTGAAAGGATTCAATCTTACAGTTAACTTTTAATAGTGATTCGTATTCCAAAATATTTTCATGATTTGGTTCAAACGGGAGTTGGGCTTTATAAAATTTTGAAATTTTTTGTATTTCTAATAGAAGTTCTTCAGGCTGTATTATACTTGGGTGCAATGTTCTTAATTTACAGAATGTAATTGAATTTTCTATATCCTGGAGTACGTTTAAAATAGAATTATAAAGTATAATAAGTTGATCATAAATATTTTTTTGCAAATAATATATCCTGAATATGCATATTATTAATAATTTCGTATAATTGTAAAATTTTGGATTTCAAAGTTGATTCATTATGTTGTATATCTAACAGTGTTTTATTAAAATTTTTAATTATTTCATCATTTACAGAGTAGGCCAATTTTAATTGGTTTTCCAATTTATGGTCATTTTTTTGTAAGTGCTCTAGTATTTCATTATATCGTTTGCCGTCTTCGGCATCTAAATTTCCGGTGACAAATTTAAAAACGGTTCCCAAGCCATCTATAAGTCCTCTTTCATTTCGTTTTAATGCGGTTGAGTGGAAGCCAATGTTTGTAATTTTGTTATTAATACTATTTCGAATGAATTCCACAATTTTGTCATAGTTGTGCAGTTCATCAATGTATCTAGTATTGTTTGAAATTGTCATTTTTAAACTTTCATATTGATCGTTTAAATTATAGTATTGTTCAAACAGGGGCTTGACGTTATAGTAATGCACGAAGGTGTGAGTGGTTTTTTCTAATTTTGCAGGACCCAATTTAATGGGTAGTATTCCCAGATTCTCCGTGATATTTCTGATAATTAATCCATCGCTGAGTGCGAGGGACCTGGAAGTGGATCAAAATTATAAGTTATTTTTCTTGGTCTTTTAATATTAGATAAATGAATTTTTTCAACTGTGTTACCATGTTTTACTTTTATTGATAGATTTTAATGATTCGGGTTTAAATTTATTTTTAGTTTTTGCTTGTTTTTGTCTATTTTTCACAAGAATTTTATTTGGAATTTCGGGTAGTTCTTCTCTCGATTCATTAAATTTGCCAATAATTTTCTCTTTATTCTGATCGATTTTATTTTTTATTGATTCGTATAATAATTTTGTTTTGTTCTTATGATTCTCTACATAATTATTTATGAGTTGTTTGTCGATGTTAATATTAAGGGGGGATTTAGTATCAAGATGACCAGAAATTACTTCACACGGTTTTAATTTTGTAACTGAATGGATTGTATTATTATAGGCCAAAAGAGCATAATTAACTTTTATTTCTATGGATTCCTTATTATAGACTTGTTGATTATTAAATAGTCTTATGTGTTCTATAAGAGTCGAATGAAATCGTTCTATGATACCATTCGATTCAGGGTGTTGCGAACTAATAAAGTGTATGTTTATTTTATGAAGCTCTAAAAGTTCTGTTACAATTGAATTTTTGAATTCTAGCCCATTGTCAGAAATTATTTGTCCGGGAATTCCATGATGCGTAAAATACTTTACAAGATTATTAACAATTTCAATACCTTGAGAGGAATTGAGTTTGTATGCCTGTGCATATTTAGAAAATGAATCTATTATGGTGAGGAATTTTATTTTTTCTAATGTAATAGTATCGATATGTAATAATTCGAAAGGCTTTGATGACGTAGGCGTTAAATTTAATTTTAGCTTCAGGGGATTCCTGTCGTATTTTGTAATTTGGCAGATTTCACATGAATTAATGTAAGTTTGGATAGAGTTCCTTAGTTTAGGCCAGTAATAATTTTGCTTAATGCGCGCTTCTGTTTCTTCAATACCACGATGATTTGTTTTGCTTTCGTGGAATTTACAAATAATTTCAGATTTTTCGTTTTCGTCTGTAACATCCGTGAGGTACTGTTTACATCTAACTATGTTAATTTGGGAATTTTTAAAGTAATTTTGTAAAATCAGGCTAAACTTTTCATACATACCGCTCTCGCAATATAAGTGATATTTAACTTTGGGTACTATGTACTCTTTAATAAAATTAATAGCTTCCCTTTCAAAATTTAATTGAGAAAGTTCTACTAGTATTCTCTGTTTTTTTGTTGCGTGTAATTTTAGAATAATTAATTTTTTTGGGCTATGTTGTGTTTCTGAAATAATTATTTGATTTTTGCCGTAATTTACAGGGCATTCTATTATTGGGATTCCTATAATTGGGTGTTCTTTATTTGAATGAATGGTGGCGTTGCTCTCACTAGAAGAGTCGTCAACATCATTTTGTTGATCACCTGTTTCGACGATTAGTGATTGATTATCTTTTTCGTCTGTTTGTCTCGGTTCTAGTAATTCGTTTAAGTGTTGAATGTCTTTTATTACTGATTCAATGTCATCCGTATCATTTATGTTTAATTCAAAATTTGGTTTATCGTCGTGGAGTTTAAAAACTGTAACGAGTGTGTCAGTATTATTGAAAATATATTGAAGCATTGATTTGACATCTAACCAATTCTTTCGATCTAATTCTGAGGCTATTTGTGGTATGGCGAGATTTTTAATTTTGTTTTTAATGCAAAAAGCTTTTAAATTTAAAAGTGCATAAAATACATCTTGTTTTGAAGGTTTATCATCATATTTTTCTTTAGTAATCATGTAAATTATATATCTGAAATTACTTTTTAAATGAACTAAAGAATGAAGTTTTGGGTTTTGTTTCTTGAATTTATCCACATTATTAAAATTTTCTTTAAACTGTTTAGCTATTCCTCGTGCCATATATAAATCTTTGCTGACGCAGTGCGCTAGGCTGCTAGATAGCGGCGCGTCGAATAGATTCCCTACAACTTCTAAAACATTATTATTCGTTGACGTATTATTAAATTTTGATGTCAAATAATACTGATATTGTGTTAATGGGTCTTTATTGTCTAAATCGGCAGGTAAATTTTGAATTTTGTCATTAGTTTCATGAGGAATACGGCTTAACGCATCGGCATTAGAATTTAACTTTCCTTTTTTATAAATTATATCATAATCGAATTCTTCAAGTTTAAGTCTCCATCTTATTAATTTTTCACTACATTGTTTTAAAGAAAATAGCCATTGTAATGATCTATGATCGGTGTAAATTTTGAATTTACGGCCAAAAAGATAGGGTCTAAAATATTGTGTACTCCAAACTATCGCCAAAAGTTCTTTCTCTATTGTGGAATAATTCATCTCTGATTCATTCAAGGTCCTGCTCGCGTACGCGACCGGGAGGTCATTACCAGAGTTACCTTGCGATAAGACAGCTCCGATTGCGACGTTACTGGCATCACATGTCAAGATGAATTCTTTAGTAAAGTCTGGGTATTGTAACAGTGGTTCGTTTATAAGCAGATTTTTGCACGTATTAAAACAGTTTATATATTCAGGGTCATTGATGTTGATGATTGCGTCTTTTTTCAAGCATTTTGTAAGTGGTTTAGTTAGTTTCGCGAAATCTTTAATAAATTTCCGATAATAACCAAGCAGGCCAAGAAATCCTTTAATTTGTTTAACGGTTTTGGGAATAGGATAGTTTTGAATTATCAAGCTGAATTTTGAAACTAGATTTTCGTAGACGGTTGAAAACTAATTTTAAATTATTAATATGTTCTTGCAAACTACTTGAAAAAACAATAATGTCGTCCAGATAGACTAAGCATTTTTCGTTAGAGAGTCCACGTAGTATGTTGTCCATTACTCGCTGAAAAGTTGCGGGGGCATGTTTCAAACCGACAGGCATCCGCAAAAATTCATAATGGCCGTCTTCCGTGTTAAAAGCGGTCTTTTGTATGTCTTGATCATCCATTTGGATTTGGTGGAACCCGGAGGCCAAGTCTAAAGTAGTAAAATATGTACATCGTCCTAATTTGTCAAGTAGGTCGGTGATATTTGGTAATGGGTATTTGTCTCCCATTGTTTTCTCGTTAAGTTTCCGATAATCTAACACTATTCTCCATTTCTTTTTACCTGACGCGTCTATTTTTTTGGCTACAACCCATATGGGTGAACACCAAGGTGAGTTAGAATGTTTAATTATATTTTGGTCTAGCATTTTTTGTATTTAGTCGCGAACTTCAATTTTATGGATTTCGGGATATTTATAAGATTTTGTATAAGTCGGTATTTCGTCCGTGGTTTTAATGCTATGTCGTATTTGATTTGTAAATGTCAGTTTGTCATTTTCATTATAAAATATATCAGAGTATTGATTAATGATTTTTAAGATTTCTGATTTTTCTTCTATGTTCATGTGTTCCGTGCGAATTTTGGATGCATTGAATTCCAAATTTTTTATTTCATGACAATTTAAATTTGGGCTTGCATGTGTCACATAATTATCAAAACTTTCTACTGCAACTAAACTAGGTAATCTAAATGTAACCTGATACTCCGTTGGATTGATAACGGTACATAAACAGTGAGAGTTTTGTACGTTTGTTACACATTCGGGAATAATTAAATTTTGAGATTTAATTTGCGGAACTAGTACTGTACCTTTCTCTACGTTTACCTTTATTTAATTATATATTTTTTTTTGACTTTGGTTCGACAGTAACATTTGGTATAGTTTTTAAGATATTTAAATTCAAATTATTTTCGTTATTAAAATAATTTATTTTAATTTTACTATTTGGTGTAATAATTAAATCATTAAATGTATCAATTAAAATTCTTAACTTTTTTAAATTGTCCATGCCCAATAGCATGTCGAATTGGTCGTGAAAGTCGAAAATGTGATATTTTAAATAAGCTTCATCTTCTAAATTTGGGTTTAATATTTTAGAAATAGGTACCATTGTACTGTATAATTCTGTAGATGTCCCGTGTGCTGTTGTAATTTGGAATGGATCTTTTGTTACAAATTTATTATAAAATTTAGGTGATATGTTGGGCCGAATAAAAAATCTAGTGCTACCGGTATCTATCAATACTTTCAAATTATTTTCAGGGAGTATTATAAATGGGAGTTTATTGTTAAATTCATTAGTTCAAAGTGAGATCCGAGGCTAGATTTCCTAAAAAATGTTGGTCAGAGATATCAGTGTCATTTTTATCGTTAATATTTACTTCTTCTACTATCTCTATTTCGTTACTTTCGTATGTTTCTGGGAGATAACAATTATTATCTGCAAAGCTATCGCTCTCTTTTAATTCATATTCGTCTAAATTAAAAAGTTCTTCTGCATGGAATTGTGGGGATTGAAAATTTTGACGTGACGGGCCTGGTCTAGACTGAAAACCAGTATTGCGAGTTGATATACTCATAGGAGTAGGTTTTGGCATAACCTTGCTCTGATTATTCGTGGAGTTTCTAAAATTTTGACTTTGGAAATTTCTTTGATTTCCGAAATTAGGATTCCTGTTTACTGTGGGAGTGAAATAGTTTTATCTAGCAAGTGGGAATTTATTTTGATATGCGGGTTGAGGTGGTATGTATTTGGGTACCATTTTAAAATTTGGAGTGTTTTGTTTTGGAATATATTTTTGATTTTGACTATAAAGGTTTTTAGGTGTTTTAGGGTTTGCTTCGAATTGGAAATCATTCGTAAGCATGTGTAATGCCGCATTTAAATCACTAGGGTCCTTTGTCCGCATTAATTGACCGATAGGGTCTTTAAGTCCCTTTAATAAAATTCTTAGAGCATAGTTACGGAAATATTCAATTAATATTGGTGCCTCGTTAGCGACGAAATTTATAGCAATATTTGATACTTGTATATTTAAGAGATGTGGCACTCTATTATAAAATTCAAAAACAGTTTCTTTATCGCCTTGTTTCAAATCTGACATTTCAATACATAAGGTATAACAATCTCTTTTGTCCGCGTATGTGGTTAAAAGAGTGGTTAAATCATTCCATGTAGCAATAGTGCAACTGGATATATTAATGGCTGCTTCGCTCTTTAATTTTGCTAAAATGCTACTCATGAGGTATTCATTTTGGAAATCACCTTCATCGGCGGCATTATAAAATTTTGTTACAAGTTTTCCCGTGATTTCTAAGAATCGGGGTAATAATTCCCGTTCTCCATGGAATTCAGGAATCATGTCCAAATATTCCTTTTTAAGTGTGGGTACGGTTGCCATTTTTAATTTTAATGTAGGTTGTCTTAATTTGAACGAACTGATTTGAGGATTTAAATTAAGATTTTCAGGGTCAGAGTCTGATTCAGAGTTTGTACTATTTTCTGATTCACTTGCTAAAATAAAAATAGGAACAAACGACATATAGTACTCACAGCAACACCAGGATTCGCTTCATATCCTCTAAGACGATGGCGGCTGGCTGGTACTCGGCTCTCGATGAACGCTTCTTTGCGTAGATGCGATGACCTCTCTGGATTGGATGACTGATGTCCTCTCAGCAACTCTCTCCTTTTTGGGTCTCGTACTGGTTACTTGATTGTCTTGTACGTGAAGTGTTATTTTTGCTTTTTACACTTCGAATATTCGATGGCTAAATTAATCACTGACGTGAAACGATTTTATATTCTCTAAAACGTTTTAGCCATCCTACCGACTGCGCCAATATTTGTTTAAACAACGCAAGTAACTTTATAAAAACTATTTATTTGGTTAATACAACAATAAGTTGTTAATAGCGTTACATCTGAATCTAGACTAACTTAAACTTCATGATACATTTTTTTTTATGTTCTTGAAACATGACGTGTCCGCGAGACGTGCTTCTACGTAAATGTCTTATTTGTCATGTTTGATGTTGTAGCTGGCCATATAACTTATATATATATATATAATTAAAACTTGTATGATGATTTCATTTCATTACATCATTCTAACATCCTAAATGACGACTTCAAATTACGAATCCTGGGGAAAAGTAGTTGTATAATTGCCGATCGCAGAGGCTATTAACTTATAAAGATTATAAATTTTAATTAGATATTAAAACTGCCGCGTTACCATATATATATGTATATATATATATATATATATATATATATATATATATATATAAATTTTAAAAAAGGTGTTTATCGGAAAACGTATTGTTTTTAACTTATTATTTCTTATTAAAATGCATAAGCAGTGAAATTTGTATTACGACTGGTATCAAATGTAGAAATTTTTACTTAATTGTTATTGCTGACACGGAATGTTAATGGCATTGTAAAGGTAGAAATATTATTATTATTATAAATTATACTGTATTATTAAACAATTGTTTGGTTTAGAAATTGATTTTAACAAGTTGAATGAAAAAAGCCAACTCTCCAATATAAAAACCCCGAGTCAGAAATAAATAAAGTAAATAAATTAATTGATATTAAAGCTGTTACAACTGGATTTGGAGAGAAAAGTGATTGTCGAATGCGAAGAATTTGTTACATTCCTTCCAGAACGATTCGATGATTTACCAGAATATATTGCTGAATTGAAAAAATCAGTTAAAAATGGGGTATAAAATATGCAGGGATTAAAGATTATGGTTCACGGATTAAAAAGTAAAGCTGCTTGATGTTGTAAAATATATAAATTTATTTTAAATACATATTTTATAAAATTATTCTGTTTTACTTTCACAACACACATGCTTTTGTCTATTTATTCTTCACCACTATACCGTAGTTTATATTCTATATCGTTCGGTTTAAATACTACGATAGTTTTGGGATTTATTTAATAATCAATGTTTAAAAGCATCTAAGGCTATAGAAAATGCAAAAAAATATAGTTATTATACAACTAGAAAATATATTATATGATAAAAATTAATTTTAAATACTATCTACATTTTGCTTTAAATAATACACTACAAAATTAACATTCTCACATTTCTTATATCAATACATTAATTAAATAAATTTATTTAATATACTGTATTAATATAATATGAAGTTAAAAATGCATTTAATTAATTCTAAGAGGATGAAACAACCTATTTTAAATTATGAACAATAATAGTTTAAGATTATTAAAATGAATATTTTATTATTTTATATGTCTGCCCAATTTGGGTAAAAGTGCATAATTACCTTATTGTATTGGGAATATGAAATTTAAAAATGGATTTTACCTACATCTTAAAAGATGAGGTATTATTAGAAATTATTGACAATACTAGCTGAAACTCTTAGTATGGATATTTAATTACTTTTGAATGTCTGTGAAATATGGAAAAAAGTTTACATGGTGATGAATTAAGGGTACTTAAGGCAGCAATTGTATTTTTGTAAGTACCTATATATCTTAGAAAGAGATTTTTGATCATTATGTTTATAGTTTTGAAATTATGTTTTAACGACTGTATTTTGCAAAATATTAAATACGTACTAGAAACATAGTTGTAATTACTGTAAGTTCCATTAAGTGGAATTCAATACACAAACATTACTTTCGTGCTCTGTATACTTCTCTACTGTGTCATACAAATTTAAACTTGTTTAATAGTACGCGTAACATATAATAACGCCAATTTTACACCATAATCCAACTTTCGTAAATAGCTATAGTACAAACCCGTTGTGAAAATTTAAAAAAATGGCACCAAGACAATTTGTGAATTATTATCCATGTGTGTATGTTGTTTTCGGTGCTATATGATGTTCAATAAGTTTTTGTGCCCCAAAATAATAATAATAATGTTAACAATGATATCGCCGTCGGGGTTATTGACTTCGAGTCCATATTTGAATTTGAATCTACGCATGAAGCTGAGGAACTTTATAGCAACGTCATCATTGATATTACCAGTGATAGTGATAATATGAGTGTAAGTGACAATGAAAATAAAAGTGAGGATTATAATGATAATTTAGTAATAATTGTCGAATATACGCCCATTAGCTATAAAAGCGGCAATAAAAATATTATTGTAAATGTATGTGACGAGTGTTAAAATAATATTAATTTAAGTTATAATACAATTAATTATAAAGGTGGTTTTATTAGATTTATGTTAATGTTTGATAATGTAGATAATAGTGTGTTGTACATCGCAGATAATATTTCAAATTAATAACTATTTCGATAATATAATGCACCAAATAAATCAATATGTAGATTATAAGTGTTAAAGTTGCAGCTAAAGATTATATAATTTTATTTATACGTAAATATTTGCTAATAAATCTTTAGAATATAACTTTAAATTAGATGTAAACATCATTATAAAATTTAAAAAAGAAATATTATTTAAATTATAGAAGTAAAATATTTGTATCATATTATATTTCTACTATTCTTTTCAATATTCATTGTAAAAAAAATATTATCCATGTAAAATAAGCTCAGTTTATTTAAATCTTTTATTATGATAAATTATATAATTGATATTTATGATCTTTTACGAAAATATATTATTATTATTTTAATTTTGGAAAGGACAATGTTGGCTTTAGTATCCTTGATTAATTCAATTTATTTAATGGACGTTTCGATGGTTAACACATCATCATCAGCATTTTATTATACAAGAAAATATTACCAATCTAAAGTAAACAGATTATTCGTTTTTTGAATTTACATAAAAAAAAATGAATATATGACTTATCTAATTAATAATTTGTTATTACATTGCCAAAATTAATGTAAATACAAATAATTCCGTCTTACGTATTTATAGTTGAAAAAGTAAAAAAATTCAATTCGTAACGTTAACAAAAAATACATCATGTAAATTAACATATTTAAGGACGGTGTTTACAGATAGTACAGATTGTTGTTTACTACTGAGAGGAATTGTACCATGTCTGATATTATAAATATACTCGCATATACAGAATTTGAATCAGCAATTCAGTAAATCCATTCTATAACTTGGTTTGAGCTTATGAAGAGCATGTAATAAATCAGCATTGATAATTACTGTTTTAGACATGATGACGTTATAACTGATGGCAAATCTAAACTATTTCTTATATACTTTTTTACACGGTACATAAACATATGTCTAACCGTCACGTGATGTTCTGAAACGCAACCATTTAGGAGTAGATTGTTTTCAATCGAAGATTAAATACCCGTGTGGTGCCGATGTAACGTCGTTATATGTCTCTTGTATGTACTTAGTATTTTCTGGACAAACTTATCGTGAAAGATGGCTAATTGGATGTATATCTCGTGGATTTTAAAACAAATTATGTAATTTGCATTTAATGATATATCTCTTTGACCTTTAACCTGAAGAAATAAATTTTGAGTTAGACAAAAAATCGATAAATGTTTAGGATGTGACCATTTTGTAGATATATCCACAATGCCATCATCTGCTTCTTTCTTGAGACCATCAATTATCATTAGTTGTGGTTTATATCCGTCGATACTTTCGATGTCAGGTAAACCTTCTAAGAATTCTATGTTTTTAATTTTTTCAAATATGTAGTTTTTGCCAACTACCGTAGTACCAGAATACTTTTTCAAAAGTTGTATCGCTGGTATTGTGCAAACGACTTTAGCTGAAAAAGGATGTTTAAATTGTATGCTCATGTGGTTTACACAAATGTTACAATTTAACAGACAAATTTAATTTAATATTTATAAAAATATTTACAAAAATATAAAAATACAGCTAATTAACAAAAGTCAAATTCTATTTATATATTTCAACAGCACAGCTTTGCTTGTTTTTAACATTCTTAATATCGTCACAAACTGGGAATACAAAAAACTTAATCAAATAAAAGATCATCCTGATGATAAACTACTTGAAAATACAAATGCATAAAATATTTTAACATAAAACTAGTAAAACATATATTATACACTATTACATAGTAGTATGTAGCCCCATTTTTCGCGACGTCTGTGGTGGCGCCAGGTAATTAGGTTTTAATGACCCAGGGTTATGTATATATTTGTGATGTAATAAAAAGATAGAAATGATAATGGTTTTAAATTATGATGCTGTGATAAGTAAATATTTAAGAAATGTTATTGAGTTTTAATTATGATGTTATGATAAGTAAATATTTGTTTATTATATATTTTGATGAAATTTTAATGGCATAAGAAAAATAGTAATAAATTGTAGCATCGCGCTAACATCGAAAAATGCTGTAGATTAATAGAAATTTTTATGGAAATTTTAAATGTTGGATTACAAAAAGTAATTAGTGTAAGTTCAAAACAATTTTAGTACCTGGAGCTTGCAGGCGGACGACAATTAGAAAATAAATTATTTCATTGTTTATTTTAATATAAATACGTCGACATTAACAGAAGTCAATCAATCAAGTGTGCAGTCAGTTCAGTCAGACAAGTTCAGTTCAGACAAGAAGTTCAGCAAGGAGTCAGTCGTCAGTAGTGTCCAGTATCAATCACAACAATTTGGGGATTTGCCTGTCGTCTCGTAGAATACAACGGTACAATAAGAGTGTAGAGTAACAATTTAAAGTGAGTTGTTTTATTGTCATTATTCACATAGCCGATATTCATGTTAAATAAATACTTTATTATATTTTTAATAACTCTCTTATTAATTCATCACCGCTCAGTCACATCTACCATATACCCAAATATCACACACACTATTAATCCCTTAAGTCTCCATCCTTCCTTCATCACTTCCCGTTTGTAACCAGCCCGTTACATTGGTGGCAACTAAAACTCATATTCAGTGCCTGGTTATTAAAAATGCCTGACGGAGCCCTAGCTCAAAACGACGCGATCTACGCCGGTATGTACCATACTATTCCCATTTTTGACAACAAGACAATAAATGGTTCACCAAGCTTAGCTAATTTTATTCAACAAGTAGAATCAATTAGTCGGTTAGGAAATTGAACGCCAGACAACTGTGTGTTAATTGCAAAATTAAGAATTGACGGTGAAGCAAAATTACAAATTGATCATGATCCGGCGTTTATAATAAATTCATGAGAAACATTTATAAACGCGCTGCTTGAAAAATTTGCTTGACGTCTTTCATATATTACTGGGGCTCAGGAATTAAATCACTGCTGGCAAAATAAAGTAGAGAAAATAGATTCATATAGTTGTAGATTGCGCGTCATTGGAAAAAACTTATATGATCTCTTAAAATCCACTGCTGAAAGACAAATAGGTCAAGAAAGTACAATCGATCAACAGTTAATTGATCAATATATACAAGGAATTCTTCTCGAACTTAACCGCGCCGTTTTACAATCAGAACCAAAATTATTAAATGAGGCAATCTCTGTTGCTAAGAAAGCTGAGTTAGTTAAAGCATGTATAAATAATTTTGTCCAAGAACAAATTTTTCGCGTAACTGATAATCTGAAATTACTTTCTAGACCCAGTAATCAAAATGATGTTTGTCAAGACAATCAGTTTAATTCAAATTATAATAATAAAAATTTACAAAGAAATTTTTGCCAAAATCATCAAAATATAAATCAAAACGTCCAAAGTAATTTTCTCAGAACAGCAAGTTAAACCCAAATTCAAATTACACTCATGGCTATATAATAATTACAACCACAAATAACTGTTGCTGTCAAAATAGAGGCTGCAATAATCAAAACTACGCTCAAAGTTATTTTTCAAATGTACCTCAACAAAATAGACAAAATTATAGTCCTGCGATGAATAGAAACTTTAATCAGAATCGTAACCAAAATGTAAATCAAAATTATAGCTCAAATAATAATTTAAATTTTTATCATCATAATTACAATCGAAATTATAATCAGGACCGTAACCAGAACTATAATCAATATTACACGCATCATTTTTACCCAAATCAAAATCACCATGAACATTTTCAACAATCTAGACGACCAAATAACACTTTAAAATGTTACCTATGCAATAAAACTGGTCATGTTGATAAATTTTGTAAATGTACCGAAAGAAGATATTATAGAAATCAAAATTCTAACTTCAATCCGACAGCAGAAACGTTTCATTTAAACTCCAAACAGTCGACAGTACAAACCCCGAACGCGTCGACTTAAACGAAATCATTGATGAAGAATTAGCATCGGCAGTCACCAACATAAATAACAAAAACGTCGTTACTTTTAATATTGATAATAAAAATTTGTCTTTTTTAATCGACACCGGTGCTAGTGTATGCCTTATAAAGCATAGTTGTGTTAGGGGTCTTAATATTAAATCATTAGATAAAAATGGGTTCATCATTGGTGTATCTGGGCAAGTACTTCCGGTTGTAGGTAAGTTAGATTGATTAATTAATGATTAGGGACAAAGACATGAGTTCATCGTTTGTAGCAACAACCTACAATTACCACGGACCGTATTTTAGGATTAGATTTCTGCAAAAAATTTCAAGCTTATATTAATTATCGAGACAACACCTTTACAGTGGAAAAGATCAAATTATCGGTGTGATCCAAACAAAAAAGGAGATATGAAGCAACACAGAACGAAGTCGGCAATTAACAGAGATGAAAAACAAGAGGATTTACGAATAAAGGAAGACAATAATATTAAAAATAAAGTATTTATAATGATGAAGATTTTATTGTTAACATAAAAGATATGTTTATAGAAGATGAAATTGTATGTGAAGATTTATGCAGGAAGTGAAGTGGTATGCCTAGGAGTAAGTGAAAAAAGCAAAATAAATTGTGATGTGATTATAGAGCAAGTTGAGTTACGTACTCATGGAATTTGTACCGCTCAAGTTGTTGCGAAAGTTGAAGGTTTAAAAGTACCAATTAAAATGATGAATGTCTCGGATAAAACAACTAAAAATAAATAGGAAAACAATTATAGGCTGTGAACAATTGCTAGTAAAAGTGAGTGTCCGTCTGTTAAAGCTGCTACAAACAATGTAAAATTTCAAAATCAATTTCATGCCGATCGTCAGTCCAAATAAGATAAAACAATTGTTGAAAATTTATTATTGGATTTAAAAGAAATATTTATGGGCGAAGGAATTAAATTAGGAAGTACCGCTAGCACTAAACACAGAATAATTACGGAAGATTATCACCCTATTTCACAACCACCATATAGAGTCCCACAGTTCCAGAATGAGGTAGTGAAAACTGAACTATATCAACTACTGGTAAATAACATCAATTCAAACTAGCAATCTCCTGCGTCGGCTCCTATTATACTTGTCAATAAACAACAATCGAATGGAAGTACTAAAATAAGGCTTTGTGTAGATATCAAAAAGCTTAACAAAATTACAAAAAATGATTTCTTTATTACCACACCTGCAAGAAACTATAGAGCAGCTCGCAAATGCGAGTTAATTTACCACATTGGATCTTGCTAGTGGGTATCATCAAATCGCGGTAGCCGAAAAAATATCGAGAAAACGGCTTTTAGTTCTCCCTGGGGCCACTACCAATGGAATAGAATGCCTTTTGGACTTGTTAATGCTCCAAGCACTTGGCAACGACTCATGTATACGGTACTGAGGGGACTTACAGGAGAGAAATGCTACGTTTATCTCGATGATATAATTATATTTAGTAAAGACAATGTGAAAGATCATCTTCAGCGTCTTCGATATGTGTTCTTACGATTGCACAAGTAGAATTTAAAATTAAAGCCATCAAAATGTAAATTCATGCTAAAGGAAACATAATATTTAGGCTATATTATTTCTAAGGAGGGTGTTAAACCAAATTCAAATATAACAGAAGTTGTAGGTAGATAAATACCCGATTCCAAAAACCGTAAAAGATGTTAGAGCATTCCTAGGACTCGCTGGTTTCTACAGAAGGTTTATTATAAATTATTCGTATATTGCTAAGCCGCTTTATGAATTATTAGAAAAGGAGCAAACATTTATTTGGCAAGGCGATCACCAAAAAGCTTTTGTTCAATTAAAAAATGAACTTATACCGAGTCCAATTTTAAAGTATCTCCAAGCCATTTTTACTTTCAACAGATGCATCCGACAAAGCTCTAGGAGCAGTACTGAGTCATAAAATTGACGGATTTGAACATCCCATTGCCTGCACAAGCAGAATGCTAAAATCTGCAGAAACTAAATACAGTGTAATAGAACGAGAATGTCTAGGTATAGTATAAGCTGTAAAAAAAATTATATGCTATTTGTACGGTCGCATATTCACCATCGTCACCGATCACAGACCATTAATATGGATTATTCAAAGAACCGAGTTACAAACTTTCTCGCTGGGCCACAACGCTAAGAGAATATGTTTTGTAGTTGTGCACCGGGCAGGAAGATTAACGAAAATGCTGATGCTCTGTCCCGTATCAAAATAAACTGTATAGAAGATAATTTAGAACCGCACTGGGATCGAGAGCACATTTTAAGTGAACAACAAAAGTATAAAGACATTATTAAAATCATGGACAAAATCAACGTAGGTAAAGAAAAGGCATTTTATCTCGACGACTATGGATTATTATATAGATTAAGAGCAGGAAATGAGCACGAAGAAAAGCTTGTTGCTCCAAAATCTATGATCAAAGAAGGAAGAAGGACACCTTGAGTATGAAAAAACTTGTAATAACATTAGGAGAAACTTCTTTTGGAAGGGTATGACTACAGATATTAAAAACTTTGGTAATAATTATTACTTTAGTCTTCAACAATTTAAAAATTACTTATATAAGAATGTACTTTTACTGTAGTCTATAATTTTATAATTCTGTATTTAATTTTTGTGATCATGTGTTTATTTATTGTAAGCATGCTGTGCTATTTTTTTTGTATTTGCTTTTTTTAACCTTCCTGTTATTGGGATACTTGTTATCCTGTTGGAAGGTTGTAAATAAATAAATAAATAAATAAATAAATATGTCTAGAAAAACATCACCGCACATAAAACCAGCGCCGCTCCAGAGGTTTCAGATAAAGGTACTAACTTCACTTCAGAACTGTTTAAAGAAATATGCAAAACGCTCAAGATAAAAAAATTGCAGACAACGGCATATCATCCGATTTGCAATGGCAGCATTGAAATGTTGCATAGAACCATGAAAGAATGCTTTTACATTACGTGAAGAAAGATCAACGAGATTGGGATCAGTGGATTCCGTTCGTCCTCATGGCTCTACGTAATGCGCGATACAGCTCTACTGGTGTGACACCTTTTTTTCTACTGCACGGCAGAGACTTTAAAGTGCCTTTCGATGACGTCATCACACCGCAAAGAACCCGGTATGATCCTGACACAAATTATTGTGCAGAAATGTCTGTTCGTTTTACAATACATATAAAACCGTCAGAGACAAATTAGTGGAAGCAGCCGATAGGAACGAGCGTCAGTATAACAAAAAGAAAGCGCCCGTGTCATATAAGTTAGGGCAACACGTTTTTTTTTTAATTAGCACGACTATGGGTGGGACCTTTTCATATTATTTAGCAAACAACTGCAGTTAATTTTGTCTATAAAAAAATTGTTTATAGAAAGGGAACATGTGGTCCATGCAAATCGTATAAAACCATGTTCAGAAAACATTGCAGAATACAAAGAATCAGAAACTCAAGACTTAGCAAATGGAAACGAAAATAACATCGACAATAATATACAGCGTAATATTCAGAGAATTTATTTTCCAAAATTAGAAACACCAGCTCATTTGCGTGACATAAAAATTAAGTTACACCGAATATAATAATCAACAAAGAAAATAAAGCTGGGAAAAGAAGAATGACCAACCGACAAGCTCAAAGAAAAACCAAACACCCATATCGTGCGGGACCACTGCCTAAACCGCCTGACAAATTATTTTAATTTTACATTTATTTTAACTTTTAGTGACTTTGAAAATTGAAAAATTAATAAAAATTCAAATAGCATTACAAATATTATGAATGAATATTTAACGCTTATAACAAGCATTGAAGAGAATAATTACAAAATTAGCGATAATGTAGAAGAAATGAAAACTATATCACCTATGTTAAATAAAAAAATTGAGTATGTATCCAATAATTTAAATCACACTTTGGAAGTTAAATTATTACAATCTTTAAAACTAAAGTCTGCATTACGTACAATAGAATATATTTTAAACAACCTTAAAGATAATATTGGCGAACTAGAAACTGCTCTTGAAGCCACGGCATTAAAAAATTAAGTCCGATTTTTATTAATCCATCAACACTGATTGCAATTTTGAAATCTATTCAAATTAATTTACTTGTTGGCTTATTTCTTATAAATAATTATTATGACAAGGATATTTACATGTATTACGATATTTCGGTAGTTCATGCTGCGCTTCTTAATAATACGTTACGCATATTTTTTGAAATTCCTTTAAAAGCCTCTGGCAGATATTTTACACTATATAGAGCTTTACCTCTGCCGTATCAGACTAAACGTTCAGATACGAGATTAAGTATAAATCCAGAATTTAGCTACTTTGGTATATCAAGTGGTGGGCAATATTATCTGGAATTAAACACTGAAGATTTAGTTGACTGTAATAGGGAAATAATTAAAATTTGTCCGTCTACAAAACCTGTTCGAATAATCAAAGATTTGTCATGTCTTGCCTCATTATTCAATGGAGATTAGACATTTGCCATGAATCATTGCAGTTTCAAAATTCAAAAGAACAATAAATCTATTCTTTATTGTACTAGAAATAGCAATCAATGGGTTTATAGCGTTAACAAAGATTTGCTGACATTTAACTGTTCTAATGATGCTAACAAGAGCCGTTTCAACTCGACAACTAAAATAATATCTGGTACCGGTATATTAGATGTATCACCTGCGTGCATGGTTTATGGTCCAGATTATGTTCTACTAAATTTAAAAATATCCTAGTTAGTAAATTAGAAATAGATAACTTTTAGATCAGATCGATTAAAAAGTGATTAAATCGGGTATAACGGTCGAGAAATTACGACATATTAATGTCATGCGAGGTACAGACAGGGCCGCAACTACCCATTTTTCCAGGAGGGGCAAGACCTAATTTTGCCGCTCCCCATGCCCCACACAACTCCAGTAATTTGCAAATAACTTTTAGTCCTATTTAAAAATATTTGGGATGTTATATACCATTATGATGGAATTGAAGTTAATAAGTACGGTTTATTTGTAAATGAGAGCGAAACAATTCATGTAAAAAAAAATTATTATACCGCAGGAAAATATTATACATAACACTATTATATAAATTTGACTTTCCTTGATTTTTTGGCTGCAAAAGTTTTGATTATTTCGTCAAATGAGATTGATGACGCTCTTTGATGTTCAATTGATATGGGACTTAAATTGGTGAATCTCTGTTGTTTCATTGTGCTTCTTAAATAATTTTTTCTACGATTACTATGAAAAGTTGACAATTACGCTCTCATTTGTCATCGTAAAGTTGACGTTTTCTGTGGAACAATCGAAAAATATCTTTTTTGCGCGTCTCCAATGGCAACGCGCGAAAAAAACGTTAAAAGATATTAAATGCGCGCTTATTTCAATAGTTACCAGGGATACAAACAAAACAGAAACTTGTCATATTGACAGTTAACAGAACGAATTTATTTTCAGTACGGATGCGTTTTTTAATAATTTTAAGATGCAATCGTAGAAAAAATTATGTATGTATCACGAGCGTAAAGTGTCTTTGTTCCTCTTGCACTATTGCAGCTCTCGCATTCGGCTCGCGCTGCAATTACCGTGTTCGAGTAACAAAGAATCACTTTACGCTCTTAATACACAAATAACTATTTATTAATTTTAGTTTGCTGAAGCTCATTTCACCTGAAGCAACAGAAACTGGAAGAGTAAGGAATAATTGCAGAGCTGTTGTTATATTTGGGTAGCCCTCTTGGAGGTGTTGCTCATAAATAATTTTTAAAGTAGATTTAAATTTCAATTGCATTTTTCTCGATTTTTTTAAATATATAAGTATTATTTTTTTACATGGTTAAATTCAGAAAAAAATATGCAATCGAATAGTCCTATAATATGTATGTATCATGCTATTTCAGAAAATAGAATTTTGTGCCATAACTGGAAAACCATTGGTTTAAAAAAATATTTTACTACATAGTCTAGTGTACCCCTCAGATATGAATATACTTCCCAAATAACATGTTTTAATATGACTAATAATAAATAAAATAATCGCGATGTCCCATAAAAAAACAACCTGTATATTAATTGTTAAACGTTTAATGTTTAATGATAAATGATATTCTTAATTCTTAACCCTGTAGGTTATAAAATTGCCGAGCGCAGTGTCTAGTGCATAGTGCATACTAGACTATCTATCGTCTAGGGATGCGGAGAGACGAAGGCGGTCATAGGGAAGGAAGACGGACTACGCGTATACAGTAAACTGTACTGCCCACAGATAGTGTAGTATACTGACTGACACACACGCGATTTTGAAACACAGGCCATGTACTGTGCCAAGTAGTTACTTAAGAACTTTTTGTTACATATTACAGATTACAGGTTTAAAATTAGTTTAAAATATTTGAACTGTGTTCATAATTTTGCCGCCTCCAAAATTTTGCCGCCCGAGGCAGATGACCCTCCCTGCCCCCCCCCCCCTAGCTGCGGCCCTGGGTACAGATGATTACGAAAACCTCAAATATAATTTCAGTTGTTGGTCAGTAGCAAATAATTAGTTTACTTTTATTGGGATTTTGTTTTATAAAATATAGAAATCAGATTGTCACTTTGTGTAAAAAGAACCAAAACCAAAGTTATCAAAACACAAGACCCACACTGTTGCAGCCTTCAGCACCTCTTGTAGAACCCACCGTACAGGATGTACAATATGTTAGTAAACCTACTGCAAGCGGAATAATTCAAATTTTCTGATTTATTGTCAAAAGTAGATTTTATTTTAAATTCGTATAAATACGACTTGTCCAAATTTAAGGAATTATTACTTAATCTGTTTAACTCATTGCGGATCCTAGGGTCAAGTAACATTTTGCGTGACCAAACGATATTGGCATTCCAATCCGTTGGTATCCAACTAGTTTTTTAATTTAGTCACATGATTAAATTTTTACTTCAGAAGGGTTATTATTTAAGGATATTTACTCATTCTTGTGAAAAAATTAAAACATTGGGATAGTTTAAGATTTTAATTAGATTTCTCTTTTAAAAATATATACTTTCCTTTGTTATGTAAAGCATAATAATATTGTATCTAAAGTTTGAAACTACAACCGACATAAGAATCCCCCATGATCTCATATAACAAATTTTATTTTAAAGATAAGAAAGAAGACTGATTCACTTATGTTACGATACTACACATTAAGAGGTTAGCCATGATAGAATAGTTATCCGACAACAAAAGTTGAGAAAGCCCTGCAGAATCTTGTCATCTGAGCAACAACGTCAACCATTACACCAAATGTCCATGCCAGCGTTCCAGTCTACTGCCATTCAGGGGGGTGTGAGAGAATCCGGAAAGTCAGAAAAGACTAAATGAACAATGTTACAGTGGAATTCAACCGAGTCGGTTAATACTACTTCATTGCGGTACCAAGTAGTATCGTAAGCGGGGTAGAGTTGTAACTTCGCACTAACATCGGATAAATATAATTTTTTATGGAAATTTTAAATGTTGGATTAAAAGAAGTAATTAGTGTAAGTTCAAAACAATTTTAGTACTTGGAGCTCGTGGGCGGAAGACATTTAGAAAGTAAATTATTTCATTGCTTATTTTAATATAAATACGGCGACATTATCGCTAACAGAAGTCAATCAATCAAGTGTGCAGTCCATTCAGTCAGGCAAGTTCAGTTGAGACAAGAAGT
Source organism: Pterostichus niger (assembly GCA_947425015.1). Taxonomy (NCBI): domain Eukaryota; kingdom Metazoa; phylum Arthropoda; class Insecta; order Coleoptera; family Carabidae; genus Pterostichus; species Pterostichus niger. The sequence continues at coordinate 1,641,003 of OX380347.1, forward strand.
TCAGCAAGGACTCAGTTGTTAGTAGTGTTCAGTACTAATCACAACCATTTGAGGATTTGACTGTTGTCTCGTAGACTACAACGGTACAATAAGAGTGTAGATTAACAATTGAAAGTGAGTTGTTTAATATTGTCATTATTCACATAGCCGATATTCATGTTAAATAATTACTTTGTTATACTTTGAATAAGTATCTTATTAATTCATCACCGCTCAGTCACATCTACCATATACCCAAACACCACACACACACTATTAATCCTCTATCCTTCCCGTTACTTTGCTAATCTTGACGGATTATTTTAACGAATCATAGAATTAATGATAGTTGTGAAAATATATATTATAGTTGTAAACATTCTCGTGAATACTTTTCTGCTTTGCAATTAACTAGGTGTGATAAGTGTCGAAAAAGCATCCGTGGACAAAACTATTATAATAACCATTTAAACGCAGTGTGTAAACAATTAAGAATATGTTTTCAGTGTTTCAAAACATATAAAACTGATTAAAAAATAGACATGCGTGTGAAGAAATATATTGTAAACTTTGTGAAGATTATAAACAATCCGGACATTTATCTTAAATCTGAAAAGACAAGACACACTTAAAAGAAAATAGTTTAATAATTTATTATGATTTTGCAACACGTCAAGAGAAAAAGGTGGGAGAAAATAATATTCATAAAGTGAATTAATGTGTAGCTCAACATACGTGCTCAAATTGTTGCAATATTTCAGGATATAAAACATTTATGTAGCACGTGTGGTATTCGTAAGCATATATTAAGTATTGATTCGGTTAAAAATTTTCTAAATTAGGTTCTTTTACCTCGGACATTTTCATCTATAAATTGTATTGCTCACAATGCAAAGGCCTTTGATAGTCAATTAATTTGAAAATATTTAAGTGAAGAACTAAATATAAAAGTAATTTTAAATGGTACCAAAATTATTCTAATGCAGATAAATTACATTAAATTTATTGATTCATTAACTACCTGCCCATGCCCTTGTTGGCATTACCGAAAGCAATAGATTTACCCGGTACTTTAAAGATACAATGGAAAATCAGGATTATGTTGAACCACTTCCTTCAGTTAATTATTATGGAGTTGACAGCATGTCTATATCTGTACGATGAAACTTTTTGGAATAGTAAAACAAACAGGTACAAATAATATTATATTTAATATGGAAAAAGAGATCCTTGAGTATTGTTTGTCTGATGTTGATATATTGCGTCGTGCATGTGAAAAATTTCAAAAAAAAATTAGTTTAGATTGTAAAGTATATCCTTTTTCTGAGGATGTTACTATAGCGTCTGCTTGTAATCGTGTATTCCGCCGTTTATTTTTAAAACCAAATACTATTGAAATTTTACCTCAAGGAGAATACCGGTTAGTTGATAACCAAATAAAATTGCTTTAAAATGGTTAATTCATCAAAAAGATATAAGAGATACAACATGCTGGCAATGGTACAGAAACGGTACTTGACAATAAATTTAAAGTTGATGGTTATTATGCTGTAGATAAATTAGTTTTTGAATTTCTAGGTTGTTTTTGGCCAGGGTGTTGTGTTTATTATGTTATAGAACCAATCGAAATAAAGAATTATTTTATAATTCAAAAGAAACTTTAAAAATCAAAGAACAATGGACAAAATAGACAAAATCTGAGGTATAGAGTTATATATATATATATATATATATATTTGGGCATGTGAATTTAAAAATTATATGAAAAATGATAAAAACGTAGACCTACAGCTTAATAACCATGAGTTATTAAGTACTTTACTACTACATCCACGTGACGCATTTTTCGGTGGAAGAACAGACAACAATAAAAAAATTAAAACATTGAAATAATAAAATACGTCGATACGTGCTCTCTCTATCCATTTGTGTGTAAATGTGGCAAGTATTCTGTAGGCCAACCAAAAATTTTTGTCGGCACAGACTGTGATATATTGTACCCTAATAATGATATTGAAGAAATAGAAGGTTTGATTAAATGCACGCCTCCTGCAAATTTATTTCACTCTGTATCACCGCGGAAAGACCTTGGAAAACTAATGTTTGTTTTATGTCGGACATGCTGTGATAATTTAGAACAGACTGAGTGTATACATACAGATAATGATAGACAGTTTATGAGAACATTGATTGTGAACGAAGTGCGGCGCGCTGTTTCACTCGGCTACAAAATAATTAAAGTGCATGAGGTATGGCAATACGAAGTCACTGTTTACAATAGAGAATCAAAATTTGGTGGATTATTCGTTAGTTATACTAACACCTTCTTGAAAATGAAGCAAGAAACTTCTAGCTATCCAACGGACTGCGTTGATGATGCGAGCAAGACAGAATACATTCGTGATTATTACGAAAAAAAAGGAATACAGTTCGATCCGCTACAGATAAAAAAATGTTGGAAAAAGAGCGGTGGCGAAACTTTGTTGAATTCTTTCTGAGGTAAGTTAATTTTATTAAATTGCACTACAAAATATTAATATTTATTGTTTCTAATAAGTAAATTCGCTCAAGCTGAAACCCGACCCCACACAACAACAGTTTCGACTCCTGAGAAATTATACGAGTTACTTGCAAATCCTGTAATACAAGTGCAAAGACTTATCCCCGCAGGTGAGCGTATGTTGTAAGTGACCTGGTTACAAGAAAATGAATCTCTTGATCAGCTACGTTCTTCAACTTTATTATTACGGCTTTTACCATAGCCCAGGCCCGTATACGTTTGCATGAATTTTTGGAGCATCTAGGTCGTAGAGTTTTATACTATGACACAGATTCTATTATGTACTGTCAGTCACCAGGACAATATGAACCACAAGTTGGTAATTTATTAGGACATCTTACAGATGAATTAACCTGTTTTGTTTTCGGCAGGTACATAATAGAATTTGTTTGTGGAGGTCCAAACAATTTGCGTACAGAGTGTATTCTCCAACAGAAGATAAAATAGAAGAAACTTGCAAAGTAAACGGTTTCATGCTAAACTACAAAAATTCAAAAATTATTAATTTTAGTGCCATGAAAGATTTAGTTTTAAATAATAATATGCAGGATAATTTAGTAATAAGCTCTAATAATATAAAATGTACAACTTAAATCAAGTAAACTCCCGTTTTGATTATTCATATATATATTTTCTATTTGTTTGTTGCATTGTTTAGTAAAATTTTGATTATACCAAATTTGCAAGTTTAAATTACCTTTAAGTTATTCTTGGTTAATAATAATAATAATAATAATAATAATAATAATAATAATATATATATTTGTATCATAAGCATATATACACTTATTACACAGTGATCGGCAACAATATAATTCTACGGTAATGACGATACTATTCTAATACATTTAACAAGGTTAAGGTGATAGTATTACATGTTTAAAATAAATGCTCTAAGTTTTAGGGCTGATGTTACATAATTATGTATTTTATACAATGAATTTAAGTCTGAAAAATTGGACAGTAGCGATATAAGTGGGTTTTCAGCTTCGTAATTGGCTGGTGGTAACAGGTGGTCCCTGAAAGGAGTATATATTGGGCATCTGTAAAAGAAGTGATACAGGTTATCGTTCTCGTGAAGATAGCAGAGTGAACAGAGCTCATTAGCGTCAAAGGAATGCCAACCGCCTTCTACATAAAGTTTGAGTATGGTTTTGTTTGATACTCGGAGCTGAGAAATTAGTTTTATTATTTTGTAAGGAGCATCAGTGAGCATATATCCTCTTCCATCTAAGTAATGTGTGTACATAATATTATATGAGGAATTGTTGATTCGTTGTAAATCAGCTTCAGAGTATAATAGTGTGTATTTGTCAATTATATTACTTATTTCTTTCTTTATATCAAGAAAATTTTGTCTCTGCCATAGCCAATCGTAATTTATTTTGCTTAGCACTTCACTCAGCCTTGTGATCCAGTTGTAACTTCTCTTTCTTGTAGGATTGATATTATTTTTGTTGTTTATCTCTATGAGTCTTTCGTAACATACCTTTACGTATCTATTATCTGACATTAAAAGTATTTTGACCCAGTACTTTAGTATCCGTTTAATTATCCTGATTTCAATTTTGCTTTGGTGTGATTCATATCTGACTATGTAGTTTGGAGTTGTTGGTCCCCACCCCCAGAATGATTTAAAGAAATTCATTTGGCATTTTTCTAAGGCGTCAAACTGGTTTATTGCCCACACTTCTGATGCATATAGTATTGAGGGAATAAATACAGAGTAATAAAGTTTAGTTAATGTGTGGAAGCTATATATACCAGACTTTTTCATTATATTTTTCACTGCTCCAGTTGCCTTAAATGCTTTGCTAATAAATTCTTTTGTATTAAGGTAATATAAACCAGATGAACTGAATAAAATTCCTAGGTACATATATTTTTTAGTTTCGTTAATTTCTTTTCGTTGACAGAAATAGTGTTTTTTATTTTTCGGTGGACGTCCTAAATGAAAATGAAGGTATTTAGTCTTTGAGGAGTTTATTTTCAGATTGAGACTATCGCTATATTCTTCAAGAGTTTTTAGTTTTCGTTTTAAATCAATCGGATTTTTTGCAAAGATTACTATGTCATCTGCATATTGTAACGATAAAATGTCTGTTTGTCTATTTATATATATATATTCCTTCCAAACCCTTTGATCTAAAATATTTTTCTAAATCAGATATATAAATAGAAAATAATTGTAATTATATATTTTATTTTAATAAAAAAAATATTTAAAATTATTATTATTAAGTTTTATTAAAATAATGATTAAACATATACATTATAAATTCATCATTTTCAGCTTGATTATATTTATTAAATAATTTTACAAAATTATCATGTGTGTAACAAGTAATTCTAAATAACAAATACATTAAACAATAGTAACCACAGACAAATGTATTAAAACTTTTGTGTTCTATAACATATGGCGGACGTCAAAAGCTGTCAAAATACATCCCGCTTCCAAATCGGTCAATAAATATTGCTAGCCAGTGTGTCCCTGGCAATGTATCAGGATCAGAATTAACAATAAGAGCTCATGGAAAATTAACAATAAGAGCTCATGGAAAATTAACATGACGCGGCAAAGTATTTGCAGCTTATACACCATAATGACTTGTGTTTTTAAAATAATGTCGAAATATAGAATTGATAAATACAGAATTCATGTTTCTTAGTCTGAACGACTTATAGTTTGAATATATGGGGATTTTTGAAATGAAACATTTAAATAATTATTTTTATTTAATTTTATTCATTATTAATAAATTCAGCATAAATAACATAATTTATAGTCTGAGACAGGGCGTTTTGAAAGTCAACTTCAATTCTTAAAGAACCATGCCGTGTTAAATTCCAATGCAACATCGAATTTGCTGAAATGTTAGGAGTAAGGTCAAATAATGCTAAACAATATCTTTGAGGATAGCTTTCTCTGGAAATTCCATTTCCAGAATTTGAAAAATGGATGCCTTTCTCAGAGAATGGCTTTGCGGGTAATTTTTGTCCATTAAACAAAGTAATAAATAATTTATGTTGAAATGTTCAAAATTGAAAGGATTATCATAATCGCCATCGAATGCTTTGTTAAATACAAAACCCATTATACATCTCTTTGGCAACTGACCCAAGAAAATGTAATCTAACGATTTGCCTTGAATTCCGATAGGTATTGTAATCGCTTTCACATCGGCTCTCGTAATGGGGTATTTAGAATTATTTATTTCTAAAGCTTTGTTATGGGCAAGTAATAAACTTGGATTTAGTTTGAGGCGACGAACAAAGTAATGTTGCTTCATTTATTTGTACTTTGAAATCTGTCCCCGTAGAAATTAAATAAAAATTATCCCGTGAGCGTACTAACCTCACTCGCATTACACCATTTATGAAACAAATTTATGATTGAAAATATCTGCAGGTAGGTGACCGATCATATCAACATTTTACTTCTATCAGTAAATTTTTGCCTCTTAATAAATCCTGAATTACCACCAGCATCAGTATTATTCATTTGTCCCGAGTCATCAGAACTTTTGTGGGCACAGACTGTGATATGTTGTATCCTAATAATGATATTAAAGAAGTAGTTGGTTTAATTAAATGCATGGTCCTGCCTCCTGCAAATTTATTTAACCCTGTTTTACCGAGGAAAGTCCATGGAAAATTGATGTTTGTTTTATGTCCGACATTCTGTGGTAATTTAGAACAGACTGGATGTACACATACGTATAATGATAGACAGTTTATGGGAACGTGGATGTGGCGAAGTGCGGCGCGCAGTTTCACTCGGATACAAAATAATTAAAGTGCATGAGGTATGACAGTATGAAGTCACTGTTTACAAGAAAGCAACACTAGCAGGTGTCTTATTCGTTAATTATATTAACACCGTCTTAAAAATTAAACAAGAAGCTTCTGATTATCCAATGGCCTGCATCGATGATGTGAGCAAAACAGAATACATTCATAACTGTTAAGAAAATTAAGAAAATCAGTTAAAGCTGCTACAGATACCGAAATATTCTGGGAAAAGAGCGGTGGCGAAATTTATATTGAATTCTTTCTGGGGTAAAATAATTACTCCAATATCCTGACTTTTCAAAACCATTCAATTTAACTACTGTAATGTAGCAATATGCGCAGTCCTATCACAAGGCCCTGTCGGCAGCGATAAGCCAGTAGCTTACGCCAGCAGGACACTGTACTCATCCGAGACAAACTATTCGACAATTGAAAAAGAGCTTTAGCTTTTATTTGGGCAATGCAATACTTTAGACCATATCTCTTTGGACGAAAATTCACTATATTAACCAAACATGGTTTCCTGCAATGATTACACTCACTTAAACAATGTATTCAAAAACTTATTAGATGGCGTTTAAAACTAGAAGAATTCAACTACGAAATTATCTATAACTAAACACAAATGCAGTCGCACTTAGTAGAATTCCACATGACTCTCAAAATTCATCTCAGTCTGAATTAGAAAATAATTATTTACTAGAATATTGAAATTATTTAAATATTAAACAAACATACAGTAATGTCAAAACAGATATAATTGAAATTAAAGACGATTTATTTAATGCACCTGTTAACAACAGCTTAGCACATTGCGTAAGCAAAGATCTTGGATGCTTCAAGGAATTGCAAAAAAAATAAATATAAATTTAAAAACATTGACAAGCTAAAAAAACTAAATCCCGAATTACATAAATTAGTATATCTAATATACAAAACTAGATTTATAATCTATCTTATAACGAAAAACCACTACTTCGATAAACCATCTCTTCAAGACATATTCTACACCCTGTTACATTTCAAAGAATTTTGTTTTAAATATAACATGAAATATCTATATATTAGTAAACTCGCATGTAGTAAAGACGAGAAAGACTGGACAGATATAAAAATGATGACTCATGTTTACGATAATCTGACGACGTAGCAGATTTAAAATATTTGAGTTATTTTAATGTAATGCTAGTTTTCAAATTAGTTGAAATAAAATTTAACAATTATGGTTATAATAGAAGATTACTTTACGTCGACATTATACTAAATAGCGAAATTTATTGACTGTCTAGCATTCTGTAATGAGGGTCTAGTTAACTCTTTGTATTGAAAATTTAATTTTACTTAAAGAGGTATTTTGCAATGTTATTGTGTCCGACTGTAAGTTTTCACGTATAATGTTGTAGTTGAAAATGGCGTATTATTCCGTATATAAGAGAATGCAAAAAATCTTCTACAGTATTCAGTTACAGTAAGTTGTAGTGAATTATTCTATGTGAAATGTCTTTCAACGCAGCGTTAAGCCCGTCAGCCGTAGAGGGAAAAGTAAAAATTCTTTCCAACAATGTCGTACAAGAAGCTCGCCCGACCAACCATCCAGAAGCTTCAACATCATCGCCAGCTGCTGTAAATACCCAGGGGTTAATGGACGATATCGACTCGTTGGATATGACTTCGCACATTGTTGTCGAATACGCGTCTTCTTCAGCCATAACAGCAAACATGGAAGATATTTTTCCGGAGTACATAGTATTTCTTCGGAAGACGAAGAAGCGATGACCGCCCCCCCCCCCCCACGAAGAAGAGATGCGTACGAAGGTTGTCTTCTTTAGACGTGGAGAAGATTGCTGTAGAAAATTCGGGGTCAGAGATAGGTGAGCCATATGGGCAGGACCTTATCTGCAGCGAAGAGATGGCTGAGAGCCAAAGAGACGAGTTTTCGGGAGACTTCGACTTCAGCGATGAAGAAGAAAAAAGAATAAGGCTTGTGCAAGGACTGTTGGAAATCACCAGCTTTGCATTTCCTATCAATAAACATATGCACGACAACAATGATCGCCTCCTAGGAGGTGATTCGATACCGTTAGATATGGCGAGGCGAGTATTTTTAACAATAGGGGTTAACCCAAATCCCTCGCCTAAAGTGGTCGTGCGTAAGGTGATGAAAAAAACTTTATAGACATTTTAGATTTTAATAGGTTTATTCGGTATTTAATAATTACAAAATTAAAAAATACCTGAATAGAGTATTATTTAGCATATTGCCCTGAGAATAGCTTAAGTGTAGGTATGAGTATGGATGTTTAACAAATTTTGTTATTTTAAATAAAGAACACATAGAAAATTTAAATATGTTAGAAAATAAGGTAAATAATATAGTTAGTAATTTACAAAATATATATATATATATATATATATATATATATATATATATATATATATATATATATATATATATATATATATATATATATATATATATATAGATTTTTATAATAGCTACAAATTTTTTTTACAAAATGTGGCAATATATAGCATTCCGCATAATTTAGATTTATGAACTAGCTTGCATGTATGTGTATAATAAATTAGAATTTAAGAGTATTTATAATGAAATGTATATAATAATAATAATAATAATAATAAGATGCACAGAGATGTAAAAGCTGTACACACATTTATTTGGAGAGAAGAAAAATATATTATTTAATCAAATTTAATTGGTTCATTATACTAAATATTTCCTAGAAAAATATTCACGAATTTTTCGTTATTACGATTATTTACTTGTCTGTGAAAACCGATAAGGCAAGATACGGAATAGGTAGGTATTATAACTGTCAGACCGTAAGTATTCGTTAATTGTTCTCATACCCCTTATAAAGGTGCAGTTAATTTTTTTTTGTTAGTATACAAGTATTGTCAGTATACAGCATAGTGCAGTGTAGTTAAATATGGCAAGTCAAAACCAAGAAAACTTTGATAGATTTTTTCAAAATTGCGATGATCTAATGGAGGATCCACTAAATCAGCAATATTTTGATTCTTTTTATTACATCTATGAAAATATTTTACAAGCGAATCTACAAACTGGTGGTGCAAATTTGGAATCTGAAGACACTCACATTGTGAACACGAATCTGCAGACGGAAGACGAAAACTTGGATAGTGTAGCACCAAGAGCTCGCTTTATCCCCGTTGCCGATATTGAAAAACATTGTAAAAGGTTTAATGTAACAGGCAGAAGAATAACCTTCGTGTAGAAGACCCTCAGAAGGAGTTAATCCCCTTACATGGTTCCAGGACGGCATCCAGGACGTTGTTGCCTATGTGATAGAGACCGTTAATCCGAATGATTATGTCGGATTGATATTTCATACGCCGCGTTTGGAAAATGGTCCAGCGTGGTTAAGTTTTCGTCGGGCACATCAGCTGCATATGGATGTTGTGTGGGATGCACTTAAAAAAATATTGCAACGCAATAGAGAAATATTTTCCGATGGTCAATTTTCAATCGAAATGACTAAAGTGTCAGCTCCTTCAGGTACAGCAAGAGTACGTGGACATGGCTTAAGTTATGCTGAATTGTGTAGCAAGAAAAACGGCATTATTGAAATAAATAATCATAAAGACAATTTATGTTTACCGCGCGCGCTCGTGGTTGCAGAATCTTGGCAAAAGAAGGACCCCTGTTTTAAATACGTAGTAAAGGACGTGCATGGTTTTCAAGGTGCGAGAGCCCGCGAGCTGTTATTAAAAGCGGGGGTAAATATAAATGTAAATGGAGCGGGTATTCCTGAAATTACCGAATTTCAACGCTTTTAAACAGAATATAACATATGTGTATATGAATATAACAGTCGTGGAGAAGTGATTTTTGAAGGTGCAAGGGGAAAAAATCTGCCAAGATTAAATCTTCTGCACTATCGGAATCATTATTCGGTAATAAAAAGTCTAACTGCTACATTTACTTGTAAATATTTTTGTGAACAATGTCACGTTCCGTATAATATTAGAGGCGGGCATAGATGTGAAAATATTTGTTCTTATTGTAAATATTCGCCCGCGTGCGCTCCTACTTTAGATTTTATTAAGTGTGGACAGTGTGAAAGGAAGTTTCGAGGACAAATCTGTTTTAACAATCATTTAAAATTCATTTGTAAAAAAGTGCATAAATGTACAAAGTGTTTAAAAGTATACAATTTTTATATAAATAGACAACATGTGTGTGGCGAAGTATACTGTAAGTTTTATGAAACATATAAAAAACCCGGACATCTCTGTTATATTTTAAAAGACAAAAGTGAGTTAAAAGGTAACAGTTTATTTATATACTATGACTTTGAAACTCGTCAAGAGAAAAAGATTGAGGAAAATTTTGAACATGAAGTTAATTTGTGTATAGTACAACAGTCTTGCTCTACGTGTTGCAACATAGATGACATAAAACAAATGTGTACCAGTTGCGGTATTCGCCAACACGTATTTAATGAAAACCCGATCGAAAATTTTCTTTCTTATGTATTATTACCTCGGACTTCATTTTCATCGGTTATCTGCATTGCTCATAATTCGAAAGCATTTGACTGTCAATTTATTTTAAAATTTTTAGTCGAAGAAAGACAAGTTAAACCAAAATTAACATTAAACGGATGTAAAATAATGATGTTACAAATTAATAATATTAAATTTTTAGATTCGATTAATTATCTACCCATGCCATTATCAGCTTTACCAAAAGCGATGGATTTGCCTGATTCTTTGAAAAAGGGATATTTTCCCCATTTATTTAATACTTTGGAAAATAAAAATTACGTAGGACCATTACCTTCGCCTGAGTATTATGGTATAGACAATATGTTAACTTCGGCAAGACAAAAGTTTTTGGACTGGCATAACAAAGTTACACAGGAAAATTTTATATTTAATATGGAGAACGAGATAGTAGAGTATTGTGTGTCGGATGTCGATATATTACGTCGTGCATGTGAAAAGTTTCGAAAAAATTTCATTGACGACTGTAAAGTATGTCCGTTTACGGAAGCAGTTACAATTGCTTCCGCATGTAACCGCGTATTTCGCCGTATGTTTTTAGAACCAGATACAATAGGTATTATTCCTCAAAAAGGTTATCGATTAAAAGATAACCAATCTAAATTGGCATTACAATGGTTGATAAATGAAGAAAATACACGGCGTATACGTATTCAACACGCTGGACATGATAATGAAGCTGTAATTGATAATAAATTTAAAGTCGATGGTTATTATGCTCCAGCAAAATTAGTGTTTGAATTCTTAGGATGTTTTTGGCACGGCTGTGAGTTGTGTTACAGAACAAATAGAGATAGACAAGTTTTTAATTCTTCGAAAGAAACTCTGGAATATAAATATCAAAGAACAACAAATTAAAAGTTTAGGATATACCGTTATAAGTATTTGGGAATGTGAATTTCGAAAAATATTAAACCAAAATAAAAATTTACGAACTGAGCTTGAAAACCATCATATTTTAAATTTATTACCTTTACAGGCTCGTGACGCGCTTTTTGGCGGACGGACAGGAAATACTTGTTTACATAAAAAAATTGAAAACTGTGAAATAATTAAATATGTCGACGTTTGCTCTCTATACCCCTATGTGTGCAAATACGGAAAATTTCCTGTTGGTCATCCAAAAGTTTTTGTAGGTGCAGAAAGTAATACATTTTGTCCTAATAATAATATAGATCAGGTAGAAGGTCTAATTAAATGTACAATTTTACCACCATCTAATCTTTTTCATCCGGTATTACCGAAGAGAGCGCATGGGAAGCTTATGTTTGTTTTATGTCGTACTTGTTGTGATAATTTAGTGCAAACTGAGTGTACACATAACAATGAAGAAAGACAGTTTATCGGGACTTGGGTGGCGGACGAAGTGCGTCGCGCGGTTATGTTAGGTTATAAAATAATCGAAGTGCTTGAAGTGTGGCAGTATGAAGTAACTGTATATAACAGAGAAACAAGAACAGGAGGTTTATTTGTGGAATACATAAATACATTTTTAAAAATGAAACAGGAAGCATCTGGATATCCAGTAGAGTGCATCGATGAAGAAATGAAGAAAAAGTACATAAAAAATTATTATGAAAATGAAGGAGTTCAACTAGATCCAAGACAATTCCGGCAAAAGATCGCTAGCAAAACTAATGCTGAACTCTTTCTGGGGTAAGATATACGATTTTAATATAGAAATTATATTTTAAAATATTTTTGTTTATCTTAATAGGTAAATTTGCGCAAGCGGAAAACAGACCTAGTACTACAACAGTTTCATCTGCAGCGGAACTATATGAAATATTAGCAAATCCCGCTATCGAGGTACATAGAATCATCCCTGCTGGAGACCAGATGCTGTACGTGCATTGGACGCATCATACGGAAGCTATTGAACAGCTTAGAACAGTGAATGTTGTCATAGCGGCTTATATAACTGCACAAGCACGCCTTCGCCTGCATGAATTTTTGAACCCCCTAGGGAGTAGAGTATTGTATTAAGGCACGGATTCCATTATATACTGTCAGGCTCCGGGACAGAGTGAACCACCAACAGGTAATTTCCTAGGTGATCTCACCGACGAATTGTCATGTTACGGACCAGACAGTTATATAACGGAATTTGTGTGTGGGGGCCCAAAAAATTATGCCTACAAAGTGTATTCGCCCCAAGAAAACAAGTACTCTGAAGTTTGTAAAGTGAAAGGTTTCACTTTAAATTTTAAAAATTCACAGCAAATTAATTTTAGTTCGATGAAAGATTTAATTCCTAATAGCGATAGACAAGGCTTAGTAATAACTTCTAATAATATACGGTGTACAGATAACCATAGAGTATTGACAAAAAAAGAAACAAAGACATTTAATATTAAGTTTATGAAACGTAGATTAATTGATAGCACTGAATCTGTACCTTACGGCTTAAAGAAAATAAAATTAAAATAATATTTTAATTTACTTTAGATTTTATTCTTCTCTAGTTTATGTAATCTATTTACTTTTAACTGTATTTTTTTTTATTATATTGACTCATGCATGCCCAATATCTGTATAATAGTGTATAGAATGTATGTACATAGGTGTATGAAATAATGTAATTTTTTATATAATTAAAATCTTTTATTAAAAAAGTTTTATTTTATATATATTTTATATAGGATATATATATGAAATGTGTATATAAATATGTAGGTAAAATATAAAACTTCATGTTAAAAATGAATTTATTTATTAAAATATTATTAAACATGTATCTTAAAAATTTATTTTCTTATAACAATTTATAAATAAGCAATCCATATGGCCTTTATACAATATAAATAATAATTTTTAATTATTTTCCTTATTAAAATAATATTTAAACATATACTTTATAAATTCATCATTTTCAAATTGATTGTATTTGTTAAACAATTTTATAAATTTAATATGTGAATAACAATTAATTCTAAATAGCAAATATATTATACAATAGTAGCCACAGACAGATGAAGTAAAACTTTGTAGGTGACGAGTATTATATGTCCATTTTCGAGTATTTCTTTGTAAAAACTCAATGTGTTCTTTTACATATGGAGATTGTCCAAAACTGTCAAAATACATTCCGTTTCCTTGGCGATCAATAAAAATTGCCAGCCAGTGCGTACCAGGCATCGTATCAGGATCAGAATTAACAATAATGGCACATGGAAAATTAACATGGCGAGGCAAATTATTTGCTGCGTACACGCCATAATGGGCTACGCTTTGAAAATAGTATTGAAATATAGATTTAATAAATACAGCATTCATTATTCTTTGACTGAAAGGCTGTTACTTTGAAACTAACTCTGAAATTAAATTTTACAGTAATATAAGGGAGCTTTTGAAATGAAACATTTTAATAATTATTTTTATTTAATTTATTTATTATTTATAAATACAAGTATATGAATAAACTAATTACCATAATCTACAATTACATTTCAATTTTTTATCAATCTCAATAATATTATCAAATTCAGCATAAATAACACAATTTACAGTTTGGGTCAGGGCCTCTTGAAACCCAACTTCAATTCTTAAAGAACCATGACGTGTTAAATTCCAATGTAACATCGAATTTGCTGAGAGATCGGGAGTTAGGTCAAACGCTGTTAAACAATATCCTTGGGGGTAACTTTCTTTGGAAATTCCATTTCCAGAATTTGCAAAATGTATACCTGTCCCCGAAAATAATGTATTGTACATTTGAATGTATGCTGCTTTGTTTCTAAACGAAGGCTGCAGCGGTTTTGAAGGTAATTGATGTCCATTAACACAAAGTGCTAAATAATTTATATTGAAATGTTCAAAATTGAAGGGATTGCTTTTATAATCGCCATTGAATGCTTTGTTAGATACAAAACCAATTATACATCTCTTCGGCAACTGACCCAAGAAAATGTTATCTAACGACTTGCCTTGAATTCCGGTTGGTATTGTAATCGCTTTCACCTCGGCTCTCGTGATGGGGTATTTAGCAGTATTTATTTCTAATGCTTTGTTATGAGCAAGTAAGATACTTGGATTTAGTCTGACGCGACGAACAAGTAATGTGGCTTCATTTATTTGTACTTTGAAATCTGTCCCCGTAGAAATTAAATGGAAACTATCCCGGGAGCGTACTAATCTCACGCGCATTTCGACACCATTTATTAAAAATTTTTCTTGATTAAATATATCTGCATGTAAGTGCCCAATCATATCAACATTTTTACTGTTATCCGTAAATTTTTGTCGCTTAGTGTATCCAGAATTACCACCAGCATCAGTATTATTCATTTGCCCGGAATCGTCAGAATACCACAAAGATGAACTGAGGTGAGAATGTTTAGCGTCTTTACCATAATTCAATAAAGTCTCAATATATGTTCTATATGCATAAGTATTGTTTGGTGGTGATACTAGTTTCTGATTTAAATATATATCAATCTGACTAAAAATTGAATGAAGCCAATTGTTGACTGGCCCCACGTTGTCTGCTTCAAGAATTGCAGAGTTATCAGATTTAGTAATTTTTACATTTAAATATAACATAGTTTGTGATAAATCTATATATTCCTCTCCATGGCCAGGTATAACAAATTCTAGAGGTCCATCTTCAGTGATGGATGATAAAGGTTTATAATTTACCCACTGGCCACTTTCAATGTTTGTCTGCGTGGGGGGTAAAGCGAATAAGTCTAATTCCGTTTTGACACATTCGCAGGATTAAGCATGTAAAAACGCCATTTTAATCAAATATGTCTATCACTCTAGAATGTCTTTTGTTCTTTACTCTAGCAGGTGAAGTTTTAGAATGAACATGTTTCTTAATTAGTCGTTTCTTTTTATAACCAGACCCATTCATTAATTTCTCAATTTTATTTTCAGCTTTACGTTTTAAATTAATCCCCGTCTCCGCTACACGTTGCTTGAAAGATTCCGTAGCTGGGCGATTTTCACTTAAATCTCCCAAAAATTGTATTCCCGAACTAAGAGCTTGTTTTCCGACGGCTCCAACACTTTTTTTAATTAAGGGTACAATACTTCTGAATAATCCACTAAAAAAACTTCCAAGTCCATGACCTCTCTGAAATTGATTTCCTTTAAACACAGGCCCGATACCACTTCCCGCTTGTAATTTATAGTATTCTTGGAAGGGGCAGCAGCCTTTCATAATGTAGAGCGTCGAAAATGAAGTTTAATGCATAACGGTCCAAACTCAAATGGGGCCGCAAATCCATCGTTGCATCTAATATCTATTTCAATGTTTGAAAATTCTCTTCTTAAAACGGGGACAAAATGCGGTTGCGTATATGAAATCATTTGATTTGAGCCAAACACATATTTTTCAGTATTAACCTGTACAATTCTTAAAAGTTGTGTAACTACATCGCATACTAATTGAGGCTCAATAATATCGCTATAAATGTATAACTGTGGTGCTATACCTAACATCAGATTAGGTAAATTGATTGAAGTTCTCTGATGGTATATGTCGGTAAATGGTGGATAGCCTAACTGAAGTGCTAATCTTGGTGACAATTTTACTGAACATACTTCAGAACGTCTAATTTTTGCTTCTACTCGATTTTCTGATGCCATATAAGTGAATGTAACATATTTATTAATTTTTTCATTTAAATTCAATTCATGTAATACGCTATCAACGCTAATGTAATTTTTTGAACAAATTTTTCCTTTTTCAATGCTTACCACTACGCTTTTTTCTCTAATATTTTCTTTCTTGGTCATGATAAAAATTTTATTTTCTCGGTTGTTAATATTATAAAAAGAGCATGGGTAAATAATTTCAGCTAAAGCCACTTCCCAAGATCCATCTAACTTTATATTCTGAGGTAGTTGAGTTGTAAATTTTGTAGTTTTATTATCAGGAAAATATTGCATTGAACTATTACTAGGTAGTGTTATAAAAAATTCTTTATCATTCATTATTTAATAATTTAATTTGGTTTGCGGGTACCCAGGAATTAAATTTGTCACTGTAACCTTTCCATTTGATTAGTAGCTTCTTTCTGCTGCCAGAACCTTTTGTTGTCACTATTTTATCTATTTTATAAGTTGTATCAGCTGTTATGTTTACATGTTGTAATTCATGTTCGTACAAAGTGCCCTCTATCATTTCATTATTCAAATCTTTTAATTTGTAAGCAACGGGGTTTCTTCTTTTAATACCACAAATTTTAAATAATTCTTCACTCCAATTTGCCTCCTATCCTTTTTCAAATATATGTTTGTATTTTGATATTCGAACTGTATCACCAACTTCAAACTGTTCCTGGGGTTTTTTTATACTTTGTTTAATTTTATACTGATTACTCCATACCTCTAATATATTGTTCTCGTTTACTTCGCGTGGCGCCATTTTAAGGGATCTATGTATAGTTTTATTATAAGATGAAACAAGTTCTTGTAATATATCTATATATTTAAATGTATTTTTATAAGTAAAGTAGCGATACATTCTAGTTTTTAATGTTCTATTAAATCTCTCTACAAAGCATGCTTTTACGTCTGGATTATGAGTTACATACAATTTAATGTCATTTTCTTTTAAAAACAATATCACTGATTTGGCAATAAATTCTGATCCTTTATCGGTCTGTAAATAAAGTGGTTTTCGTTCTCTAAATATCTTTTTAAATGCATTAATTACTGTTGTAGGCTTCTTGTTTTCTAACGGAATCGCCCAGGTATATTTACTAAATACATCAATTATTGTCAAAATGTACTTGTAGTTATTGTTGAAACGGCTTAGTTTTCGCATGTCATTTAAGTCTGCCTGATATAAATAATTAATATTTGAAATTTTATATCTGTTTCTGGGAAATCGTTGTCGAGCAGGTATGTGTAATGTGTCCGTATCGTGAGTGCTAAGCCATCTTAATACTTTTTTATTGTTATATTGTCCTTTTACAGAATTGATTAGATTACTAGCTCCAGAAAAACCAGCTGGGTGCCCTGGATCAAAATAAATTTTAGCTAACTTTCTATTCATTATTAAAACGTAAATCGCTTCCAGCCAATTTTTTTAGGTTTTCAAAATGCAATGTCGTCTTCATGTGATTCGTCGTCAGTATAATTAGTTAATTTTCTTTTATTTCTAACACGTTTCTGTTTAGGAGAATCTGGTTGAATTATTTTTTTTCTTTGTGGATTTTTAACTAATTCTAAAGGAACATTAATAGTTTTTAATGCTTTCACAAAAGTTTCCCAGCCCTCAGGATTGCTACGTTTCCTATATCTTACAATATCTGCTACTAAATCTGATATATTTGAATTAGGTATCTCTGTATTATTTATAGTAACAACACCTTTTTCATTCCAAGTAATTATATTTTCGCTGGATTGAATAATTTTTTCTACTAATAATCGAGCTTTTCCTTGATGTGATCTAGGAATAACTTTAACAATATTTTCTACTTCGTCTGGTTTCTCTGCTGGTAATTTTGGTTCTGTACTAATATCATTTTCAATCGCTATTTTTATAGGTAGTCGGGATTGTTTTTGAAAGTATCTTTGCAAAATCTCGTGATACAAAGTCCATTTTTCATAATCTGGCAGATCTGCATTTAAAATATTTTTCATATCATTATCAAGTTGGCTGGATATGTCTTTGTTATTATTATTATTATTATTATTACGTAAACGGTTTAAATTTTCAGGCGATATTAGTACCATTTTTTTAGTATGTTCCATTTTAATTTTTAATGAAACTGCTTAAAACACCTGATATGAGAGGTGCTAATAATAATGGCAAGAATGCTCCACCGGTCTGTATTAATATACGTTTCTTCTTTTTCCAAGTTTCGCCGCGTTTCGTAAGTTTTCTTAAAACGATTTTATGTCTTTTGAGGTCAGTCTGTTGTTTCTTACTGAGACAGATTTTTCCGTGTAAAATATTATAAACACATTCACAAATACATCTAACTGAATTACAGTCCGTGTTTTTTAATAATGCTAATCTATATTTAGGTTTTAATTTATGCAGAGCTCTGAGTAGTTCCACGTTGCTGGTTACACTTTTACTCATTTTTATGATATAATCTCGGGCATATTAGTACCTCTGTATTTATACTTTTTTCGGGGTAGATAAACATATGTCAATCCGTCACCTGATGTACGAAACCGTAACCAATCGGGCGTATTTTGTTTTAAGTCAAAAACTATGTAACCGTGAGGTTCAAATGTTGCATCAAAATAAGCTTCTTGTACAAATTTAATATTTTCAAGGAAAACTTGTCGTGATAGGTGCATAATTTGTGCTTTATCTCGAGGATTTTTAAAATAAATGATATAATTTGCATTCAGAGATGTATCCCTTTGACCTTTTCCTTGGTGAAATAAATTTTGAGTAAGAAAAAATACAGATAAATTTTTGTGATGAGACCATTTCGTGAATATATCTACTACGCGGTCATCTGATTCTCTCATTAAGTCATCAATTATAATTAACTGCGGATGATTTCCATCCATATTTTCTACATCGGGAAGTCCTTCACGAAATTCTACATTTTCAATGGTGTTGTATAAATTTTGCCAAGTTCCGTAATGCCAACAAATTTTTGAAAACACTGTATCACTTACACTGCTAATATTAGTTATAAAATTATTTACAAAGTATGATTTGCCACAGCCTGATGGTCCTGCAATTATAGCCGAGAAAGGGTGTTTAAATTTAGTACACATGATCCCGACAAGATGCTTAATACAGTACTGTTAAAATAAAACTAAATCAATTATATATATATATATATATATATATATATATATATATATATATATATATATATATATATATATATATATATATATATATATATATATATAACAGATTAATGTTTTTAATTGGTTGTATTTATGATTAGAAATAAATAAATCAACACATGTTTATGTCATTTGAAAATATTTATTTTAAATAATTAGGTAAATACATATCTATTCATTTATAATAATTTTACTAGATTTGTAGAGAAAAATTATGACGGTAATTACATTATGACTCTGATAATCTGACAGCGTGCAGCGATCACTATAGAATTTAAACTACAGTATAGTGATGAAGAATAGAAAGACAAAAGCCTGTATGTTGCGAAAGTAAAACTGAACAATTTTATAAAATATTTATTTAAAATAAATTTACATATTTTACAACAATATTATAATTGTACAAATTCAACCAGCCTTGCTTTTTTACCCGATGAACCATAATTTTTAGTCCCTGTATATTTTATGGCTAATTCTGGAAACTTTGTTTTCAATTCAGCAATATATTCATCTGGTAAATCATCGAATCGTCCTGGAAGATATGTAACAAATTCTTCGCATTCGACAATCACTTTTCTCCCCAATCCAGTTGTAACAGCTTTAATATCAAATCATTTATATACTTTATTTATTTCTAACTCAGTTAGAATTCTTCGAGGTTTTATATTGGACAGTTGGCCTTTCTCATTCAACTTGTTGAAATCCATTTCTAAACCAAACAATTGTTTTAATAACACAGGTAATAATTTATAATAATATTCTTACCTTTTACAATGCTATGAATACTCCGTGCCAGCAATATCAATAATGTAAAAATTTTAAACTACACTTCCACATTTATACAGTCGTAATACAAAGTATACACATATTTTCAAACTAATTAATATCACAAACAATAACGTCACAAATATTTTAAATATTTACGTCAACAACAACAACAACTCATTAGCAACAAATTCCAAAAATAGGCTGGCGCCACTAATTACCTTTTAATTAATCGCCTCAGGCACATTCCGACGGGTAGAAAGATGTATATCATACTACTGTCACTTCATACACAGTTGCAGAAAAATAAATGAACATGTAGGAAAACAGGAGAATCCTGCTGGAGTTATTTGGTGCACAATTATTCAAAATTAGAAATGGCTAAATATCAATTTTTGTTTCTAAAAGTCATGAGAAACATGTGGTGTTTGATATCAAATAAAAAAAAATGAAATGGAGATTTCGAGCAAAATAGTCAAAAATTGTGAACGATACATTGTCAATTGTTTTTCCCAAAAGTTAGTAGTTAATAGTATTAAATTAAATGTATTGACAAGGATGTGGAGTAGAATAATCTAAAATTATCATCGACTAATTGTTGTTTTTTTTTTTCTAAAAGCCATTAGAAACCTCTTCGTGTATGTTCAATAAAATAGCCAAGATTTGTAGGCGACTGAGTGTAATTTGTTTTGACCTAAAACGAGGTGATAGCCAATCAATTTCTAAAAATTAGTAAAACAGTATTTTATACAATATCAACACCCGACTAGGTGGAGTATAAAGCAACAGATTTTAAGAAATACTATTCTTCAGGGTTCGTGGAGCCTAATAAATTATCTAATTAAATTAACTAAATGTCATTTAATTCCTGTCAGATGTGTGATGTTTTCAGCATATTTTATTTTTATAAGTTTGAGGGTTAAATTTTATTGTAGGATATTTCAGGAGGGCTAAAAGTTAAAGCAAATATGAATATTTTATAGTTCAAACATTCTGTAAGTATTTACATATTTTATAGATGTTATTGACAAGAATATTTATCTTCATTCATACTTGGATATTTTATTTTGAAATGAATGAATATTTGTTTCTCGAACACAGTAAACTCTTGCAGATATTAGAACAACAGTTTCAGGCTAATTTCAGTTATGAAATACGAATCAAGTAGCATAAAAAATATTTACTTATATTTCAATTATATTTATTGGTTAAATGACATACGAAAATGCACGCCAATTTTGTCAAATGAAACTATTTTATTTTGTTGAAAATATCTAAAAATTGTTTATGCTATTTCTTCATATGTTACAAGTATTGATTCCGCAGGTCAATTACAATTAGCATATATTAAATTGCATAATATTCAGTCATAATGGAATATTTTAATTTATTATTATTTTATAAAAATATTTCTTTTAACGACTTAAATGTTGAACATTTGGGCTTTACTCACATCTAGAATTTAAAAAAATACTCTAATTAAAATAATCCATTTATTTATATTACTATTTATATTCTACATACAAAAAAAGAAAGAAACGGCCACCATTGCGCATGTTGCTCATTTTACACTTCAAACACGATATAACGCTAAAATAGAAACATTAATTAATTTGTGGAAAATGTTTTCATATAAAAGACACATTTTAATTATTATTTTTAGACTTAATACAAAATATATAAACTGAATTGGCATCTAAAGCCGTGTTGTAGTGGTGCGATGAACAGTGGAAGTGCGAGGCAGTATGTCCAGAGCTATCCAGTCCGGCGTGGCTGTGTGGTTAGCCTGACCGGCAGCGAGCATTCTGGCTGCGGCGCTAGATGACGCACACTCCACTTCAGCAGACAAGCGCTGCAACATACCAACACGTTCACAAATTATTGCAAAATATTCACATAAGTTACCCTTAGTTTATACAGTGAATTTATTTGTTTATTTATGCTGCTCTGTACAACATAAAATTTACCCAAATTACAGTATAGAAAAAGGGGAGAGAGCAGATTCAATAATGACATATGTTCAACCACAGGCCGTTACTCGTTTACTGTTTGAATTAAGTAAGTAAGTAAGTAAGTATTATAGGAGACTTCTTGTTCTTCATCATCATTCTCAATATAGTTTGAGACACGTTGAAGTAAAGATGTTGAGAAAAAAGAACTGCAATGTTTGTGATTCTACGGTAAGTCTTTTATATATCATTAGTAAGTCATATGTGGTATGTATAAGTATTTGTCATCCTCAAAAATCAATGCTATGAAACTGTTCTAAGCTTAAAATAATACATGTTGGTATAAAGTATGGGGTACATTCAATCACCTCACTCGGGGCACTTTCAACCGCTGGTTCAATCAGCTTCATACCTTGGCCAGAAATTTAAAGTTAAATTTATTGAACTTCATTTTATTTTTCAGTTTGTAAGAAAATATAAAAATAAAACTAACAGAGCGATTATATATATAGATGAAAGTATTATTAAATATGTTAATGTGGTGAAAACTGTTTGTAGATTGTTGGAATCAAACTCAGGTTTTCAAATCCACAGACCGACTCGATACCACTCAGCCAGCTACCCTATCATACGTTATCTAAGTATGTATTTAAGTGCAACATTAATTGATATTCTGAGCACTCGTTTAAAGTTCTGGTTAATTAGTTTAGACTCTGCTGTATATTTGACAACGTAACGTTAACTGTCAATTTAGAGAAATAATTCCGCTATATTGTCTATGTATTTAAAATTTTTGTAGTGTTTTATACGTCAAAAAAAGTTAATATTATTGAAGTATAGATGTCAACGTTTACTGTATAGTTCGCATTTTAATAAATATACAATGTCTTGGTTTGTTTTTAGGGCCCCGGCTAGATCAGCGATGCTATTAAACAGCCATTTTACGAACTATATAAAACATAATTAATCACCTTAAATATTGTTATTACCAATCTAAGGGCAGGTTGTTTACCTCATTTGGATTGTGTAGCAGATCTTGGAGCGTGCCGACAAGACACGAGAACGTGGGTCTGCTTGACGGCCGCTCGCACCAGCACTCGCGCATCACTTGGTAGCTGCACACATAAACACCGCTCATACAATGTCACACACACTATGTGCTCTTCTCTTACATTTCCCTTGTGGAGTACTCGGGCCGCTCCAAGCGGTAGCCACTCTCCAGCTTCCGGTAGAAGCGGAAGTCCGCGTCCAGCTCGGCGTACGGGGTCCGCGCTAGGCTGAAGAGCTCCCACAGCACTACGCCGAATGCCCACACGTCGGACTGCGTGGAGAACGTCTTGTCTCGGATGGACTCGATCGCCATCCACTTGACCGGCAGCGGCCACTGTTGGAACACATACAATACTTGCAGCTGCACACAAATAACACTATACAACTGTTGCTCACTTGAGATGTCTTCTTGTAATAACCACTAGAGCTTAAAGTCTTCGACAGCCCGAAGTCACTAATCTTCACCACGTAATTCTCGTCCAGCAGAACATTTCTCACCGCTAGGTCTCCGTGCAGGATTTGCTTGGAGGCGAGGAACTCCATGCCTCGCGCCACTTGCAGCGCCCAGCGCAGCAGCTGCAGCGTGCTAACGCCGCCCGAGCCACGACTAGCCGCGTCTAATGCACACACACACAACATATGATGAATATTTAATATTTAAACTTAAACAGATCGATTCCGAAAAGAATTTTTTTAGCCAATCTTCAATTTTGGCTAAACTAACCTTACTCAAATCCGACATTGAAAAGTTTTCCTAAATCACATTTTAAAAAGTTAACTGTAACAGAATTATATTTAGGTTTATTAAAATTATTTAGAGAATATGGTTTAACATAATTTATCTTAATCAAAATTTAAGATTAACTAAAACTTTTAAAATATCGGTCTGTATATGAATACCTTGTAGGGAATTGTTGTCATAATCGGGGAAACAAATGAGTTCCGTATCTGGATCTATTAAATTGTCGAAATTACAACGGTTTGCCCTGAGATAGTTGCTAAGGCTGCCATGTTCACAATATTCAATTACAAGAAGCAGATTTCCTGAAAAAGTTATTGTGATATTTGAAATATTTAATATGAAATTGAATTTTTGTTTACCTTCCGCAATTTTGTCTGTACACGCACCCAACAGATTGATCAAGTTGACGTGCTTCTCAAGATGACTCATTATTTTGAGTTCACATATTAAAGAATTTAATTCAATGACGTTACAGTTCCGGTGAAGCATCTTGACGGCAACAGTTTTTTCTGATTCTCCGTCAAAAAAATTTGTAACTGTTGCTTCGACCACAAGTCCAAAATAACCTGAGCCCAAATTACATCCTGCAAATAAATTAGTTTTCGTTGTTTCTTATAAATTAATATACCGGGTGTCTACTTTTTTTTTGTTATATAGAAAATTCAATGGTAAAATTTTCATTACGCCATAAATTTTTCCCTCTTAATTTTAAAGCAAAAGTTTAAATACAAAAGTTGTTCAGAATTAAAAACTGAGTCCAACGAGCCCTTATATAATGATATACGACGATCTTGTCACGAGATACAGGTAAATTAAAATTTCCATCTTTAAGCTGTTTACAGAGTGCCATGAAAAATAAAACAAATAATAGTATTGTTTAGTATTCTTTGAGTTTGACAGTTTGTGTTCTTTTAATTGTTACTTTGGTTTCATTAGGGTTAAAATAATGGAAAGATTTACTACAAATGAAATTCTTTCCAATATTTTAATCTTAATGAAACCAAAGTAACAATTAAAAGAACACAAACTGTCAAACACAAAGAATACTAAACAATACTATTAATTGTTTTATTTTTCATGGCACTCTGTAAATAGCTTAAAGATGGAAATTTTAATTTACCTGTATCTCGTGACAAGATCGCCGTATATCAATAAATAAGGGCTCGTTGGTTTTTAATTCTGAACAACTTTTGTTTTTAAACTTTTGCTCTAAAATTAATAGGGAAAAATTTATGGCGTAATGAAAATTTTACCATTTAATTTCCTATATATATAAAAAAAAAAATAGACACCCGGTATAATTGCTTACCTAGTGCAATTAAATGTCTTGGAATTTCCCATTTTGTATCATATGACAGCAACGCATGCTCCGATATGTTTAAATATGGATTTACACGTTGTAATTCTCCAGCTTTAAATCTAGTGAAACCAGCTTCATATAAAGCTTTTCGCCATTTCTGTAGAATAAATAAACATTCAGGTAAGTATTTCTAATTACAAATTAATTTCAAAACTGTACCTTGTGTTTATATATCCTTCTTTCTAGTAAAACTGAAGCAACAATAATCAGAATAATCAAAAATAAAACTATTCCATAATAAGGAATGAATGAAACTGAAAATAAACATGCAAATCCTTGATTTTAGATAACTGATAGCCTAAACCGAATTATTAAATATTTTAAAAGTAGTTTCGGTACTCCCAAGGTTAAGGTCAATGCATGCCTGCTAACATTTGCACGCTTAGTTCGCGGGATATAAATAGTATTTTGAAAACGAATGTATTCTGATGATAAAACAAAAAGTAAGATATAGTTTGGTCATACATTAAATTAAATGTACTATAAGTACTACAAATATTTTGATTGCGCGCGAGTTTACACAATACCTGTCTGCAAACGCAGGTTCACGGCGCGAGAATCTCGTCCAAATAGATTTTCTGCTATGCAAGTGTAGAGTGCAGCGTCAGACCGGTGTACATAGTAAATAGTGAGTTCTGAATTGTCAGCAGCGAAGCCAATGTGCTGACCAAGTCTTCGTACTTCAGTGGTATTCTGTAAAGGTAATTATTCCTGTTAGAGATTGAATGTATCGGGACTGGTTGGTGTACCTTCATCCAGGTGATCACGGGTTTCGGATCACCGGCAGCAGAACATGTCAGGTTCACGGTGTCCTGGAGTACCACGGTGATTTCTTCCTGATCTTTGAAGCTACTCGTTACAATTCTGGACTTTTCTCCTTCTAAAATTACCACAATTATTTATTATTAATGTTAGTTAGTATTTCATGAAGATAAAATATTAACTTACTTTTAACCAAAATATGTTTCGTTGTATAATTTCCTCTATTTGTAGAATAAAATACATTACATGAGTAATTTCCTTGATTTTCCTCCGTTATGTTGTCAAATTTTAAAATGATTTCACCAGTTGTATTCCTGATGTCTCGGATATATTCTATCTTCAAGTTCTGTGCGATATAAAATACATTAGAGAAGTCATAAAAGGATTATTATAAGCAGAACCATTACTTGAATATCTGTATGGTTTGGTGTTATCCAGGACATTCGGAAGCCAATATTGTGGTTAACAGCCACTTTACATCGTAGAACTAATGGTTGTCCAATGTATGCGTAGTCGTATGTCAAATTCTGTATGACTGGTCTTCTTACACCAAATTGATCTACAAATATAAATGTATCTACTGAGTGTTTGGCGACTCCGCCATGGATTTATACTCGGCAGACTGGTATAGGCTTGAGTAGTCAGGCGCACAAATTCCATTTGTTTGTAATGTATGTAAGTTGAAAGTGTATGCTCACAAATATTCAGTTTAGTGTATTATTAAATATGCATACCTACTTCTTCCATAAGGTAACAGTTAGAAGCCAAGTTACTTTGTATTTTGCACCACATTTCTTTTTAAGACAAGTTTCATATTAAATGTAAATATACAAGAATACTCGAAGTTTTATTTTTTCTTTATTTCGTGGATGTAAATATGTATATTATTTGTCCAAAATAAATAGAAACATGGACATTTAACATGGAATAATATATTGTAATATTTGTAAGGAAAGAGTTTTGCCTACGTGTGTTACATACAATTTTTTTCAACATTAAACGTGAAATTATTATATGTGTATTAAGAGCGTAAAGTGTTTCTTTGTTATTCGAACACAGTAATTGCAGGGTGAGCTGAAGGGCGAGTGAGGGAAATGACATTTTCACATGTAATATTGACAAAAATAGATTTTTGTCAAATAAAAGATATCCGGCAAACACTTATGCTACCTAATTGCACATGATAATAGTAAATCTCACCGACACACGTTACTCACTACAGATTACCTAATTTTATGTTCACAAATGAAAGCAAATCGACTGTGACAATAAATGAGGTACGTAATGTCAAGTGTGTAGCTAATGCTAATGATAATTTAAAATATTGTGATAAAAATGCTCTAATTTTTTATATTTACAATAACTCCAGAGGTGCTAGCCGAAACCAGAATCCAAACCGTTAACCGAAAAAAAAAGAACTGAAACTAAAACGCGCCAAAATTTTAAACCAATACGAACCCGCAATCGAAAGCAAAACCGTTTTTATTTATCGGTTAAACCGCATTATACTAAGCGTATTTTTCTTTGTAATTGAAGGTAAAGTGTAAATCTGAATGTTTAAAATAATTTACAAGTATTAACTTTATTGCATATTGATTGAATTCATCCCGCGACCTTGACATGTTGTATATTTTTGTTTGTTGCTGTACCTGGGAAAGAATAAAACGCTGATTAGCGTTGATCGCTGACCGACGTTAAAGAACGCTGAAACCCGCTGACCCATAGTTGATATCCTCTGATATATAGTAAATAATATCAAATTAAGCCAAACAAGTAATAATAATTAAAATATTTTATCCCGGCATCGTCATCCGTCGACACATGGTTGATACCCACTGATTTGAGATGATGCTAATTACAGTAATGTAAATGGTGACATCCGTAACTCATAAACTGTATGTACGTGTTTTGTATTTTTAAATGTAAAATGGACTTGCGCAAAAGTTTCCAAATTAGTTTATTTTATTTTATTTTATTTTATGTTACGCTGTACAACAGGAATTTAATCCCAATTACAGTACAGGGTCCGCACTCACCGAGCCGCAGTGTGATAGTTTATATAATTTTTAGCTTGAGTGCGATTCGAACTCGGGATCTCCGGATTCGAATTCCGTATCGCTATTCACACCACCGTACTGACGGACCCAAAATATCTCAAATCAATGTTATAGAGATTAAATAAGTTAGCATAAGATTTGATTTTAACATTTCATAAATGAAAAAAATCAGAGTTAAAGTTTATTGAAAATACGGGTGGGTCTCTACCAGATCGACATTGACATAATAAACATCCGTTGCTTATCGGCCTAGTTTTATTTACACCATTTTGAACAGAGACAAAGATCAAGATTAAATGTGTTTGATTTGATTTTACAACGTACAGAGGAAGATATAAAATTTTATAAGGACCCATTATACATTGAAGAAGCTTTATTTACTACAAACAAAATTTATGCTTGGAGTGGAATTATGAATAACCACTTAATTGAACCAAATGGATAGGGAGGGGAACAAATAATGATTTCAATATAATGTTTTTTCCGCCCACCAGATTAAACAACAATGGATAACTATTTACAGTATTGTTTTTGCACATATTGATTTGAAAAGAAATTTCATTCATTATTCTGCAGCTGATTAATTTTTTTAGATAAAAAAAACTTCGGTGTGCGCTCATATATCCCGATCCAGTCCAACACTCAACTGTGAAAATATTTAGGAATGTATAAATAAGTTTCCTTACCTTTATTTTTGTGATACCTACTTAAATGTTGAATAATAATAAAAAGAATTAAATACACAACTAATTAGAAACAACAGTTTGAGTGCTCACATCAGTACAGACGCCACAAATCTATTTAGTACTTAAAAAATAAAATATGCAAAAAGGCCTAACATTTTAGAGAAAATAAACTCTATTTTTAAACTGAATGGTATCTTTAGTTTTTTACAATAATTTTAAATTTTATACAATACATAATAAGTTTTATTCATATTAACAACAAAGTTTTGTTAAAAGTTTAATTAAACTGTTTAACGATAGGTTTAATGTTAACACCTCGTTAGTACCTTGAATTATCAATTATTTTAATTAATCATTTTAATTTGTTTATGTTACTTATGCATTCAGACAGTTACGGATGATAAAAATAGTGCTACAGAACACGACATTTAAAGATTTATTTTAGCGGCACATGTGCTACATTTTCAAGTTGTTTTATTACTATTAGTGTTTTCAGTAAATAATTACTTACTTACTGAATCCTAAGACTTTTCTACCCTCTTGGGTGTAAGGCTGTGCGGGGGCTATTCTACTGTCTTTCTTTTCCATATTTCCTTCCATTCTTCTCTTTTGTAGGTTAGAGATCGTGCTTCCTCCCACTTAACTTCCCTCTTTTCTGAGGCTTTCTTCACTTCTTTAGTCCAAGGTTTTCTAGGTTTTCCTCTTTTCTTCTTCTTCGTTGTCCTTGCTTCGTAAACTTTTCTTGTTGTTCTTCCTCTTCCATTCTTTGTATGTGACCCCACCATTTTAATTGTCCTCCTTCTATTATACTGTATATTGGTTGTATTCGAATCGCTTTTCTAATGTTTTTGTTTCTTACTTTGTCCATTAATGTTTTTCCTTAAATTTTTCTTAAAAACCTAATTTCTGTACTGTTCAATCTGCTCCGGAATCTTTCTGTGGTCGTCCATGTTTTAAATCAATAGGTCAAAATGGGTGTGGCCATTGTTTTGGTAAACTTTCGGTATCTTTTTTGTTGTTAGTACCACGTTCTTAATACTATTGAATAATCTTCCTGTTACGACTATTCTTTCGTTAATCTTTTCGTCTAGTCTAGTATTACCGTTTCTAAATATTTAAATTTCTTTACTTGTTCTAAAAATTTTCCGTTTAATCTGTTTTTCTTTCTTTCTACTTATGACCATTGACTTTGTTTTATCGAGGTTTATTTTCATATTTATTTTTGCTACGTGTTTTTAAAATATTTCTAAGTTTCTGTTTAATGTATTTTCGTCTTTGCTTACTATTACCATGTCATCAGCATAACATATCTATAGTACTTGAATACTCTCCATCTTCCATTGTCCTATTGTGTATTGCTTTGCTTCTTACTCGCTTCTTTTATCGCATCACCTAGTACCAGTGTAAAGCAAACAGGGCTCAATATACAGCCTTGCTTGACTCCTTTTGTAGTTTGAAACAGTTGTGATTTTTCATTCTTTGTTCTTACGTAATTTTTTTTATTCTTATATAAGCTTTTTGCTTCTTTTATTATGCTCGCTTGTATTCCTCGCCTTCTTAAACAGTTCCACATGTTCTCTCTATTAACCCTGTCAAAAGCCTTCTTTAGGTCGATAAAACACATGTGTGCGTTGTGACCCTTTTTAATTGCCTTTTCGATCAATTGCTTCACTATGCTTATGGCGTCTTGTACTCCTTTATTTGGTCTGAAACCGTATTGGTTATCTTCTAGAGATTTTTCTAACTGTGTTCTTATTCTCTTCTCTAATATGCTTGCAAATAATTTTGCCACTGAGCTTAGGAGCGTAGTTCCTCTGTAATTTTACATAATCTTTTTTATATAACGGACAAATTATTCCTATCTGCCAATCTTCTGGAGCTATTCTGTACTTACAACTTCGTTGAATATTTTGCTTAGCTTATTAAAAGCTAATGCCGGCATCGCTTTTAGCATTTCCGCCGTAATTTGGTCATGACCAGGTGCTTTGCCTAGTTTGGCTTTTTTGAGCGCTTCCCTTGCCTCATCTTCTGTTATATCCGCTTTTTGTTTCCATGTTTTCTTTCGGCTATCACTGTTTCATTCTGTTTTCTCCTCTTGCATCCTACTTACCTCTTCTCCTTCTAGCAATTTCTTGAAATATTGTCTCCATCTTTCCATTATTTCATCTTCCTTTGTGATCAGTTCTCCTACTTTGCTTTTAATATTATGAAGCGTTGGTAGTTTGCCTTTTTTTGTATTTTTTAATATTTCGTAGAACAATTTTTGTTTTTCTTTATATGCGTTTGTCATCAGTTCTCCAAATTCTGTCCATGAGTTCTTTTTCGCTACTTTTATTATGTTCTTTGTTTTTGCTCTTTCCATTTTGTAGGCTGCGTAGTGTTTTCCTCTCTTCGTATTTTCCATTTTTCTTTTTTCTTTTTGGTTGCGTCTTTGACTGTTTTATTCCACCAATATATCTTTTTTATCTCTTTGTTTGAGATTTTTGCTGTTCCACAATTTTCTTCTCCTGCTGTTTATATACTCCGTTTAAACCCTTTACATGTTTCTTCTATATCTCCGTACTGTATTTCCTTTTTCAATTTTAAGCCTACTTTTTCTTGAAATTATTGTCTTATTTGTATCTCTTGTAGTTTGAAGCTCTTGATTTTATTATTTGGCGCTTTTCTTTTGTACTCCTTCAAGTCTCTTGAGTTGTTAAACGTTAATGTTACCATGTAATGATCACATCCTATTTCTGCTCCTCTTTTTGTTCTTATATCTCTCATTTTTAACCATGTCATTTTGCTAATTAGAAAGTAGTCGATTATGGATTTTCCATTTCTGCTGGCCATTTGTCTTGTTATCTTATGTATTTCTTTATGTTTGAAATGTGTGTTTCCAATGACTAATTTATTATCTAGGCAAAATTCAAATATTCTCTCTCCATTCATGTTCTTTTTATCCTCTCCTTGTTTTCCCAGGCACCAATCTATTCCCTCATTCTGCTTTCCTACTCTGCCATTTAGATCTCCCATTATTATTGTATTCTGTTTACTTTCATCCACCTGTTTTTGCAATTCGTTAAAGAAATTATCTTTTTCTTATTTGCTTGCGTCTTCGTTTGGCCCGTAGGCTACCAATATCATGTAATCCTCATTACTTGTGTCTCCTTTTAACTCTACAGCTAATATTATTTTGTTTCTTTCGTGTTCTTTCTTTACCCATTTCATCTTCCCTTTATTTATTATACATGCCACCCCTGCTCTCGCATTTTCATAATTTTTTACTCCAGACCAATATATTCAACATGCAACCGCTACTTTTTTACGTCCGCTTCCTTTCTTTTTCGTTTCTGTTAGTCCTATGTAATTAATTTTCGCTTTTCTCATTTCTTCCGTTATTTCTTCTTCTTTATTACTTATACTTTTCACATTCCATGTTGAAATCTTAATCTTCTGTGTTTTCTCCTCTTTCGTATTCTTTGCCTGTTACTATTACGTTACCTTTTTGCTCTGTATCTCAAGTATTTCCATTCTTGATTTTAATCCTTCCTTTATTTTTTTGTTTTCATCCCTAATCTGATTTATTTCTTTAACTTATTCCTTCTGTTTTGATTTAATTTCTTTCACATCTTTTGCCAGATTTAATAGTGTTTTCATTATTACGCCTAGTTTATCCTCGTCTTGTTTCTTACTGGTTTCTAAATCACCTTTATCTTCCTCATTCCCGCTATTGGGTATGTTCGGTGTTCATCTTACTTTTCTAAAAATTTCAAAGTTTTGCCCTGTTCCTACTTCTCTTCTTCTCTTCCCCTCAACTGTAAGACTTTCAACCGAACTCATCTTGGTATGTAAATTATTAGCGTACGGTCCAGCTGTTTCTACTCAGTGCCGCTCTGTCTCTAGCAGCACGTGACTTTCACAGGCATGTGCTATTCACAAGTTATAGGTCAGGCTTGTTTCGTCTGCACTGTTATAGTTATTATTATTCACTTATACTTCACATCTATTTTATTTACTCTACCACTGCACATCCGTTTTATGTTTACTACTGTTAAATTTCGAAAATTTGGCTCGAAATCGCTCAGATTTGAGTTAAAATTTCGGAACCATGATTTCGCACTACTCAGTTTGACAGCTGATCTCTATATCAGTATATAATAAATAATTAACTAGTCATTAATGTACGAAATCCGATGTTGTATGTGGATTGTTTAATTGAATGAAATTTGTGAAATATTACTACTTTCGTCTTCATATATGTTGATGTCGATTGTTTCATAGCAAAAATAAGGCAAACCATGTAACCTATCCTAATGAAAATAATATCTACGTATTTCTACTACACGAAATTACGATTATTTAACGATAAATTATACTGTATTTTTCTGATAAAACTCGGAATTTCATGTAGTAGATATCCGTAAAAATTATTATCTCGTGCAGAACCTTAAACCGGACCCAATAGTAAATAAACAAAATTGAAATCGCGCTCGACGAGACTCATTCAAGCGCAGTGTCTCACCCACTCTTAGTTGCGCGACTGGTGCTTTATTGTGATACAAATTTTATTTATTTAAGTGATTTCAAGATGTCACAGAAAATCTCGCAAGGTGAGCCTCAATTTAATATATTATTTCTTTTCATTAAATTTACGCCTTCATTACGAAAACAATTCGTGTTAAAATTTTATTTCGAGAAAATTGAGACTTATGAGAATGATTGATGCCACAATTATTTATAAGGATTGGAAACTGCAAAAAATGGGTTCAAGTTCAATAATTAAAATAAAATTCGGTTCTGGTTTAGTTCGGATTAAAAAAAAAATTATATATCAGAAATTTTTAAATGAAAGGTGGAACACTCATTAACTGTGCAACTACACTACGGTCTTGAAAAAAAGGTATGAATTATCTGTCTTCTTTGACATCAAATACGTATTAAGTCGAGCACCCACATCCCAAATGGAAAGTCTGTGCCGATGGTCAACATTACCATAAACACTGATGAATTTGTTCGCTGTGGCGTTGTGGGACGTCAAATGGCAGAAGTAGCGGCCTTCGTCTGCTTCCTTCGCATCATGTAATATTAGTCTATTCATTAATATTTTTCCTCCTACAAGTTTGATTTGTTTTATTTCTTCAATTACTTTCTGTAAATTATGAAATGATTGTTTTCAGAAAATATATACATAAATGTAAGTGAACAAGACAAGGATGGAATATTTCTCCGTAAAAGAAACACTCGAACAATGTCCGACTGCCATTCGCACTTTCTTGTATTTGCAGTTAGTAAATATTCTGTGTATTCTTTCTGTGTAAAATGTACATATTTGATCAATAAGAGCAATTAATAACTAATGAGAATACCATAATGGCAATTTAGTTCAAATAGTTTATGCAGAAGAAGAATATTTGTCTATATTGTTTGTTACGTTTGCATATGTACGTATTATACGTCACATTAAAAAATAAATTATGTTATAAATATTGTATATTTATTAAAATATGAACCGACATCTCTGTAAATTTATCCATGACCATGAGCCACCACTAAAATATATGATATAAATTTTATATCCATAAAAATAAATATTTTACTGTCTGTTTTAATATATAAATAAAATAATTATAATACATAATTGTTATAAACAACATTGACATACAGGTGTCGTAAAAATGTGCAACGAAACTGATTCATACTTTTACACAATCATTTATTTCCCAGATTATTTTACAGTAAAAATTACTCAAAAACGAGGTAGTTGTTTATAACTCTGCTTCTCAGATGTGCTCGACTTAAGAAACATAAGATAATTACAGTGAGGATGAAACGTTTACATTGTCACGCAGAAATTGGGCAATCAATTGATTACCCGACAAAAAATGTAAGTATGCGAAAATTTGTATCTTTGAATTGAATTTGAATATGTGTGAATTTTATCGTGTGGTGGGTCGCTCGCAAATAGTCTTTAGAAACCCCTACACATTTAAACACATGCCGAACAACTCTATCTTCGGTAATTTTATTTCCAGCTGAAGTTTCATGTTAAGTGTGCATTTACTTTATATGTAGGAATTAAAAGATTAAATATTACTTCATAGACAATAATATTACAAAATATTTTTTTTATATGTTATTGGTTATTATATCGTTATTAAAATATCTATATTTTATTCTATTAGGCAGAAATAGAGAATGATTTAACTAATATGAGATTTGCTCGCTAATATATTGAAACGTGTCTTAGTTTCCTTTACTATCATATAGTTTATGTTTTGATAAATAGATGGAATATTTCGGAGGATAAGTTTTATTAACATAGGAGAGATATTAGAACTAATCCTAAATAATATGTAATAATAATTAAAATCTAGTATATCCAGGCTGTTTCACAACTTCAGGATAAAAATTAAAAGGTAAGATACTACATGATCTCGAATCAAAAATAATTTGTAATTCACAAAATTAATTACCCTTTAAATGAAATAAGCATTTTTAGTGCCACTGAGTTTAATCGTAATTTTAAAATTGTTATTAATAAGTTTCCGGCTAAATAATTAAATAATATTTATTCCTTATTGTAACTTTATGTAAAATAATTTTTAATATTAAAGATACATTATTAATATGTTAAATTGATACGAGTGGCACTAAAAATGTGTATGTCATATGAATTGCAAATAGATTATATAGAGTGCGTTATTTGCAGTAAAGCCCTATTCTGTATATACGCTTCAGTAACCGCAAAACAAATAAAGATTGATGGAACTCTGCGATAAATCTAACAGATTATTGATTCGTAACTCTGTAAGTAATGAACAAAATCACAACAATATTTGTTGATAGGTAGGACATATTCCAAAAAGTCATAAGTTTCGTTGCGATTTTGTTCATTATTTACAAATTTATAGATCTACAATATTTTAGATGTACACAGAAGGCCATTATTAGGTTGATGTCTCGAATAGATAAAACTATATTTTTTTACACTCGATATACAAAGTTGATATTTAGATTGGTGCTATGGTTTCGAAATTAAATACTTGTAGGCACTGAGTGCCATTTATTCATTAAAGCATTGAATGCTTTAAAGAAATGTGATCTTTTATTCCAGATGAACATAAATAAATGACACCAGAAAAGACAAAATAAGCACTTTATTGTTTATATATAGTATTTTAAGATACATAAACAACAAGGTTATTAGTATCTCATGTATGGTGTATTTATTGTTGGTACATTTATATTTGATTGAAGACTTGTATTGCTTTTAGAAATTTTATTATGTTTTATATTGTTGTCTTCTTTGCTGCTAAGGTTTCTTCAATTTGCCGTTTCTGCATTCTATTATTATGTGTTGAACATTAATTGGTGCTTTGCAGGTGTCAGATAGAGTTGATTCTATTTTATTAAACAGGTGTGGATGGATGAGTCGACTGTGTCCTATTCTTAATCTCGTTATAGCGATTTGAACTCGTTTTGTGCCTATTTATCTGCACGGTTTGGTATTATTTTGTATTTTTTTTTATTACCGTCTAGACATCGTATAGTTGGATTGGCTTTGTATTTCGCTCTCATGGGATGTGCCTTTACCTTCGACCGTAGTTCTGTTTTTATTCGTTACAATTGATTTTAGATATTTTTAATTATTGCATCTTTAGGATACAGCGTGTTTAAACTTTAGAATACACTGTATGGATCTGAAGGCGTATCGCTTGCCGTGAGTTATACGTTTGAGTATTTTCCAGGCATTTTAGGATGGTAAATGCTACGGCTGTGTAGATGCTGTCCCACCATGGTAATTTCACTGTTATAGTATTTTCGTTCTGGACTATTGTTGTCCCTACACCTGTATCAGACCTAGATGCATCAGTGTATATTAGTTCGAATCCTTGGTTTTCATTTCTGATGCAAATGAATGCCGATATCTATGTATTCGGGTGTTTGTTTTCTTTTGTGTATTTTGCCAACTCTAGTTTACAATCTAGTTTAGGACAGGTTGTGACGATATTTTAGGCTCCAGTGATGGAGACGGCTAGCTGGCAGTGGAGATAAGGGTGGTTCCACAAAGTGGACAACAAATCAAAACAAAAATAAAGAGTGCCACGTAGTTGTAAGACTCAGCACCGTACCCAACTACGGAGGTACCTGAAACTCAAAAGTACTTGAGGGTGGAGCGAGGGAAACTGAAGATGGGATAGGGCATATCAGTTAATATCCTTGGTTTTCATTTCTGATGCAACTGAATGCCAATTTGTATATGTTCGGATCTGTGTTTTCTTTAGTGTATTTTGCTAACTCTAGGTTACAATCTATTTTAGGACTGGTCCAGGCTGCAGATATGTATAGATGCTTGTTGTCGATTTTGGGTAGAGAAATGTCTAGGTCGGTTAGTGTTTTAGAGATGTGTTGGAGAAATTGGTTTGTTTGTTTTATTTGGATTCTATTGTGTTCAGGTTTTAGGAAAGTCGAGTAATTGCGACGTTGTTGGTTATTTGCAAGATTTGTTTTGTATCCTCTTCTTACCCTTCCGCCTTCAAAGCATATTGCCCGAATGTTGCGGACGAGCTTTTTAAGGGGTTACATCACTGTAACAACCGACAAAAAGAGTTTTTTAAATTACTTGTTTCATACAAGGAAAGCTTGTATAATATCATAATGAAGTATGTTGTTAGGCGTAAATTAAAGAATATAAAAAAAATTGTTTTCATTCAAAAATATTTCAAAATGGTGCTGGAGCCATTCTCCCAAGTAATTTGGAACAAAACTAAAAATATCGTCGTAATCTACATGACTGTAGCTATTAAAACTCGCACGGGATTTAAAAAATATGAATTTTTGTGTGATTGGCGAGTATTTGAAGTTGAAGAACAATTTTCGACCAAAAGAAGGATCAATTATTTGTATATAAAAATGTTAGAATTAACTTATCGAAACTCCCATACGTAATTCACTTCAAAATGTTATTTTAAAGATACGATTTGTATTTCAAATAAAAATATTGAAAACTGTTGCAGTTCTGCTGCATGCCGTTTTGAAAAATCGTGTTTCGAGATAAATGCGTTTAAAGTTTTGAAATGAGTTATAGACATGAAAAATTGGAAGTAATTATTGTTTAAAATTTTTACCATTAATCTGCAATCCCAGGACCATAAAACTGCCCTTCCAAGTTCAAATGCTCCTCCTCAACTTCTTTCCTCGACGATTTAATGCTAGAGCGCACCTTTTTTGCCTTATCTGTAAAAGACAGTTCGGCGTTCTTGATGCGCTTAGCATCGGTTTCGATGCAAAAATTATGTGATTATCCTTCTCGAATGTGCATGGACGCTTTCAAATTCTTTAAACTAAACATACATACTTTCTAACATCATCTATTATTGTATTTGAGAAGTTACAAATCAATAGATAAGACATTATGCTATACCTTCAGAGCAGGTATTTACTTAATGCAGGTAGATGTACCAGAGATGTTCTACAGCGCAAAAAAAAATTCACTCATAAAACTTTTTTTCCCGTATTCTAGAAGGTTCAAAGTATATTTTAAGCAAAAAATAGATTTCTCTAAAATTTTACAGTGGTGTTACCCCTTAAATAGCGAGTCAAGGTTCTTGTTTTGAAATGTAAATAAAATTTTACTACGTAATGGAATAAGCAAATTTACATGCAGTGATTTTATTTAACGGTCATTGAGAAAGTAAACATCCTGTCGGAAAGTTGTGTTCTCTGCTAATTTTTTGCCTTGTATTTGGTGCAGTTTTGTTTGAGATTACTACCATTAATTGGAATTTTTTGAGACCACAATTATTGTGACTAAGTGATTCGGTAGTACCTTTCCGTTCATCCATTCTTAAATGAACCTAACCGTAAACATTCTTTTAGGCTTTTATTTGAGATCTATATTTAATTCCAACTGGAATTTTACCTCACGATTTCGTGAAAACGCAATGCGATTTTGGAGTCACCAACCTTCTCCGCTCCATCAGTGTCTCGCTACCAGCTGAAAACGACATCTTGAATTTTGGCGGAACGCAGCGCCACTAATCTCCTGAGAATACTATCTTTAAGCGTTCGCGATCAGATTATTGGAAGCTAGTCAAACTTAATGTAAATTCGTTAGTCATTTGTAAATTCTGCTACACATGTATCGTAGTGTTATTCGCTTTT
The DNA here is from genome assembly GCA_947425015.1 of Pterostichus niger. Lineage (NCBI taxonomy): Eukaryota > Metazoa > Arthropoda > Insecta > Coleoptera > Carabidae > Pterostichus > Pterostichus niger. The sequence goes on from OX380347.1 coordinate 1,680,180, forward strand.
AGTATAAATATACTTAGAATGTGATATTGAGCTTTTTTGTCGCGCCCATTTCATGTAGGTTTGTTGACCGACGCTCAGGTTGAACTTTAGGCTACGTAGGTAAACATTCTTTTTAATTTTTTTGTTTATCTTGTTTGGAGATCTACCATACACCCACTCCCTTCTTCACTGTTAGCTAGCCACGGTTTAACCGTACCTTGCGCGGGAATGCCCTTCGAGGGTGTAGCAGCCTATGACGTGTATCTTTCTTTAGTATATTTATTTGTGCTTTTTATTTTAGTTTGTCATCTAATTTTAATCCTAAGATTTTTGTAAAAGGATCATAGTAATGTTTGTTGTATGTAGTGTTAACCGGGGTGAGGCTGGTTTGAATCGGGTTCTAGAGAAATGTATTGCTGATGTTTTGCTGATTGAGATTTTGAAACCAGTTTCATTTTCCCATGTTTCAAGATTGTTCAGTTTGCTTTGTAGGTTGCTTTAGATGTATTCCATTTTATTTCCTCTGCAATCAATTACAAAATCATCTGCAAATAGTAGTGATCGAACAGATAATGTGCTGCATTTTATTATTTTATTTATTGCGATCAAGAGGAGAATTATACTTATTACTGAGTCCTGGGGATACCATTTGCTAGGGTTCTTTGGTCCGAGAAGGTGTTATTAAAATTTACTCTAAATTTACGAGTAGTTAAGTAGGTTTTTTTGTTTTAAATGAAATACTTGCTATTTCCTTCAACTTTTAGAGTCATCATGATGTTGTAACTCCACACTGTGTCGTAAGCTTTGGCAAGGTCAAAGGAGATCGCAACCATTTGTTGCTTGTGTTTGAAACTATCATAACTTTCTTATTCGGACACCATTCGTTGAAATAGTTACTTGTATTTTAATATAGCAGTTTCGACTTGATAGGCAGAAGATTCAGTCGCCAAATTAACGGCTACTGCTATATTTTTCGGCGTGGCATTAAATTCACCTTCATTTTCTCTATCAACCATTTTGTAGATCAAGCTAATAAATTAACTGAATAAAGAAATAAAAACTGTGAAGAAAAATGAAAACTGGTGTCAAACAGAAAAACAAACAGTATAACCATTCCCTTAGTTACCACAAAATTACTTGTAAAATAAAAAATTTGTTTTATTTTTTATGTAAATTGCTAATATCGTTCGACGTATAGATAATCCAGTTGCAGACAAAATATTGTGCACCGCGTGTGTAAAATTCGATTAGCGTACTCGAATAATTACTTAAATTGGCAAGCGTCGTTAAACAAACTTTTACTCTCGATGAGCTAAACTAGCATTCCACGTAGTAGATACATAAATAAGTATTAATCGTATTATGTTTTTTTATTGCAAACTTTTACGTAATATTGTTATTAAAATAAAATAAATAAAAACCTTTTCATTATAATTTTTAAATTATTTAAATATGAGTTCCGAAAGCTTTTATGGTATGGAAGTTACGAAACCAGTACCAAATATAACGAGTATAGCAAACTCATTAATATTATGTGACTTGACGTTTTTGAAGAAATGCAGAGTTTAAATACTATAACTAACATTTTTCAAATCAAATTCCACATCCCTACCAAGCAAGCACGACGAATTTTGGACGAAACATGCAATTTATTTCTAAAAGAACGTACACCCGTCGAGAAATAGATCGTTTTGATAGAATCCTGTTAGATTGTCATCTGCTTTTCAATAATCGTTTGAACGTGCAACACTTATTGAAAAGTAGTCGTAGTCTTAATAGTCTACTCAAATTAAACACAATAATTTAGACAAGAAAAATTATATTGTATTAATTGTCAACACTCTAGAACTATATTTATTACTACTAAATATACGCCTACTACTCGATACGCAGTATTATTTGGTGAGTACCAATCAAAAAACTAAATTTCAAAAATTATATAAAAAAAAAACAACACCCGACAATTACTAAAAATATTTTACAAAAAGACAAATTAGTTATAAATTGAAGTAATGTCTTTCTGTTTTGTCCAAAAGTCTAAACTTTGGCATTTCACCACGGCGTGTTCCAGTAGAAGAGATTGAATCAACTGTCGAGTCTGCAGTGCAGCGGTTTTCACAGGAAGAAGTAGAGGAGATTCTGATTGAAATATTATGAATTATGCGAAACAATTCAACTGCAACTTTGTACATTGTATAACCGGGAAAAAAATTGCAATAAGACTTAGCAAACACAAGCGTCACATGCGATTGAATTGCCAGATAAATCTTCAATTGCTCAGCACGTTATACAATTTCTACACAAGATAAATTTAAAAACACAAAAATTGTTGCCAGAGCTAAATATATGAATGGTCGATTGTCAGCGAACTTACTGAAAGTCACAAGAATAAGAACAACATGAACAACTGAGAAGTCTGTGAATTGAAAAAAAGAAACAACTTCGCTACCATTAATTAAATAATTATAATTGCATGTTTACCTCATTTCTTGTCATTTACTTACTGTATACTTGTTATTCAGATACTTATTTATAGTTACGTTTAGTGTACCGACTCGTCGAATAAATTAAATTATTACAGATTTTCAACTAAAAATTGTGGAAATTATTTAAAATGAGTTCTGAAAGTGTTTTGCATACGTTAAAACACTATCCTTCCTCCAACCATATTCTTAGTACCCTCGATACAAGCTCGTTTATTCTACATACTTGGAATCTTTTATCATGAATCAAACCTTCAATCTCGTCCATTCGATCCTATACACCTGTTTCAATAATATTTCATTCAAAATCGTTTCAAGTGCTCATATAATCTCAACTTACTCACGCACACTTCTCTAACAACGAATCTATGAGGGTCGTGAAAAGTTATCGGAATGACCCACAGATGGCAGCACTAGTTCCAGTTAGAGTATCGTTTCATTATCTGCCATCTTTTGTAGAAACGTGTGTGCAATATTATTTCGAACAGTAAAGAATAACTGAAGATTTAGCAAATTGTTGTATTGTAGACGACTGTGTGTTGGAAAATGACAAAAATCGAACATCGTGCGGTAATTGCATATTTGGTGAAGAAGAATATGACGGCAACAGAAATTTATACCGATATGAGAAATATTCCAGGTGCCTGTGCTCCATTATTTTACACTGTGCAAGTGGACTACTGAGTTTAAACATGGACGTGGAAGCTAAAGAGATGACCCGTGTAGGCATCTAAAATTGCACAAGATTTAGGCATATCAGGCGAACGAGTATTTCACATTTTAACGGGGGAATTATGCATGAATAAATTATCTGCAAGATGGGTACTGCGACTGTTGACACCTGATCAAAAACGAATCAGAATGCAAATGTCTCAGCAAGGTTTAGCCCGTTTTCAGAGAAATCCAGCTGATTTTATGCGTCGATTCGTGACCAACGATGAAACATGGGCACATTACTACACAAAATAAACAAAACAACAGTCTAAACAATGGAAACATCACAAGTCTCCACCTCCAAAGGAAACCATGTCTGTGAGATCGACTGGAAAGATCATGGCGTCAGTTTTCTGGGATGCTAACGCTAAGGGTATCCTGTTGATTGACTATCTTCCAATGGGTACAACTGGTCGGTGTGCGTGCAGAAGGGTATAAGTCCAATATTGTGTCAAATTGAGATCTGTGTGCAAGCCAACTTTTTTTTATCTTCCTTATTTGTGCAAAGAGATATAAGTTTTTGTCCAACAGATCATTGAAATATTGTAGTGTACGAAAGATGTAAGTCAAAATAGTTGCAATATAATAAAGTGAAAATGCATATAAGGTAACTTATTGCTCTGGACCCTCAAAAGTTAAACCTGTTTGAATATATGTCGAATTATCTTTATTTGCACATTAAAATTTTAAATTTTGCGCCATCTAACTTGAATCATGTGAACACGAAAGTTAAATCATAACCTGAAAATAGAATCAGTGTAAACGTCACTTTCATTGAAAAGCAAACGTATAGAGGTAAAAAGATTCTTGAAATGTGTTTTTCGAAACCACAAAGTATGTAAAATTTTAAACTAAATAACATTGTGGTTCTTGTTGCAAATTATATTCATATTCTAGAATTATTTTTATAAATTTTGCAATCTAAAATTTTAAATTTACAGACAGAATAGATAATATTCAAAGTGGCACTGTTAGTAAGAGTACTATTTTGGAATTTTGGAATACAAAATTGGCCTTGATGAAAACAAAATATTTAAAACCGTAAATTTCAGAAAAAAAGGACCATAACATACAACTGTGCCAAACGTGCCCCAGTGTTACACATGTCCGGTATGTATATCGGTAAAAAAGAAAGAAAACTTAATAGAGATGCTTCCGTAAATAAGCAAGGTGTTCCACGATTATTATAAAAACTTAAAGACTGATAATGCCTCTACAGATCATACCCTGAAACGGAAGAAGACTAACTTAAAACGAAAATGAAAAGTTTTGTCTCAGAATGTAATCAATATTACTATTTTTATTATCTATAGTACCGTTTTGTTTACCATTATTTTATATTTTTGTTTCTAATTTAAAATAAAGTTTAGTGTCCAAAAATAAAAGTTTTATATTTTTTTGTAAAAAAAGGGTACCATATTTCCAATTATTTTCAAAATTTTGATATATGTTACGCAAATAAAAATTCGAAAATCATAATACTCTGAGAAAACACTATTTGAAAATGTAATAGTTTATAGAACTTATCCATCCCGAAAATTATTATAAAATTTTCAATATAAAAGTGATAATATCTACAAAGTAAATTTTAGGTACTTATACTCTTTCGCATGCGCACCGACGAACTATTTCGGGAGGATACTATTCTAACGTTTTGGACCAACTGAAGGAAAAAATACACGAGAAAAGGCCGGGATTATCAAAGAAGAAAATTATCTTTCACCAAGACAATGCTCGTCCCCCATACCTGTTTCGTTGCAATGGCGAAAATCAATGAATTGGGGTACGATTTGCTGCCTCATCCGCCTTATTCACCTGATATGACTCAATGGGCTAGTATCAAGGCAGACTACAGAGGTGAACTCAAATTTTGTACTTCATTCCGAGATCTTTTCAAATGACCCTCGTAAAAAGAGAAGAAAGAAAGGCAGAGACATCTTATGCTTTATTATGAAAGTAAATTTCACGCAATTGAAGTTAAACATTCTACTGAAAGAACTAAAAACAAATTAAAAAGATGAGATTGATTTGGAAAGTGAATACGACAGAATAGTAAGAATTGAAACCAAATCAAAAAGTAAAGAAAGGAAAGGGACATCGATCTACGTTTATATTTACAAGAAAATTCTACACAATTGCAGCAAATATTCTAACGACAAAAGTAAACAACAAATCTAAAATCGAGAATCCTGCGTTTGTCTTTATTCATCGGATTCATCCCAGAATTAATCTACGCTAAACGTTCACTTCCTGACACACTTTCGCTTTAACCACATTGTTGTCATAGTAACAAAGTCGTAATTGCGTTTTTATTAAACATACTAACGTCAGAAATTTTATATCAATTGTAATTTTGATGTGGTGTGATATCGTGTTTTAACGATTATCGTAATTTTTTTATATAATCATAACGAATATAACACCTGTGTTCAAAATTATCAGAATATGTTGTATTGGTCCACTCAACATAAACGGCAATTTTGAACACACGTGTTGTATTATATGTGATTATACTTTTCAATACTCAAATATTGCAACACTAGCGGTACTGAGATAGAAAATTGGCAGCGGAACTTGACAACTTGTTTCATTTATTAATTGTATCTTAAACAGTAACAGGATATTCATTAAAAAACGGGCAATATACAGTTAATACAATAATTCCATCTCAAACAGTATATTTTTCTCTACACACACATGTCAACACACTAACACTGGTACTAGATAGTTTATTTTTAACCAAATGAAAAAAAACTACATATATTTTGCATAAAAGAAAACTTTACAGATTATTATTGAAATGGATAGATAAAACATTTTAAAAAATCTGAAATTTTATTGTTGCACAGAGATAAATATTATTGATAAATCTTTATTGAACCGTAGAAAATATGAATAAAAACTATTGGAAATTGAATAAATTGTAAAATTCCCAGGTCAAAATCTAGATTGACATTTTAGGTGTAACCAAGACAACAAGTCAGACTAGCAATAATGTATAATCATTTTAAGGACTTTTAAGGTGAGTGGCTTAGATTATTTGTAATAGCACAACTTACACTAGATATGAAGTGATTCGGACATGTCCAGCGCAGTACGGCACCAGGGACGTTGTGGAACACGTACGCAGTGCAGCACAACTCTAATGTCTGGCCGACAAACACGAGATCTTCATCTGGACCAGTTATAAATGGTTCCGGTTCGGCAATGACTAAAGATAAATAAATACAAATTAAATACCAGCCATAAATTAATTCATTTGATGTAGAAAATAATAGGTGGTTTTAGTTAAAACCATATTATAACCGAGCTCTTACTACAGCCAATGAGTCTGTCATTACATTTCTAGCGTATTAATTGACCAAATATACTTTTAAAACCAGAATATCATTTATTAATGGAGAAATATGATTAATCACTAATTTAAATTAATCAAGATGATAATTATTTTTATATTGTATAATGCAGTGTTCGAACGCTTGAGAGCGTACACTTGTAGTCCTAGGTTTGAGTTTACCAGTCGGAAAGTTTATTTATTTATGCTACTTTGTACAACAGGAACTTAATCCCAATCACAGTACAGGATCCAGACTCCTCGAGCCGTAGTGTAGTAGTTCATATATTTTTTAGCTTGAGTTGAATTTCAACTCAAATTTTGAGTATAAAAACACAGGTAGGTATGTATTTCACAAAAAATAATAATTTGTTGAACTAGGAGAAACTGTAGCACAGAAACCAGCCAAATCTTTTTTGTCCATTTTCACAAACAAACTTTACTATTTCAGTTAACTTGGGTAATCTAGCAATGAATTTGACTACTTATTTAATGTTTATTAGAAACGGACCAGACGGATGAAAATTGACAATAGCTGTAAAATTTTTGGTCAGAATCTCAGATCGTCTCAGCTCACTTCAAAGAAATTTAATAAATTGTTGTCTCTGTGTGTTTTTTTAAATTAAGCTTAGATGAACAGAGAGAACTCGCAGCCCCCTTTACCAGTCGCGAAATAAATTCAAAATGTTCTGAGCCATGCACTTAGGGGTAATATGATGTGTCGAACTCTCATACTTTTAGGACATAATTAAAAATCATATACTAACACCACGTAAACTAATCTAAATAAAAATAAATGGCTAAAGGGATGATATGGTTGACGATTTTAAATTTATTTAATTTTCACCTGCTATGTAAATGACAATTTATATGTATTTATGATAACTAAGTAAATAAAGAATTACTAATATAAAGTAATTAAAAGTTGTTATTTACAATATTCCCAATATATTTTATATTTTCTTGAACTGCATAAAAATCGCCTTCGAAGTTTGAGTCGGACATTAAATCCATTATTTAAAATTATTTATATATAGAGTTCACGAAATGAAAGATGACAGTTTTTTCCGAGGTATTGATATAATTTTTTTCATTCCCCTTTTATAGCGATGTTGATGAAGTTGAAGTATCCTTTGTAGTTTGCGGGTGCTTCGCATAGTGTGCATATGGAATTGGTTTCTGTGGATTTGGGACATTGGATTATTGAATGATATTTCGGCCATTTTACACAGCGATGTGGTTTAGTACAATATGTTTGGTATGCCCGTACTGCTGACATCTTTGACATTGAGGGATGTTTCTTGTTTTCCGTTTGTGTAAATTTTACTTCGTCTTAAGATCCCTTCTACTACCAGATTGAATAGTACTGGTGATAGAGGGTCGCCCTGCCTCAATCCTCTCCTTACTTTGAAACATTCGGATTTAATTCCCTCTACCACTACTTTATATTCTGTTTCTTTTTGAGTCATTTGCACCAAACTGATTAATTTCTTGGGAAATTATAGCTCTCTCATTATATCGTAAAGTTTTTCTTTCTTTATTAAGTCGTTGGTCTGTATAAAACGTTACGCATTTGCTCATCTCTTGTTTTTAATTCCATGGCTATTACTATTAAATTGAAATTACGTGAATTTTCAAATTTAATTTCTGCAGTTATGAAGTAGTCAAAATGAATTTTGTTTATTGATTCGGATGTAGAATTTTATGCTTTACAACATTTATTTGAAACATTTTTTCCTAAAATAATTAGGGAAGCAATGCGCATGGAAAAACTGATTTGCCATGTTAAACGCCTATGTTTCACTTTTCGTGTTACACCCAGTATATATATATATATATATATATATATATATATATATATATATATATATATATATATACATATATATAATTTAATTTATAAATTCTTAATAAAATGCATAAGCAGTGAAATTTGTATTACGACTGGTATAAAATGTAGAAATTTAATTTAAAATTTTTACATTATTGTTACTGCTGGCACGGAATGTTCATAGCATTGTAAAGGTAGAAATATTATTATTATTATTTATATTATTATTATTATAAATTATAAACTGTGTTATTAAACAATTGCTTGGTTTAGAAATGGATGTTAACAAATTGATGAGAAAGGCCAACTGTCTAATATAAAACCCGAAGAAATCTAATTGAGTTAGAAATAAATAAATTGATATTAAAGCTGTTACAACTGGATTTGGGAGAAAAATGATTGTCGAATACAAAGAGTTTGTTACATACTCGTATCTTCCAGTACGATTCGATGATTTACCAGATGAATGTATTGCTGAATTGAAAAAATCGGTTAAAAATGGATCATAAAATATACTGGGTTGAAAATTATGGTTCTACTGGTAAAAAAGCAAAGATGTTTGATTTTGTACAATTATAATATTGAAGTTGTAAAATATAGAAATTTATTTTAAATTGATATTTTAGAAAATTATTCTGTTTTCACTTTCACAAAACACAGGCTTTTGTCTGTCTATTCTTCAACACTATACCGTTTTTTATATTCTATAGCGATCGGTTCAAAGTATACGATATTGTTGCGATTTATTTAATAAAATCAACGTTTAAAATCACCTATGGCTATAGAAAATGGAAAAGCATTTATTTATTATACAATTAGAAAATATATTATTTGATAAACATTTATTTTAAATACTATCTACATTTTTCTTTTAAATAATACACTACAAAATTTACATTCTCACATTGATTATATATATATACATTAATCGGATAAATTTATTTAATATACTGGTATTAATGTAATATCAAATTAAAAATGCATTCTATTTAAATCTAAGAAGATGAGACATTCTATTTTAAATTATCAACAATAATAGTTTAATTATTAAAATTAATATTTTATTATTTTAAATGTCTGCCCAATTTGGGTAAGCATGTATAGTTACTTTATTGTATTGAAAATATGAAATTTAAAAATGGATTTTACTTACACCTTAAAAGATGAGGTATTTTTAGAAATTATTGACAATACTAGTTAAAAATATTAATATGGATATTTAATTACTTTTGAATATCTATGAATTATGGAAAAATTTTACATGGGGATGACTTAAGGGTACTTAAGGCAGTAATTGGATTTTTATAAGTACCCATTTATATCTAGAAAGAGATTTTTTATCAATATGTTTATAGTTTTGAAATTATGTTTAACGACTAAATACTGACCCCGATACAAGGCCTAGAACATATTGGATAGCAATTTACATTGACCGCTATGGACGCGGAATTTACTTCGATAGCTATGGACGACCGCCGTATATCAAGCAACGTATTGAATTTATAAGAAAAAGTACTAAAACATGGACTTTAAATACTATAGTTTAGCAAGATTTCTACTCAACAGCTTGTGGACATTACTGTTCAGTTTATTTTTTGTTTAGAATTAATGGTTACTCACATACAAATTTTCTGCAATTATTTAATAAACTCAATAAGTTTGACAATGATAATTTTGTTGTATACATGTTCCACTATTATTTGAAATAAAAAAGTATGTAGTATTTCAAGATTGTTTGATTAAATAATATATTTTTCAGTCTCATACATAAATATTTTTGCATTTTCTATGTATTTTAAAAGACCCAGCAAATATCTCGCTTATTTATCAACTTAGCAATTTCTTTCATATAACTTGATTTATACAGCAACATGTAAGCTAATTGATGACATATGTACGTTCGTGATATCATTTCTGGTTTATTAGTAATTAATATCAACTTTGAAATATCAAATAGACCATAATATAATTTTTTACAAATTTGAAAAGTGCATCAAATTTGCTTTACAATCATATAAAATAATCCATATGTTACATTATTAGAAAGTATAATGGCGGGCACTTTATTATACATCTAGTCGGAAAGTGAACCATGACTGTGGCTTGAAATAAAACAATTAACGTACATCCGTCATCAATGTTGAATACGTTTCTTATAATGAAAGCTTTTTCTCTTAGAGGCTCTTTAATATCTTCTGTGGGAATGACCGGGTGCAGGTTTTTTACTACGACTGTGTATTTCTGTTTCTCTCTTGGCTGATGCTATTTTATTTAGCCTTAGTAAGTCGATTAGTTTACAGTACGCGTTTGTGGTTTTTATGTTTACTTTAAAATCTTGTTGTGCTAATGTTTTGCATATTAATTCGTTCTCGCTGAGGGATATTTTGATGCAGTCAAGCATAATTGTATAGTTGGTCACGTTTTGAATTAATATTGGCGGCGATTTGTGTTCTGTGTTTTCGTGTTCAAGAATTTGTTTTCTGTGTTTGTGACTCCATTTTTACTGGATTATAGTTTTTTATTTTTTGATGGAGAGCTGCTAGTCTCGTCTTGTATAGTGTGTTTAGTTGCTCTCTTGCTCTTGATGGTTTGTTATGAGCATAGTGCGCCTTAGCCGTTATTATCTGAGTATTTTGTGACTGATTTTGGTGTGTTAGTATTTTAAGGTTTTGGGTTAATGTTTTAGGTCTTTCTAGTAGTTGTGAGCTGAAGTGTAAAGCGAAGCTATGTAAGAGGGGTAGTGTAGTGTTTCTAGGGCTCCAGTTGGGAGAACTAGAAGGGGAGCAAATGGGAGTACTAAGAAATGATGCTTGTGAGGTAGCTGTAAGTGTATTTAAATTGGTTCCTCCACTTTTTTTTGACATCCTGATTTGTTGAAATTGTAGTTGTTATGTTAGATTTATTTCTAATATAGTTGGCAACACTGATTTACTTCGTTAGCGACTTGGCGCGAGGTCGAGCGCGCGCGTTCTTGACCTTGTGTTGTTTAGACTAACCTGTAGTTTAGTTGTTAATTATTTATCACTGAAATCACTTCAATTTAGTATACTTAGTAAGTAAATCTTCGCTTGCGAATAGACTGGTGGTATTTTTACTATTTATTATTTGGATAAACCTTTTTTTTTTGTTTTAGTAGCACTTGTCTAATTAAGTCGTATAGTCAGTGTCGCTAACATGCAAAAACTTAAATAAACTAAATATTACCTGCAATAAAATATTTAAAATTTACTGTGCTATTTGCATATTCGGTCAGAAATGTACACGTTACAATTACATCGCCATACTTAACGCCAGGCATTTGGACAATGAATCCTTCCCGGGGATCATAAGCATAGATCACAGGATTGGTCATTTGTAATTCGCTTCTTCTGCAATAAATTAAATTATTTAGAAACCATATCACATAAAAAGTTGACACTCATACACATTGGACCTTTTCCACTGTTCTTGTGCACATACCAGAGAGATATATTTGGCTAATTTAATAGTAACTTAAGTGAATTTTAGTTGTCATCCTTATTTATTAATTAATATGTTTCAAATATTTTAAAATGGTCATCGTTCTGGTGACACCAAACGCAGTTGACAATTATGCAGAGGTCATTTATCGCTTTATAGAGAACACAATTTGAAGTTTCGAAAATTATCAATAGATGCCTCATTCTTAGTGAAAAAGATCTAGTGCAGGAAAAAAACAGGATCTATTATTTAAGCAGAATGCTATATCCCAATAAATGGGGTAGCACGAACCCTTGAAACATTCACATGCATCGTCTAATATTCTCATCCAGACACTCGCAATCTTCCATAACGGAACAAACCTTCAATTACATCCATCCATTCATTCCTATACACAAAATATTAATTTTGTTATTCAATAAATTCATAATGTAACAAAATCTGAGTACATTCCTTCGCGAACTAAAAAAGGTTATGCAGTAAAATTTATTTATAATAAATTAGTAATCATGTAATGATTTTCTTCACCACCACCCGCCAAACTTGCCTGAAACTCAGGTAGCCGATCTACGATTCAATTTTTTGCCTGGATTATTTCTGTAGTTCATTTTTCTGTCACGAGAGAGAGAGATGAGATTTCGGTTGGTTAGCTGTCACGAGAGAAGCTGCATCGAGAGTTCATCGAGGACAGTCGATCGAAGATTCTGCCTTCAGACTTCGTCGTGATCGGTTGATTTTGTGGATGCTGTCCGAGATCTGACTTTTGTGTCGGCCATGCTGGTTTGAGTTGTTTTGATTTTGGGAAAGATACAGATGATATCCATGAACATCACCTAGCAGACTGCATCTTGAGAGTAAGTGTTCAAGCTAAGATTTTACTGATTTGAAGTATATTAGTTGAAACTGTTTATTTTTGATATTTGATTGCTAATTTTTTGGTTTTGTGTGGAGCACATGTTCGTGTCTCATTTGTAGGTTAAATTTAACGTAGCGTCAATCATTTGAGTAAAATTTTAGACTCAGAAGCTTATCATCAATTGTAGTAATTCAGACTGATTGAACTCTGACAGAATCGCTTTTTGTTTAATTTAGCTAGCTTACCAGTTTCGTGTATGAAGTCATGTTCTGTCCACATGCACTTGTCCTTTTTTTGAGCTTATCACTTTCGTAATACTGCATAAACATATTTCGGGGGTTTTGTTAATTTATATTATGTTTGGATTTAAATTTTGTTTTGTGAAATACATGCGTCACGTGTAGTTGAACCACGTGTTGGTTCGTACCATTTTGTTTCCGAATTTCATTTCCGGCCACCATCTTTGTATCCCCTCCCCCTTCATATCATGCCCGCTCATCATCATTCATTGAGAACATGTGTGTGAGAATGTGTTGAGACCCGACTGTTTTTTTTTGGACAATTTAGGAATTTACAGGCATTTTTGTTGTTGAGAACTTTTCTGCTCGGTTAGAAAAGTCACCTCATTTTTTTTTGTGGAACATACTTTGATGGCTTTGTGCTATTTGATTAGATATTAAGTTTGTGATATTTAGTTTAAGTTATGTTTGGTTTGGTTTGACTTTTTGGTTGCTGAATAGCATATTTGTGATTTTTGGCATTTTGAGTCAAAACCAACCACCACAAAGCAGCTAAGCCTGTGTACTTCCTGTACACCGTCCCTGTCTCAACAATCCCTTCATTCATTATTCATCTCTACACCATTTGTATTAATTTTGTTGTCATTTTCTACATGTGCTTGCGTAACGTAAATTTGATTCTGAAACATTTTGTAATTTTTGAAAATTTTGATTCTTAACCTTTTGTAATAATTTTGTTTGAATTTGTATTTAAGTTTTGCTTTGTTTTAGGTGCAATCAGTAAGGGCTGTAAACGCTAAAACTACGCTTACAAATTACTACTTTGGATAATTAAATAATTTAATTTAAGTCCGTCAAGTATTATTCAAACAAATCTTCTTTCTAGAGTAACTTGCGACGATTTTCATTATAAGAATTTTTGGTTTTTTGTGTAGTAATCAAACTTTGTTTGATTTTACGGCTCAAAAGGGTTAAAAGAGAGTTCATTTAAAGCGATCCTGACAGTTTTTTAATTGTAAATTGACATCAAAACCTTAAAACTTACGTTTCACGAAACAAAAAGTTTTAACGTTTACAGCGCTAGCTGTTGCAAAAAATAAAAAAGTTCCCGGATAAAACCTACATAGTTTTTTTATGCTCTTTTCGAATCTGCAATATAAAATAGGGGGTTCCATTTAAGATTTCAAAGTAACCCCCTTTATCCAACCCCTGGGGGGTTGGGGGGTGAAATTTGTTATAGCATCGCACGTCCCCCTCCAAACCATCAAACTTTTATTCGGAAAGTTTTTTTGTCTGATGTACTCGTTGAAAGAAATTCCCCTGGAAAGATTAAAATGGGACACTTAGTATAAGTATAAAAAAAAATTATAACACAATGTCGCAAGGGAGGGCATACCCCCATGCCCTCTCCCATGGATCTGCCACTGGGCTTCACTTATTTTTCGCACAGTTCCAATGTACAAATTTTCATAGAAATCTACAAGGTACTATCAGCAGTTATTTTCATTTCAAGCTAATAATAATCGTAGCCGATTTTAATTCCGGCATACGAAATTAAAATCAATCTAAAGATACCCTTCCAATACCCAAATATATAATCTTCCACGCAAACTGTGTAGACATAAACTAACAAAAATAGCACAACTTTCATAGAACTGTTTAAGGTAGAAAATTTATACATTTTAATTAGAATTACGATTGGAGACTCACCAGCAAACTACACCTTTCTGAATAAAAATTGAAAACGTATAATAGAGCTAATATGAGTCTATAGATAATCGACAACAACCTAACCTCCAACTCCTATCTAAATTCCAAGAATGATGTCTGTGATATAAATATTTATGAACAAACCCCACAAATCACATATGAATTTTTAAGACAATATCCTGAATACATAATTTGAAATAAACTTAATAAAATTATACACTGACATAAAACCAACAACATATTTATTTAACAAAAAATACATTTTTCTTAAAAAACTCAAAAACTGCTCAAAAAATTAAATTAAATATCTCGATTTCAATCACTACATTCTATAAAATATATATATATATATATATATATATATATATATATATATATATATATATATATATATATATATATATATATATATATATATATATATATATATATATATATATATATATATATATTGTCAATCTAAATGAGAACATCTTTATATTTGGCGAGATTTTTAAATATACGTAAAACATCTAACAAAACCAGTCTAATAAAGATATTGTTCTGAGAAACTTAACGATCGAGAGCAAAAATATTCTAAAATACTGCAGAAAACAAAAAGCAAGGATAATCTAGCTGCTTACTTCCAAATCAAGATAATCTACAAAAACAGTGTCTACCTAGAGAAGAAAATAAAAAGGAAATTTTAGAAGAAGACTAGAGGACATAACGGAACAACAATAAGTTTGGAAAACTTTTCATTCCTTGCAGAAATTCTCATACAAAGAAAATCCAATTAGAATAAATGAGTGACAAAACATTATACAATCTGGTTTGAAACAAGAACTATCTGCAATATTTCAAGTATTTATACGTTTGACACCCTTACTTACACGCTTCAATCTTACATCAAGAAGTAAAACACGTAAAAAGGGATTTAAAGAAAATAAAAGTCCAGGTCTTGACAAGTATAAATTGAAGCATTGCGTAATATTTAAACTGTGTTTTAGCATTGTTTATAAAATTTGCCAACTACTTCAACCAATTTGAACAATACTCAATGTACAGTTCTCGAGAAATCGTAATTTATTAACAACAATTATTATTATCAACAGTTTTAACATATTAAAAACAACAGTATTTGTTTTCATTCAATATTGATATAATCTGAACAAATTGTTTATATACGTAATATCCAATAGTTCTTGATAAAATTTTTAAATGTCATAATCTTAAAGCTATTGTTTGCTTCAATAACTTCATCCTAAACCGACCGAACTACGAGGATCATTAGTAAAGTTCACGGAATGAAGTACAAAATATGAGTTCACCTCTTTAAAATTGTTCTTACTTTTCACACTAGCGCATTTTGTCCAAAGCCTTTATGCCATCATGAAAGTAGATTCCTCCAGGCCTAAAAAATACGCCACAACTGATATTGTAACCTCTTCATTTGATACAAATCGCTGTTCACCAAGGATTTTTCAGTTTTGGGAAGAGATGGAAGTCAGATGGAGCCAAATCAGGTGAATAAGGCGGACGAGGCTGCAAATCGTACTCAATTCATTGATTTTCGCCATTGCAACGACACACGTATGGGAACGAGCATTGTCTTGGTGAAAGATGATTTTCATCTTTCATAATCCCGGCCTTTTCTCAGATATATTTTCCTGCAGTTGGTCCAAAAGGTTAGCAAAGTATCCTTCTGCAATGTTTGTACTCGTTGGAAGATAGTCAATCAACAGGATACCTTCGGCATCCCAGAAAACTGACGCCATGATCTTTCCAGTCGATCTCACAGACATGGCTTTCTTTGGAGGTGGAGAATTGTGATGTTGCCACTGTTTCACTGTTGTTTTATTTCCAGTGTGTAGTAATGTACCCATGTTTCATCGTTGGTCTCGAATCGACGCATAAAATCAGCTGGATTTCTTTGAAATCGGACTAAACCTCGCTGAGACATTTGCATTCTGATTCGATTTTGATCAGGTGTCAACAGTCGCGGCACCCATCTTATATAATTCCTCCGTTAAAATGTGAAATACTCGTTTACATGATATGTCTAAAGCTAGTCCAATTTCAGATATCTTTAATCGGCGATCTTCTAATACCATGTTGTGCATTTTCCCAATATTTCAGGTATGGTGACAGATTATGGTCATTCACTACGCGGGTCATGTTCTAAGCTTCCACGTCCACTTTTAAACTTAGTAGTCCACTTGCAAACAGTTGAAAATGATGGAGCAGAGTCCCCTAAAGTAATTTTCATATCGATATAAATTTCATATTCTTCGTCACCAAATATTTTATTTTCGCACCATATTCGATTTTTGCCATTTTCCAACACACTGTCGTCTACAATACAACAATTTGCTATATCTTCAGTTATTCTTCACTGATCGAAATAATATTGCACACACGTTTCAACAAAAGATGGCGGATTTTGATAAGATACTCGAACCGGAACTAGTGCTGCCATCTGTGGGCCATTCCGCTAAGTTTTCAAATGACCCTTTTTCCTCAAGTTATAGAAAAGTTCATTGTGCCACACCCAGTATTGAGTAAAAGGCTAGAAGATATATTTATGTCTAATATCAAAGTTAGACCACAAATTATAAGAATTTTTATTCAACTTGGATCCTCCCACCATTTTGGTTCTACAATTTTTTTTAGTGCTGTATCTATGAGAAAGTAAATCAGGATGATTTTTTACCCTATTTACCACGAATACATCTCAGGAGTCCACGATAGTAGCATCATTCCAATAATATATTTTATGCATATATTTATTTAGATTAATTATTATTAAAGAATATAACCTTTCGCAAATTGTAGCTATCAACAATTCTAATGTCGGAATTGACATTTTCTTTTCATCTTCATTAATGGGGGACACTTTCGTTTCAGTTTGTGCCAGCTGTACTTGAACACCAGTCTTCGTTTCAGCTCTTATAAATGCAACAGTTACTCGTAACTTGCGTCACAGAGAAAATGTAGTGTTCAGTTATTTGTATTATTTATTGCCGTTAATCGTCTGGGTATTTCTATTTTTGATAAACGTATCAATTCGTTCATTCAATTTAAGAATTGGTATTTCATATCATCGTTCTTTTCCTGATCCCAATTTATTTTCAAATCCTAAGCTCGTGGAAGTACTTCTACCCTCGAAGCTCAAATTGTCCAATAATTAATATAGATTAGCTAACATTCAGGCTGTTTATGCAGTTATCGACATAAAAGCTTTCCACGAGATTGTAAATTAATTCTCATCAAACGATAATTATTTCTCTTCACATTGTTTCAAAACAAAATTCAGATGGTATTTTAAAACAGCTAATAAGAATGGGCTGGATGAAATATCCGTAATTATGCCGTTTTTCTTTTATCTAAACCGTAATAAAATAGACGGAATTAGTTTTATGGGTTAATATCTTTTTCTAAGCAATGAATTTGTTTCTCTTTAGCTGAACCGTCAAAGAGTGGATGGAGTTTGATGGTACTGTTTGGTTCTACAACAGGACGATGCGGTAAGTAGTGCCGTGTATATGGAATTCCTTCTCGGGCACTCCTATATAAACATTCGTCATTTATCTTCTTTACTATATTAGCCAATCGTTTTAAGGCCGAAAGCGATGTATGAATTTCAACCCAAGGCAGATGAACTTCATATCATCCTCGTTATCAACCTTAACAGTTTTTAAGAAATGATTTGATGCGCCCCATCTTTCCGTTTCGGAGCATAGGGCCGGGCAAACCGAGCCGCAGTTTTTACACTGCCGCACTGCCGGTTTCTTTAGTTGAATTATTATTTTAAGGCGTATACGTGAC
Source organism: Pterostichus niger (assembly GCA_947425015.1). Lineage (NCBI taxonomy): Eukaryota > Metazoa > Arthropoda > Insecta > Coleoptera > Carabidae > Pterostichus > Pterostichus niger. Next base: position 1,698,592 of record OX380347.1, read on the forward strand.
TAGCTTATAGCACTCGCTTGTGATAAATACATGCAAATGGATTTTTATATTTAACGACAAATCGCACATTGTCAGCAGGCGGATTTGAACTGACGAACCTTGGCTTGGGTGATGTCACAGTATGTTAAGAGATGTGCCTTAACACGCTCTGCTACCGCGCCTGCAAGAAATGATTTACAACTATTAAATATAGTTTGTCTTTTATTTTCTTTTACTATTATTGTCCATCCACGTAATTATATAGCTGCCAGGCCAAAACTAATAATTTTATAATAAATTTTAATACTGTTCGTTCTTGCGCGTCTGTTAGTTTAATGTTATCTTCTTTTAATCCCTTTCACCAAGGATCATGCTTTTCTGGTGGTAGAGTCCACAAATAACATCTTGATCTAAGACTTCAAAATTGTATCTATAAGTATCTTCTGGATTAGAAATGTGTACAGTAAACACATAAACTGGTTCACAAGCTTTGTTTTTATGTGTTTTAAGAGAACGGTTTTAACATGTTACAGATAGCTAAAACACCCAAATACACTGCTCTTAAAACATGCAAAAACAGAATTTGCGGTACTAGCCATTGTGAACACAGACTTTAGTCGTTGAAGAGCCAAATAGAGAATACTGAATACTTTCTTGTCTATCAGGTTCATTGTTTCGAGCATATCTTTTATAATATACGTGCGTTGTGAGCCCGAATCGATTACAGCCCGTGTATTGTTTGTCACCCCATTTTCTCTAATTTTCATAAAGATATTTTGAAGAAATATTTTTGGACATTTGAAGTATTTGTCAAAACCTTGTGTTACGTTTCAATTTCTTTTACTTCACTCTTTTCCTCTGACGCCTGAGAATTTTCTTGCTTAATTTCGAGTGTTTTCGGTAAATTGACTTACAGTAGTACTTCATATGTTTTCCTACATACTATACACTCCTGCTTGATTCTGCATATTTTAGCTGAATGCCCTTGTCTAAAATAAAGAAAAAGGCAATTATTTGTTTCAAGCATCTTACGTTTTTGTGTCAGTCATATTTCTTGTGCTTTAAAACAATGAGTAGATTTATGATCACCATTACAAAACACACAACCGTGTTTCTGTTCCATTGTTGTGGTTACCAGCAAACCAGGCGCAGTAAGTATCTACTCCACAATAATATTTGATGCCTTAAAACCTCGTTCTTTTTTCTTATTAATTTTATTAGACGCAACTCCGAAACCTATTCTTCATTTTTTATTTCAGCTCCAATGCGCCGCAGTAATTGATCTAAACGATCTTTGCTATTTTAGTCAGTTTTAAATTACATCGCTCTTTTCAATTCACCGAGGACTGCGAGTATAGCGCAGATATTGCGGTACTATAGTAAAAAAGTAATTTATCGTATAATGAAACAAGAGGTACTGTGTTTGTCGATATTGTATTTTGTAGAATTAGCGCCAACAATTCTCTGATGTAGACTTCAACTTATTCATCTGCTCTGCTATATCTTTATTTAAGAGCTGCTATAACTTTGGGGTAATTGCCTTCAGTTGCAACCAAGCTGTAATTAACTCTCTAGCCTTTGTTCCTGAAACAGCAGTTTGTGTGAATTATTTAAAACTTGTCACCAGTCTCTAATATCCCCGCAGAACTTCTTCAATTTCAATCGTAGCAGTTTGAATGTTCATCTCTGACTATTACTGACATTACTTTGTGTGACGTTTTTGTAACTTGCAGCGACTACAGAACAATGATCACTTTCTATTTCGAAAACAACAGTTTTAATTTTACTGCAATTTAAAGCGTACTTCTTGGATGTTTCTTGTTTATTGTCCAGTTATTACTGTGTTGCATCACTGTCTAACAACAAATTGCATATCTCAGTATAAAATTCCGACGTATCTTAACCTTTCATCCAGTAATCCAATGTCCCTTTCATCTGTCTTTAGCAATGGAAAAAGGCTATAGATTATACAATTATCAACTTATCGATTCTTTTTCGATAACTACTATTTTTCTCTTTCGACACATAAGTATGGTAGATGCAAACATTTTTCAATAAGAGTTGCGGATAAATAACTAACTAGTCTTAAGGTCAATATTTCAATCTCCCAACAATGTTTGAAAAATGTAGTCGTCAAATAAATAAGAAATAACACGTGGCATTTACTATAATTTTCATAATTTGAACTATGATTTCGATGCGATGTTTTAGGCGTTTGGCAGATACATTTATTAAGAACTTTTAGGAGATTGAAATATTGGCCCTTACAGATGCAATAGATTCTTCCTAGACTATAAAATCACTACATTTCCAACATTTGTATAGTTGTCAGTATATTAATACGTACTCAAGGGTGATAGGATCTCTCGTACGAAACATCATTGACAGTGATACATTCACATCTCGTGATGTAGGTAAACATGGCACTGTCACATTGGCATAGTGATAAGTTCTTCTCAATTGTTGCTGTGGTACATAGAGTTTCTGTTCATCTGTAAATAAGTATATGGAAATGAATACAAATCCAAACCATATGTGAAATGAAAACAGAAAAACTCACCTTTCACATATATTTGTATCTTGTCTGATTTAAATGGATTATTTGTCAACGAACCATTCTCATGACAGCGATACAGTCCAGTATTCAAATAACGAATGTTCATCAAATGTAGCGATGTGTTATACAGCCCATCAAGATTTGAAACATGTTCTATCTAAAATCAGATTTGATAAAATGATGTTACATTTCTAGAGCTGACAGTGGCCCATCTAAATTTTGTTGATTGCAGTGGATCAGTATTAAATATGGGTGAAAAAAACTAAAACAATTTTTTTTTAAGTAACAATGTACTATTTTGCGTTAATACACAAATAGCTATTGTATATTAAAAGCATAAAGTGATTCTTTATTACACGAACATGGTACTTGTAGTATAAGAATTTTAGTTGCTTGTTCTAGATATTGTGTTTTGTTTAAGTTAGTTACATAAAAAAAAGAAATGTGTTTATGTAATATATAAATGTCATTTTTGAAAAAGTAATTTAATAAATATATGTGTCCAAAAGTAATTGAATTATTTAACTTAATTTATTATAAACATAACATATTTTGGCGACGAGGATTATTCGAACACGCAGCAAAAAGATAAATAATAAAAATTTATTAAAATGTCAATAATTGGAAATATAGAACCATTCAAGCCAGAAATTGATAACTTCGAGTCATACATTGAAAGATTAGAGCAATTCTTTGTGGTTAATGATGTCCAGTCTACAAAGAAAGTTCCAATGCTTTTAACATTAATTGGAAGTCAAGTATATGAAGTATTAAAGAATTTACTAGTTCATGAAAAACCATCAAATAAATCATATGATGCATTAGTTGAAATTTTAAAACAACATTTTTCGCCAAAAACAGTCATCATAGCAGAAAGATTTAAGTCGAATTAAAAAGATTAGCGAAAACTTGTGATTTCGGCACCTTCCTTAATGATGCTTTACGAGATAAACTAGTATGTGGTTTCAGAATTGAAGCTATTCAAAAGAAGTTGTTATCAGAAACAGAATTGATATTTAAAAAAACTTGTGATATTGCTTTGGGTATGGAATTGGCACACGAACAGTGTCGAGTTATGCAGCCAATGTCAGTAGGCTACATGAATAAGTCAGCCAACAAAAACAGCAGTAAGAATAAACAACATTATCAATCATCAAGGAAAGGGAGTGATTTGGTACAGCATCGCCAATCGACTCATTTAGCAGGGCCGAATGGACAGCAAGGGTCAGTCTGCTTCCGATGTGGTAGGAGGCATAGTTCGTCAACGTGTCCAGCACAGAACTGGAGTTGTTTCATTTGCAAGAGGATAGGTCACACATCAAAAATGTGCAGATCGAAGCAAAAGTCTGTCAATGTAGTCAACGAAGAAGATTGTCAATCAGAAGAGGATAATCAACCAGAAGAAGAACTACATAAGTCATTTGAGTATAATTTAGGGTTCATAGGTTTGTTAAATGTAAAAGGTAAAATGTTAAAAATCTCGTTAAAAATTGAAAATCAAAATATAATTATGGATGTAGATATAGGTGCTTGTATTAGGGTAATTTCTCAAAATATGTATAACAAATATTTTAAACATGTCAAAATATCTAAAATGTCTGAGAATTTAAAAATTGTCACTGGTCAACATGTCAATGTGTCAGGATTTATTACAGTTTCAGTTCTATTCAATTCAAAATGTTACAAGTTAGATATCGTCATTGTCAAAACAGAATACAATTTTAATCCATTATTAGGGAGAACTTGGTTAGATATCTTGTTTCCTGAATGGAAGTCAAAACTATTGTCACTGTCAAACAAAAAAATAAATTATGTAACAGAGTCACCTGTAAAAGAAAACAATTTAATTTATAGATTGAAATGTCAATTTCCTGATATCTTTAGGAGATCTTCGTCAAGTATATCTACCTTTAAGGCACAAATTCAAGTGAAACAAGATTTCACTCCAATATTTCATAAAGCTTACACAGTGCCTTATGCTCTCGTAGAAAAGGTAGAGATAGAGATAAATAAAATGATTAAAGATAAAGTCCTTGTACCAGTGAAATACAGTGATTGGGCTAGTCCATTTGTTGTCGTTCCTAAGAAAGATAATCAAATCAGGTTATGCGTTGATTTTAAAGTCACAGTCAATAGAGAAAATTAAAACTGAACATTATCCTTTACCATGTTTCGATGACATTTTAGCATCTTTAGCAGGCAAAGAAGTTTTTACAGTTCTAGATTTGTCAGGAGCTTACCAACAAGTAGAGATAGAGGAAAAATCTCGAAAATATTTTACAATTAATACCCACATGGGTCTTTTTCAATATACTCGTTTGACTTACGGTATTGCTAGTGCTCCAGCAATTTTTCAATCAATTATGGATCAAATATTACAAGGCTTAAATGTTAGTTGTTACATTGATGATATTTTAATTGCAGGAAAAGATATAAATGAATGTTTTTCTAAAGTTGTCAAAGTCTTTGAACGATTGAGTAAATATAATGTTAAACTTAATTTTGACAAATGTACCTTCTTTACTGATGCAGTTAAATATCTTGGACATAAAATTGATAAGTATGGTGTACATCCTACAGAAGATAAAGTAAAGTCAATTAATAATGCTCCAGAACCGAAAAATGTAACTCAATTAAAATCGTATTTAGGAATGTTAAACTTTTATAATAAATTTCTTCCCATGCTATCGTCCGAATTGAGACCGTTAAATGAATTATTAGAAAAAGGGAAAGAATATGTCTGGTCTGAAAGCTGTCAATTAGCATTTGAAAACAGTAAAAAATTACTTATGTCAAACAAATTGCTAGTTTACTTTGATCCCAAGAAACCTATAATTGTTTCTTGTGATGCAAGTCAATATGGTGTGTGGGGGCTGTGCTCAGTCATGTGATAAAATCTAAAGAATATCCGGTAATATATGCATCAAGTACATTGTCTAAAGCAGAAAGAGGATACTCTCAATTAGAAAAAGAAGCTTTAGCTATCATATTTGCGGTAAAACGATTTCATAAATATCTTTATGGTCATAAATTTACGTTGATAACAGATCATCAACCACTTAAAATTATATTTAATGAAAATAAAAACATACCAACTTTGGCAGCCGCAAGATTACAAAGATGGTCATTGATTTTACAAGCTTATAATTACAAAATCAATTATAAAAAAGGTTCAAAAAATTTAGTAGCCGATGCATTATCACGTTTACCGCTTTCAGAAGTAACGGGGGATGATATAAAAAATATGTTTGTTAATTCTTTTAATTTTGAAAATCATTTTCCTTTAACGTTTTTAGTTGTTGCCAAACATACAAAGTCTGATCTTGTTTTATCAAAAGCATATGATCTAACTGTCAGAGGTTGGCCAAATTTTGTAAAAGATAAAAATTTAGAACCATACTTTAAACGAAGGTTTCAATTAACAGTAGAAGATGGTTGTTTAATGTCAGGAAATACTGTTGTAATACCAACTAAACTACAACAATATGTAATAAATCTTTTACATTCTGAACATCCGGGCATTGTGAAAATGAAAATGCTTTGTAGATCGTATTTTTGGTGGCCTAGCATTGATCGTGATATTGAAGAAATAATTGCTACTTGTGAAAGTTGTCAATCCTATCTAAATAAAACGACACAAAGTTTTCGTAAATTGGCCAAAAACTCAAAATAATTGGGAAAGAATTCACATAGATTTCTTTTATAAAGATAAACAATCATTTTTAATTATCGTTGATAGCAAAACAAAATGGATTGATTGCTATATCATGTCAAATACTGCAGTTTCGACGACACTTGAAAAACTGAGACATTCTTTCGCAATTTTTGGTATACTAAAAGAAATAGTATCAGATAATGGACCTCCATTTAATTCATCTGAATTCTTAAAATTTTGTCATGCTAATGGAATTAAAGCTAGCAAAAGTCCACCTTATCATCCGATATCAAATGGTTTGGCGGAAAGAAGTGTCCAAACCATTAAAAGGACAATGGAAAAGCAATTATTTGAAATTCAAAAATGTAATAAAAAATTAACTATACAGGAGAAATTAGATAATTTATTTTTGTATATAGAAATACTCCTTCTACTGTAACAGGTTTTACACCTTCTGAAATGCTATTTAAACAAAAACCAAGATCTAGATTGGATTTACTAAAACCACATTACATAACTGGTAGAAGGACGACTGAAATTATAAATGATAAATGTAATGAAAACCTCATAACTCGTAGAATTTTTCAAGTAGGTGACTTAGTTTGGGTTAAGACAAAACAGGGAGAAGAGATAAAATGGATGACAGGTAGAATTCTAAAAATAATTAGCTCTGTAACCTATTTAGTCATGTAGATAACAAAGTAAAATTTGTACATTTAGACAGTTTAAGACATTCTAAATTGAATGAAGATAAACATCCTGATTTTGAAATATCAATTTATCCTGAAACTGATAATAACATCCATACACATTCTCATATTACAGAAAATAATCTGTCAGATACTAATATTGTTAATAAAGAAAATACACCAACTATTGTAACTCAAAATGAAAATTTAAAATCAAATGATACTGTATTACGTAGGTCTACTAGAATAAGAAAAATACCTGATAGATTACAATTGTAAAAAGGAAGAAAATGTAGTATAAGAATTTTAGTTGCTTGTTCTAGATATTGTGTTTTGTTTAAGTTAGTTACATAAAAAAAAGAAATGTGTTTATGTAATATATAAATGTCATTTTTGAAAAAGTAATTTAATAGATATATGTGTCCAAAAGTAATTGAATTATTTAACTTAATTTATTATAAACATAACAGTACTGTAAGAGGAACAAAGACACTATATGCTCGTGGTACACACATAATTTTTTCAATGATTGCATCTTAAATGATTAAAAAAAACGTATATGTACTGAAAATAAATTTATTCTATCAATCATCACTTTTGTAAATAAACAAATTTAAATTTAACATTAATAAAATTTAATTGAAATCATATTAATAAATTATAATGAGTATACAAGAATATGTAAGACATACATTTTAATAATACAATTCACTGATTTAAAAGCGCTGGTGGTCATATATCTGTCAACGAAAAATATGACGAGGCAGCCTGAGGCAGCTGCCAGCGCTGAGACGCTCAGTCTATGTTTCACGGGTGTGACGAACAATTCGGGGTGGAAGTGAATACGTGATGTGAACGACTAAAACATTCATTGTTACCTGGACACTGTATTGGATTAGCAGTAATTAAAGGTGAGTTATCTCACTGTCTTTCTAGGTCTAGATTCAACGTATGCGGAGAACTGCAGTAATTTAACATTGTCTGTTGTTTATTAAATGCCACATTAATTGATGATATATTGATATATTGATTGGAGATTTGTACTGACTTGATACGTGTCTGTTGTTTATTGAATAACACGTAACTTGATGATATAATGAGTACATTATGTTTATGTTTTGGTGTGGTATTTGCTTGGGGATATATGTGATTGATCAAATGTTATATTATATTTTATTATGTGCTATTCTGTGTATTCACACTTTGCCTTCCTTAAGAACTCAGTACTGAAGTCCCTCCGCCAGGTTGCGGCATTTAAGAGCATACTACAATTGCTACCCAGGTGGTGGTAACATACAGGGCCGTATTGAGGGCTCTCCGCGCTGGGTCTACGAATCCATCTGCGCATCCGTCAATGGCTACATAATAACCACAGAGTGAAATTTACCTGTGTCTGTAATTGGAGTCCCTCCCCTTTTGTGTTTAGAGGTCTTCAGCGCATACGACAGTACTAATCATTGATCAGGTTGGGAAGGACCTGTACTATCGGGTCTAAATACCCGCCACGATCGGGTCTAAATACCCGCACCGATGGGGTCTGGGACTATATAAATTAAATATTGATTTATTTAATATTTAATAAAAAATCTTTTATTAATTTTTTGTTGCACTACAATGACATACATGTACGTGTGCATTCAAGAAGTTACAGGAAGAAGTGAACAACTTTATCTAATGAGACGTGCTATTTATCCTATTTCTAACTTAGTGGAAAACTACTGGGTGTTTGGCTGATGCAGCAAGTCACAACTTACAATGTTTGTGAACTACTTTCAAGGACTTACAAAATTTATATATATTGTAACGATTATTACAATTTCTGGTTCAGTGAAGTTTATTATTAAATAAAAGACGAACATTGAAAACACTAACAAAATATTTATTTACAACACATATTTATATTCACATGAAAGTACTAAGCAACGACTTGCACTGTTCGCACTTCAATACAGAATGCCTATTCTCGGCCCAAATTCTCCCTTTTATATTAAAACAAGTTCTTCTACAATATTCCAGAACTTCTGGAACATTGTAGAATCATATCACGGGTACATTGTAGGATTATTTCAACACAATGCTAATGACGCATCGCAAAAACGCGCATTATCGTTATATATCGATGGTTCCAGAGAGAATAGGATCAAACTCGTTACTGTATTACGTATGAGACAGCGCTAAACGTGCGGCAGACTACGTCGTATCGACTGTTCCAGAGAGAACAGGGCCGTACTCGTTACAATATATACTACTAAAAAAAAACGCATCACTACAAAATCCCAAAAACCTTTACTTCAAGATCATGTAACTTTGTTGAAAATAAGTTGTATTCAACGTATTCGGGCTTAAATGAAAGGTTGAATTCCCTATTTTACAATGACGTATGTGCTAATTCAATATAACCGGAAGTTCTCTAGCTACAACCGAATGTGTAGCACAAAACAAAAAAGTAACAACTTTACAAACGTGCACATAACGCAATTGTGATCGCAAGTTATTTTGTACCACAAATTCAAAAAGTTATTTGCATCGATAAAATTTAAGATTTTGGCGTTCTTTAAAACAAAACGTGTAAACTAGGGAAAAAACTTAATAATTTTAAAAGAGCTATTCAGTGATACTATACTCGATTCTCCCGCCCCCTCCCATGGGAGCGGGGTGTGGCAATAACAAAATTTTCAATGAGAATCCCAATTTTCATTACAGATTTGGTTCCCATGTTAAAATAATATGACACTTTTTTCTGAAACATTTTTTCGTATCCGGCGCAGATGGCGCTATAATCGACGGAGAAACAAATGAAAATACGAGCCTAGAAATACAAATAAAATACTACATTTACTTTCCTTATTTTATAATCTGAGCATGTAGCATTTATAAATGATACTCGTATAAAAATGTCATTGGTAAGTAAAAGCACTAAAATTAAACGAGTTCCGGGTTTGGACCGTGTCAAAATTCGAGTGAGGGCTCGACGTTTCGCTCGCCATCGTAGGGAGCTTCTTCAGGAGGAAGGAAGAAAGATCAAGGTTACCCGACGTGTAAACCACGCTAGAGGCCAAGAGCGATCTTCGAAGAGTCCGAACTACAGCACGTGCGATGTAGCCTTATGAACAATGGGTACAGCAAACGCTCAATTGATTATAGCATCAAACGTTTCCAACAACCCCGGCCCCAGAACATAGCTGATAATGATTCATCCTTTGATTCTTTTGCCGTACTACCATTTATTGAGGGTGTTACTGATCGGATTGGTAGAATTCTTAGTAAGAGTAACATTAAAGTCATTTTCAAACCTTCCCAAAAAATTTCTCAATCCCTTCCATCTCTTAAGGATAAAAGACCACCGCTATCCTCAGCAGGAATATACAGTATCCCTTGCTCGTGCGGTTCAGTATATATTGGTGAAACTGGTCGTACCGTTCAAACACGTATCACCGAACATAAGCGCTGTTTAAAATCTGGGCAAGTTCTCAATTCCGCCGTGGCTGAACATCAACATAATACTGGTCACAGTATTATGTTTGATGAATCTTCCATCATCGTATCCGCTCCCAAGTTCTATGATAGGAAAATTCGTGAAGCTATTGAGATACATAAACATCCAAACAATTTCAACCGTGACACAGGTTACTACCTGCCACCTGTCTGGAAACCTTTATTGCGCAGTGAACCATCTTTACCTGACTCTAACCAATGAACCTTCCTAACCAATCATCCGACACGTCTTTCTCTATATAAACTCTTTTTTCCTTCTCCTCTTCGAAGATCGCTCTTGGCCTCTAGCGTGGTTTACACGTCGGGTAACCTTGATCTTTCTTCCTTCCTCCTGAAGAAGCTCCCTACGATGGCGAGCGAAACGTCGAGCCCTCACTCGAATTTTGACACGGTCCAAACCCGGAACTCGTTTAATTTTAATGACTCAGACCGTGGAAGTCTACGCTTTTATTTAAGTAAAAGCACATTTAAATTTAATATGTGTCACATAGTCTAGACATACCTGATAGCGAGCGTTGCGTCGTCGTTCCCACGTGACAGGCCGGGAGCCAGCACAGCGAAGTGTTATGTTTGCTCCTGCGTTTATCTGAATTTCGTCTCCAGTTGGAGAGTAGATCCGAGGAGCACTAAGATTGCTTTTCTTGCCTACAAGGCAAATAAAATATTAGTTTTTGATACGTGATATTAAACATTTCACATTCCTTCATTACGACTCAGTATCCCTTACCGTTAACATAAACGTATCGAATTGCATTATATTTAAATTCCAGGTGACCATCTATATGACACTGGTAATCTCTTTCTTCTTCAGTAGAAATATTGTGCATTTTTATAGTATTAATAATATATGCGTAGTTTTTGAATTTAAGTACTTGAAGATGTTCCTTATGTGTATGTCCCTGTAATAATATTATAATGGAGTATATTCTACTGCTCAAGACAAGTAAATTGTTAGATTAGATAGATCAAAAGATGTATAGTTATGTTTTTGTCTTGTATCATACCGGATGGTGACTTTTTTATGTTACATAAGAAATACAATGCAATTTATTTATAGTAGCGACAGTTTGTGTCCTATAAATTTTAGACAAAAAGTGTAAATGAAACAGTTGTTTAGAATAAATGTCTTTGTGAGGTTAGTATAATTATATTTGCTAAATCTTATTTTGAAACGAGAAATAAAAAAAAAATAAATTTTACTTCTTTAAGAAAATTTAGAGTGCCATGGGAAATTGAACAATAAACAATTAATTAAAATATTAGGTAGTTGAGAAAATATAGTCCTCATTTATAAATTAGTGTTGATTTTCGAGTATTAGAAAATGTGATATATTACAAATATTGGAGTAGAGAATCCACATTTACTAGTTAAAACACATACTCAATATCCTCAAATTGTTAATATGTGGCAAGTATTCTTGGAACACACATGTTATTGGTCCTTTTTTTATTGAAGACTACTTAATTTCCAGTATGTTTTTGGAACTCACACAAAAGCGAACTGGACCGGATTAGAAAGGCAGCGATCAAAATGAAAATATAGTTTGGTTCCAACATGACTGAAGTACCTGTACCAATGTTTTCCTAATTCCTGAATTGGTCGTGGAAGAACAATTCATTGGCTAGCACGGTCTTCTGGATGATTTTTTGTGGCTAAGTATATAGCTGTTAATGGCGACTTATTTGAACATTTATTTTAAGTTTAAAATATTATAAAACAATTTCGTGAAAAATTATTTATAATAATATTTAAGTTATTATTACCTTCATTATTGAGATACATTCATTGTTAAGTAAACTAACGACAACAATTTTTGTTTATTGCTTTATTTTCCATGACACTCTATTTTTCTTAAATAAAATAAATATATCATCACGCCTTTAACCCATTACTGGGTGTGCCACTCTGCCGTAGCAGATCTCGGTAAGTGATACATTTCTTCGCGTAAAGTGCAGTTACCAGCCGTCAAATCACGGCTCCCAAAGATATTAGTGAAGGGAGAGCCACAGGGGTAGATTTAATTTGGTGAAAACTGTTTGTCGGCTGTGGGGATCGAACAAGCGTTATCAAGATCCACAGGCCTATTTGTTACCACTAAGGCAACTTAAAGATGTTAAATTTTGTTTTTTCATATCTTGTGTAAAATTAAAAATTTAATAAAAAAATTATAGACATTCTATGCAGATTTTAATTCTAAACAACTTTTTTATTTACATTTTTGGTCTAGGATTTATATGCCTCGACCAGTTGCTACTATAAGAATGTTTTCTTATTGTGTTTCCTATGTAACATAAAAAGTCACCACTCGGTCAATAGGATTATTTGAGACAGGTTCAGTCAAAATTTACTGACTGACTTGGGAAAAGTTAGTGGATATTCCACTAAATCTGGTGATTTGTTGGCGCTGTTTAGCAGTGAAATGTAGCTGTAAGTGGTTAGTGGTTCTTCTGGAGGTTTGTCAGAATTTTTTTGACTTTTAAATTAATTTATTTTGTAATATAGGGCCATTTACTTACCTGACAACACAAACTACTGAGATAGATTATTTACTTGACATAAGTTATTTCTTTAGATACAAATTATATGTTTTTTTTTATTATGATATGATTATAAATGGAAATTAAGTGTTATATTTATAATAATAATTCTTTTTATTTCTGTCGAACATATTAAATTTGTAATATATTGTACCGAGTACGGTAGTAGTGGTACTTCATTATTTTGGTTATAAATAAATATTTAGTTAGTGTTATAATTTTTCGTGTTTTATTAAAGAATAAGCTTCACCGAACCCGAGATTGTAATAAACATTACAATATACATACCGAGTCTACATAATTCTACAATTGAAGTTTGTAACACAGGAGTTCAATGGTATTTTTAATATGATGAATGTTGCTTCCCTAATTAAATTACACCAAAAGTGTAAATACAAAAATGTGAAGTATTAAAAAATGCATCTAATGATTATCTATTTGTTGCTCGATTGTTTTCTTATAATGCAAGAATAGCAAGCAAACGAAAAATGGCTTTTATAAAGAAATTTATAGCTTCAGTTAGACAAGTTCATTAAATAAATTAATTAAATTGCTCAACCGAAATTAATAATAAATTCTACTTAAAGGTATATTGTTCTATTTTATTCGAAACAATAATAATAAAAATTATGTTGTGTCCCTTTTCTCAAAAAATAATAATTATAATAAAAATTGTTCTTTTTTTTTTTAATTTATATATCGGACCAACTACTAAGGTCATATGCCGATATGTCCTTTGTATGGTCGCCACGGCCGGGACCCGAACCCACGACCGTATGGTTGTGAGTCAGGCTCTGAACCCGCGCGACCATCACGCGGGACAAAATTGTTCTTATTTATAATAGGTAGCATTGCAATAAAAAAAATGAGTCACGCCTCTTTTTTGTTGAAAAGCCCCTTTTTGGAAAAAAAAACTCTTTTTTAGAAAAAAATTCCTTTTTGAGAAAAATGTTTAGTTGGAATCTAGTGGTTTCAACTCTATGATCTAGTGGACAGCAGTTTCACACAGATGGCAACACGTTAGTGACTGTTGAAGAGAGTAGCAACATTAATTTAATGCTGTGACTTATTTGCTGTTTTCCCAGAAAAATACGACCGCTACATTTATAGAAAGTTACTGTAATTTTTACAAAAATATGATTATTCCGCTGTTTTATTTTGTTGTTCGCATTGTGCATTTTAGATCGAATGTTTTATTAATCCAACTTCACTGAAAAGAAAGTAACTATATGAATTATTTCATGTGCAGTGCGATCGTTATTTAAACTTCGTATTTCATCTGAGTAAACGAATTTTCCAATAATGTCCAGACTATACGAGTCTTTTTAATTGTAAACAATTTGACGTATATAAGTCAACTAAGTTAATGCCAGATAAAAGTGAAACTTTTTTATTTTTTTAAATCTGATGCACTAGTCTATTGTTTCTACCTACACTGCTCTGCATTACACTACTTTGCACTTTTACAACTATCAACGACACAGCTAATATGTGGAAACTGGAAAACCTGTACACTTTAATCATGCCGAAGTGTAAAATTAAAAAAGTAAGTAATGCATCAATGCTGTAAAATGTGACGATTCATCTCTTCACTTCTGTTGACGCTTGCACTTTACATGTACAAGCACACGGTCGATTAAAATTTACTGTAATGACTCAAACACATAGTTCTTGACCTACAAATAAAAATAAAATTGCTTGCGATGTAAATATTTAAAATATTAAATCTTTTAAAATTGGTTCTAAATCTGCCAATAACAACAAGGCACATAATACCCAAATAATACTAAATAATTAATTCGCAATGACAACAAAAGCTCATACTTTTCCAGAACTCTTTAATATTTTCTAAATATTTTGAATTTTGCTACCATGTTAGAATGATATATAATAATGTTTTGTTTTATGTTGTTAATTATATTCTGTCAAATGATTCTTTAAAAAATAAAATTATTATAATTTATTTAAGACTAATTATTAGCTGCAATCTGATTAAAAGCTAAATTGGTGACTCAGACGTTCCAAAGTGATCGACGTAACGAACTTACAGTTACGTCGGTCTCTGAAGAAATTAATCCGTTTCCAAGAAGAGATATATCGAGAGTCAGAATCAAATTACCCCCTTTCTGGAGGAAAAGTGTTTGAATTTGGTTCCTCCAAATTGAGTAACAATTCATAACTGCTGGAATTATTTCAGAAGAAATAAAATATCATTATGTTGTAGGATCTCTATAGTGAGTACATTTGTTTTTAATCATGAACATAATTATGTCCCAACTTTAACGAAAATTTACGTTTTAAAAAGTACAAAGCAAGGATATAAACTATTTAAAAAATCTATGGTATACAGTGCAAATTTGCTGTAATGGTACAAAAAAAAAACTAAAATCACGGATTTTTTATGTAAGTAATTATTAATAGGAGTATCTTGTATTTTATAGTTAAATATGTTGGCGCGAAGCGGCTGATCGGCCGCGAGCCTTGTCCGATGGCGCCACCTGTCAAGCCACAGCTGTCATACAGAAAACGACAGCGGCCTTCAGTTCTATTCCGCCATTAGTAATTGCATGTGCGACACATTTCTTTGTAACTTGTTTTCTGATCAAATATACGGTTGTTAGTTAAAAGTGCCTTCATATCGTTTTGCTTTCACGAGCCCACCCTCGTCCGCTAACAGGTTATGGGCCCAGGACGCTATCGTGAATCGAAAAAAATAACAGCCGGAAAGTTGCTTTTCTCTCGGATACCGGGCAAGTGTGAACACGTGCCACGACTCATCAAGATGAACGACGGAAACCCGTCTCGGATCGAGTTGCTCCAAAAAGACAACTTCGACACGTGGAGGATCAAGATGAAGTGGCTCCTGGTAAAACACGACAGGTGGGAGTTCGCAGACGGTACGGCGGTCAAGCCAGAGCCCGGCGTGGGCAACCAGGATGCCGTACGAGCATGGGAGAGGGCCGACCAGAAAACCATGTCGGACATCATGCTGGCGATAGGTTCGTCGGAACTCAATCAGGTAAAGAACTGCAAAACGGCCCACGAGACGTGGACCAAGCTCCAGGAAGTCTACGTCTCGAAGGGGCCGGCCAGAAAAGCGATGCTGTTGAAGAGGTTAACCCTCATGAAAATGGCGGAGGATGGAGACGTGCGTCTACACCTCAACGATTTTTTCGAATGCGTGGACAAGCTGCACGAGATGGGGGTGGACATGAATCAAGATCAGCTCTCGATTATGCTTTTATACAGTCTGCCTACCATGTTTGAAAGTTTTCAGATCGCTATCGAGATACGCGACGACCTGCCCACGCCGGAGACGCTGCGGATCAAGATCATCGAGGTCGCCGAGGCACGAAGAGACGTCGAGCAAGCCAGTTCGTCGGGGGCCATGATGGTAAAGAACTCCGGCAGGCAGTTTTGCAAGAAGAAGAGGCCCAACAGTCGGACGAACTTTTCGAGGCGACAGGAGATGTCGCGAGAGCAATTCCAGTTCCGTTGCTACGGATGCAATCAAGTGGGTCACGTGAAGCGGGATTGTCCCAGTAGGAAGGGACAACAGGCACGGCACGTCGACCAACTCTCACTGAAAATCTCCGCGCTCTCCACTCAGGGAGAAGGAGAGAGATTCGGGAACCAGGTATGGTGCCTCGACAGCGGCGCGACTTCTCACTTGTGTCAGGATCCAGGTATGTTCCTAAAAATTATCAGCTCGAAGCGAGGTAACCTGAATCTGGCGAACAACGCAACGACGAAGACTGCGGGCGAAGGGCCCGTGCAATTCACTGCAGGCGCCGAGAACGGGGATCGGAACGTCACCCTTAAGAACGCACTCCTCGTGCCGGACCTGAGGACGAACCTGCTCTCTGTGAGTAAGATCTGCGACAACAACCTCGAAGTTCGTTTCCGGAAGGAGTCAGCCGTCATTCTGGACCCAGATAGAGAGGTTAAGTTGCAGGCGGATAGAATAGGGGACCTATTCTACGTGCGTACGTCCGACGACGACGCGCAGTTCGCAGGGGCAACATCGAGGTCGAGCGAAGTTTCTCTCAACCTTCTTCATCGACGCATGGGTCACACGAACAATAGGGATCTACAAGATGCTGTTCGGAAAGGCCACGTACGGGGAATTACTCTGAAGGATGTGTCGGACGTACGCTGCGACACCTGCGTCAAGGGGAAGTCCGCCAGAACGCCTTTCCCGCAGGTTTCAACAAGGAGAACCGAAATCCTGGACATCGTACATACTGACGTATGCGGACCCATGAGGACGACGTCGATCGGCGGAGCCAGATACCTACTAGAGCTCATCGACGATAGCAGCAGATGGTGCGAAGTCAGATTCCTGAAGGCGAAGTCAGAGGTCTTCAAGGCGACGGTCGAGTACATCACGCTCGTCGAGAAACAAAGAAATAAACTTGTCAAATCTATTCAGTCCGATAATGGTCGCGAGTACACGAGTCGCGAGTTCGACAATTTCCTGAAGGGTCCTGGAATTACGAGAAGGCTCACCGTGTCCCACAATCCGGAGCAAAACGGGGTCGCCGAAAGAAAAAACCGGACCCTGGTGGAAGCAGCTCGATGCATGCTGATGGACGCAGGCCTGCCCGATTCCTACTGGGCAGAGGCGGTGAACACCGCGAACTACATCAGGAACAGGGCGCCGACCAAAGCCCTTGGCGGACGGACGCCCTTCGAGGCGTGGACGGGGGAGAAGCCGGACATCAGAGGTTTGAGAGTCTTTGGTTGCAGGGTGATCTATATCGACCGCAATCCGGGAAAGGGGAAGCTGGAGCCGCGCGGGCGAGAAGGCATCTACCTTGGGCTCGCGCAGGAGTCAAAGGCCTTCCGAGTCTGGTCGACTAGCGAAAAGAGGGTGGTGGTCAGCCGCGACGTCACATTCCGCGAGGAGGACAGGCGTGGGCGGAACGACAACGCCAGCACCAGGCCGACAAGAGCACGACCGGACGAGTCGCGCGACTTCGTCGAGACTCTATCCCCATCGAGCGATCGAGAAGTAAACTCGGACCGCGAAGAAGACGACGAGTTCATCGACGCGTTCGGATACGCGGATTCCGAACTCGACATTAAACCACTCACCGGAGCGATGCACCCCCACCTCGGAAGCAGTAGCGCAGGTGAAGCGCGCAATCCCTCGAGCGACATCGACCGGGGAAGCGATCCCGAGCCGGGGAAGAGGGCACGAGGACGCTCACAGAAGACCGATGCAGATTCGAATCAGCAGCACAGCAGTGGTTACAGGCTGCGCAGTACGACGCGTTCCGCAAATCGAACGCTAATCCGGAGCCAGGAGGGATCGTCCTTGCTGTCGGAAATTCCCATTCGACAGGCCCTGGCGAGCGACGACGCAGTCCAGTGGCGTGCTGCCATCGACAAGGAGATGGCGTCGATAATCGCAAACGACACTTGGAGAATCGTAAATCGCCCCAGGAATTGCAAAGCTGTCGGCAGTCGCTTCGTTTTACGAAACAAATACGACTCGACTGGAAACATCGAGAGGCGGAAGGCACGACTCGTCGCCCAGGGATTCAACCAGCTACCGGGAATTGACTGTTTCGAAACGTTTGCTC
Source organism: Pterostichus niger (assembly GCA_947425015.1). Classification (NCBI taxonomy): domain Eukaryota; kingdom Metazoa; phylum Arthropoda; class Insecta; order Coleoptera; family Carabidae; genus Pterostichus; species Pterostichus niger. Next base: position 1,717,093 of record OX380347.1, read on the forward strand.
CGGTAGCTCGGTTCAGCACCGTTCGTCTACTCACATCCCTGGCCGTCCGGAACAGCATGAAGATCTATCAGTTCGACATCGAGACGGCGTACTTGAACGGGGAACTGGAAGAGGAGTTCTTCATGGAGCCGCCGAAGGTCATCGAAGAAACACTGGAGAGGATCTCACGATCCGGGAAGAACCGGGACATCTCGTCGAAAGCGAAGAGCATGCTGGGGCAGCTACGAGCAGGTGACAAGGTATGCCTGCTGCAGCGAGCGCTCTATGGCCTGCGATAGGCTGGCAGAAGCTGGCACCAAAAGCTGGACGCGACGTTGCGAGAGCTCAGCGCCACGCCGACCAAGTCCGATCCGTGCCTATACAAGATTGGAAGAGGGGCGGACTTCATGCTCATTGCCGTTTACGTTGACGACCTGCTGGTTGTCGCCAAACATCAGGTATCCGTGAAGCAATTCGGGGAGAAGTTGGCCAGGAAGTTCGCAGTGAAGGACCTGGGGCTCGCCAAGTACTGCCTGGGGGTCGAATTCGTGCAAGGGAGAGGTAAGGCTTTCATACATCAGTCTAAATACGTTCTTGACCTTCTAGATCGGTTCGGAATGACCGACTGTAAGTCGGTGGCCAGTCCCGTCGACACGAGCACGAAGCTGACGGGAGGAGAGTCCGACCGAGGACGACCTGAAGCTTCCATATCGGGAGCTCGTCGGTGCCATCAACTATTTGGCCACGAGAACTCGTCCTGACGTGGTCTACGCCGCCAGCTACCTGGGGCAGTTCAACAACGCCTACTCCGAGGAGCACTGGAGGGCGGCGAAACGTGTCTTGCGATACCTGCGAGGCACGGTGGGACTCGGACTAATGTACGAGGCGAAGGACGGGCCCCTGGAGGGGTTTGTCGATGCCGACTGGGGGGGAAGCTCTGACGACCGGCGATCCTACACCGGGTTCGTATTTCTCCTCAACGGCGGAGCGATATCGTGGGACGCCAGGAAGCAGCCCACGGTTGCACTATCCACCACCGAGGCCGAATATATGGCTCTTTCGGAGTGCACTAAGGAATCGATCTACCTGAGGCGCTTCCTCGGGGAACTCGACATCGAGAAGGAGGTCACAGTACACTGTGACAACCAAAGCGCGATCAAGCTCGCGGAGAATCCAGTCTACCATGCGAAGAGCAAGCACATTGATCTTCGACACCACTTCGTAAGGGACGTCATTCGGGAGGATTGGTTCAGCGTAAGATACATCGCGACAGAGGAGCAGATCGCGGACGTATTCACCAAGGGACTACCGCGCCTGAAGCATCAGCAATGTACCAGGGAGGCCGGGATGACCTCAGCTGAAGGCGACCGCCTATAGACCAAGGCTCGAGGGGAAGTGTTGGCGCGAAGCGGCTGATCGGCCGCGAGCCTTGTCCGACCTGTCAAGCCACAGCTGTCATACAGAAAACGACAGCGGCCTTCAGTTCTATTCCGCCATTAGTAATTGCATGTGCGACACATTTCTTTGTAACTTGTTTTCTGATCAAATATACGGTTGTTAGTTAAAAGTGCCATCATATCGTTTTGATTTCACGAGCCCACCCTCGTCCGCTAACAAAATACAATCAGAATGATGATCTTATGTTTTGATATGTCTAACTCAAAAACTAAATTTGTATTTGTAATTATAATAATAATATGTGTTAATGATTAATTAAAAGTTCTGAATACTATTTTCATATGTTAATAATAAGGTTTAAGGAATCAAGATTAATAGCAAGGTTGTCAGAGGCTGATCTACTAGTACATGAAAATAATAAAAACATGCTTATACTGGGCATCCATTTGAAATCTGTTTCATAGAAAATAAAATGATTTTCACGAACTGGTATACCAATTGAAAATTTTGGTATGACCAAAAAACATGGCTAAGAAAAAGCGTTTCAGTTTGAAGACAATTTTCTTAATATTTTTTAGAGACCGGAACAACATTTTTAATAGTTTCACGACCTGGAACAGGATTATTAATATTATATATTTTGAGACCTGATTTTTAGTTTTTTATTTTCACGGTTTATTTACTTTTAAAAATATAAGATTCTTAAATATGAATATATGACGGCTGAGTAACAGGCCCAGATATGGGTAAAAGCCGTGATGATATATTTATTTAATTTAAAAAAATAATCATAGATTTTGTGATTAACTATTAAAATAAAATTGATTAATATCGTTATGAATAATTTCAATATTTTAATCGGTTTAAAATTAATGAGAAGCTTATGAATTAATTGATTTGAATCAGTCAGTTTACACCCAACATTAAATGTTACTCTTTCAACTTTATATTGATTTTCTTTCGAAAATGGGTTGTTGGAGACTACCCTAACTTAACAAATACTATGTCACTGGTCAGATAAATTATTATATATACAATATTTTAAAATTTTATAAACAATCTGAATCTCCGTTAATTCAATGAAGTTCATCATTTTAACAATAATAATGTTAAGTGATATCAAATTTAAATATCATTATGGTTGGACTGTTGAAATCGTTGAACAAGTCGCACGCGCGTTAGAAGTGTCTTAGCTAAATCTAGTGTTTCAATGGTTTTTTTTTTCATTTTAAACTCCTAGTATTTGTTGATACTAACTATATAGAGAGTACTTAAACATTAGTGATTATCTGAGTTACTCAGTCACGTATCTAGTTCGCGTAAATTAAAAGTATATCTATTTATAACTGATAGGGTCTCAGTAAAAATCATCAAATCTGACTTAGCTTGTAATTGACAATTTTTAACTTGTACGCGTGAGATCAGTGAATGCAATCGTCCATCCATTACCTGGAGATTTTCAAATCTACTCTTTACTTCGTTATTTATTTCAAGGTCGCCATGGTTTCACCTTGTCATCAATGCAAATCAGCTGTAAGCAGAAACAATAAGAGGATATCTTGCAGTGGCACCTGTCAAAGAAGTTATCACTTCAACTGCAACAATATAACGAATGCAGAAAAAAATGCATAAAATACTTTAAAAAATTAAAATTGGATTTGTAATAACTGTGTAACGGCTTCTACATCTGAACCACCTTCATCTCCTGTGAGTTACAACCCCAATGCAGTACAGGAACCATCGCTGTTAACTATTTTATATACATTAAATGATCTTAAAAATTCGATAGAGTTCTGCTCTAAAAAAATCGACAACTTTGAAATAATTTTAAATAACTTTAGTGATAAAATAAAATTAATTGGTTCAACTAAAATAGAATGTGAATCATTAACACGTAAAATGGTTGAATTCGAATAAAGATCTCGTTTAAACAATGTCGAAATAGAAGGTATACCAGAAATAGCTAATGAGAATTTGATTCAAATCATGAAGAACGCCGGTGTGAAAATAGATTGTCCAATTCTGGAGCAAGATATTGATGCTTTTCATCGCGTAGCTTCATACGTTCACGATGCTAATAAACCCAAGAATATTATAGTAAGATTTATATCTCGTCTTAAAAAAGATGCTTTCATCGATTCCTACAGGAAAATTAAACACAAATGAACTCAATTTCACTGCATCAAGAAATGTATACATTAACGACCACCTTAGCCCCAAAAATAAACTTCTTCTGCATGACACAAAAAAACGCTGCCAAAGAAAAGAACTTCAAATATGTTTGGGTTAAGAACTGCAGAATATATGTAAGAAAAAGTGATAGTTCTCCTGTATTAATAATAAATAATAGCAACGATATATCTAAACTGAAATAAATAATTAGCTTTTGATTATTCAATAGTATTGCTGACTTCGTTATGAACTCACGAATTTATTATCAAAATTTACGGAGTGTTAAAACTAAACTTAATAACTTATATAACCAACTATCGTCAAATAATTTCGATATTTTGTTGTTCACTGAATCTTGGTTAAATAACACTGTGATTTAAATAAATATAATGTTTACAGACGTGATCCTGGAGACATTAATAAATCTCAAGGTGGCGGTGTGCTCGTTTTAGTGTCTAAAATATATTTTTCTAAAGTACAAATTCACTAGTTCTCTGAAGCAGAATATATCTGGATAACCCTATATTCTAACTATTTGTTTATATAGTACAAACTATCGCTATTCGTTGTTGTGATATCGTGAAGCGTTACCAGCAAATTGTCTATTTACTGAAAATGTCAAATAAATATTCAAATGAAAAATTTGAATTATGCGTTCTAGTGGAAAATGTAATCGTGATAATAATACTAATACTAATAATAATGTAATAAATATTTATGTACAAAGTACACAATGCAAAACTGTACGTTCGACTGCCTTGGGGGCGATTAATTTTCATAAAATATGTGCAAATCTTAGTTGTAAAATCAAAGTCTGCTTTGCTGTAAATTAACCATAAGAAAATAATTTCATCTTTAAATATGACTTAGTGATAGCAAATATTAAAATAATTTACGTGACACCCTCATAACTTATACCGAGTGTCTACTTCATGGGACATACAATGGTAAATTGTTCATATGCTGGTAATTTGTGGCCTATTAATTTTATAACAAAAGTTCAAAATTATTAATAATTTACTTATTAAAAATAAAATTTACAATTCAAAGAATACCATTCAACTGTTATATTGTTTCAGTTTGACAGATAAAAGTTAGATAATTTATATTTAATTAATAATATTATTATTATTAGTGATATATTTGAAAATTTATTATAGTTATAATTGTTGTTATTTACTAAAAAAAGAAGAATATTTAAAATTATGAATTAGTAATTTATAATTTATTAAGGAAATTAATATTATACTAGTTTCAATTGTATGAAAAGAAAAATTGTCTATAACGTCGAATTATAATTAATAATAATTTAAGATCATCTCTATTCAGTTTAAAATTGTTCCAGGATATTACAAATATTTTATCACCAAAGTGGTGCACTTAATAGGCCCTACAAGAAGATGGCATTTGTTATATTTATGTTGTATATTCAATAATGTACCTATTTTACTAATTATGTGATTTTACATTTGACAAATATAAGACAAACGCTACAGTATACCATAGAGCAATACAATGCCGGCATACACTCCAATGTTCATTTAAAATTTTCTAGGTCTGACTGCACAACCTACATGTTCTATGTTTATAAATAACTCATGTGTCTTTCAGTTCTTTTCTTTTACTTTTTACTTACAGATTAGATATAAAAAATTACTTATACTTACGGTTATAGGAAACTTCCAAGAAGGTAAATATTTGTAAAGTAAAACTAAACATTGCAGTTGCAGATCTCCTCCCACATCAACTGTGTCTGGACCATCAATAATCATTTCATCGTAATTAAAATAGTAACCTAAAATAAAATCAGTGATTAATTAAAATTTTCATTGAAGTCAGAATAAGTAGATGTAGGTGTGTCATAATTAAACAGGGCAGTACCTAAAATTGCTGAACTATTGAGCGCGTTTCTACATTACAAGATATCGGCTCTCAACTCTGCTATGAAATATTTGACAAATGTAAAAAACAAGCGCAGGCCAACACGTCCTTCCTGTCACATCTTTTTAATTCGTTTTTAGTTCTTACAATCCTATACAGGCTGTGTTCCATTTAAGGTGTGAATGTATTCGTATCCCAAGAACCGTAAGAGCTAAGGGGTCGGTTAAATTAGATAAAAGTTGTCACAGCAGTAGGATAGTTTGACCATGTATATGTTTTTCCAAATAAATGCATAGGTCTCTAGATACAGGCCGAAATATAAATTTAGCAATAACACAAAGACTAAGTAACTAATAAAAGATTAGACATATATAACAAAATATTGTTACACAGTTGCCCTCGTGTCCGTAACGTAGAACATTTTTAAGCAAAATAGTGTTTATTTGTTTAGTTTAATCTAAATTCAAAATTTTGACATATAAACATCAAAACGTACTGAAAAAATATACGATTATAATGAGGTTAAAAGTATTTATAAATTTGTCAGCTGTCATTATTTTTCATGAAATGTATTGTAATAAAATTTAATTAAATAATTTTAATATGTGTATTTCAATTTATAAGGAAATTATTGTATAAATAAAATAAAAAAATATGTGAAATTCAAGTTCACAAAAAGTATGGTTGTGTATGCGTGACGATTTTTTCTGTCACAACAACTCTTGTGTCAAACTTATAAAAATCTCGTTTTTTCGTATTTCAACTATTTGCATGAATATAAAGAGTTGATTAGACTCTGGGTAAAATTGGACAACCGGAAGTGATACTTTACTTGAAGCCCATAACAATTTTTAATAATAAACTATTAAATTATAATCCAAAACTTTTATATCAATGGGAACAATATATTAGATTTGGCTAAAATTGATAAACCGGAAGTGATATTATACTTGATGCTATTAAGGCCGCTCCGGAGTGAATACTATTTGGTTTTTGCCCCTATATCTTATGCACCCGGTGAACCCAGACTGATGTAAATATTGTTTTCTTCTATTTATGCTATTGTATATTGAAGAACATAACATTCTTTACAAAATATGTTTACTTTCATCTTGCACATAACTCAGTTTATTCATTAGCCTCAGCTTATATAGAAATTGTGTTGACTCATGCTTAAGACTGCCGATGTTGTATTTTTGAGGCTTAACTTCATTTCCTTCTGAGTTACTTTCTTGTTTATCCATTGACTTGTAGTTTATCATTACTATTGACTTCAATAAATAATGGTCGGAGCCACATTCAAGACCTCTGTGCACTCTTACATCCATTATTTTTATGTTAGAATCTTGTCGCTGAATAACATAGTCTATAATAGAGCTCAAATTTCTAGTAGCTTGTATCCACGTGTACTTATGAATCATTTTGTGAGCAAAAATCCATTAGTAATTTTAAGAGAAAGTTTTTGGCAGAATTCTATGAGTCTTTCCGCACTGTCATTTACGATCTCTTCACCATATTTCCCTACTACTTGACTGTTGTCCGCCTTTCCTGTTCTTCCATTTAGATCGCCAAGTATAAATATTTCTTTACGAGGTTTTATACCAGATAGAATTTTCGTCAATTTTTCATAAAATTCGTCTTTCATTTTAGAATCTACGTTATCTGTGGGTGCATATACTCCCAAAATAACTAGTTCGTGTCCTCTTATATTCAATTCTATTTGTATAATTCTATCGTCGATTTCTTCCCAACTTTTTATACATTTTTTATATTTCTTATGTATAGCTACAGATACACCTCTTTTTGCTCTTTCATTTTTATTGACCCCGCTATAAATATGTATATACTGTCCTACGTTTTCGTTTCCTTTGCCTTTTTTCTTTGTCTCTGTTAGGACACATAGATCTATTTCCATTTTTTCTATTTCTCTAAAAACTTCATTATATTTGGTACCTAGTCCCTGTATATTCCACGTTGTTAAAGTCATTGTCCGAGTTCTTAGCTGTTGTCGTCTTCTATTACATCCGTCCTGATTCCGAGGCTCGCGATTGAGACTTTTAGCTCTTGAAAGGTTTGACAAATGATGAGTTGCTGGCCCATCGATTCAACCCCCGAGCTTGGAGGGCCAGGATTTTCTGTCAGGGTTTTCTCTCTTAGCCAAGATGGTCCAGTTTTGAGGCGCCGGATTTTCGCCTTTCACCTCCTCCCGTTAGTTCCATTACTACCATCCATTGGCAGTTCGGTATCCAGAGGTTACGCGACAGACTTGTCTTCGTGGACGTGGGAGTAGGATTTTCCGGTAGAGCTGACTCAGGTGGTCCGAGCTTGTCATACAACAAATATATATATAATATTCATTCATCTGTGGCGCTACAGCCCAAATCGGGCCTGGGCCTACCGGACACACCGAGCCGCAGTTTTTACACTGCCGTACTGCCGGTTTTCGTAGTCAAATGCTACATTATTTAAGGCGTATAAGTGACTAGCTTATAGCGTCCGAGTGTGATAAATACATGTAGCTGTATTTTATATTTTTACGACAAATCACACATTGTCGACAGGCGGATTCGAACTAACGAACCTTGGCTCGGGTGACGTCACAGTATGTTAAGAGATGTGCCTTAACACGCTCGGCCACCGCGCCTATTATATATAATATTTATGATGATAAATATGTTTAAATAAATATAGGTATGTCAATAAAAATGCGGTTTTTCAACTCCTCGTGATTTTTGTTATAATGTTTTTCAGCCCTCCCACTAAAATCATTCGCGAGACGCCACTGTATTATATATTATAAAATCTTTTCATTAATAGTTCCTGAGCAGTATATGTATGTGGCAATATGATGGTATTTTAATGTTTACATCACAGTAGTTGTAAGAAACGTACGAGTATTACACAAGAACTGCATAGTGGCGAGTGCGTGATGTTGCGAGTACATAATTGCTTTTCAATCCAATTTTTGTACTATAATTTTTTAAGATCATATTCATACCCATTCAATAACAATAAATGTTTTATTATTTATAAAATTGGATTATCATAAATACTGTGTAAGTATCTTCTAACGGACAGTCATGTGTATGATCATAGGGACAAGTTTACATAGTATTTGGATTGTACAATAATGCTCATTTACAGTAGTGATCGTAGAAACAATCAATCAAATGATTGTTAGGAAAATCTCTTCAAATTGCATAATCTGAAATGACTGATAAGTTTGTTTTCGTTCCATTTTTGCGTTCAGAGTTCTATTTTTACTTAATAGTTTCTTTTTCGTGTACTTGATTAGATTTTATATTTCCCTCAAAATTTCGTACTAGGAAAATGTTTTCTGTCTAAAATAATATAAATACGCTATTAATAATTATACGAAAATATAATTATGTATCAACATACATACTATTTTCAATGTGTTGTTTAATTTAAAATGCCTGTTTTCTTCGACAAAATGCTTTATTGATGCTTTTTTGGTAATTCACATAAAACACATGCACACTTTCTTTGTTAACATTTTACACACTCTTTTACACTGCGCATGCGTACCCTAAAAGTTTTAAGTTTCAAAACCCAGCGGTACTAGATAAGTTTAAATAAGTAACATCCCGCCGGCCTTGAAAGGTTAGTCTTTCAAAAGGAATATATAAATATTTACATTTAACTAAGTACATAAATCTAGGTTACATTGAGTAAATATGCTACTTCTCACTATCACTTGGTAGCGGGCACAATTTTTTAACAGGCCTTTTCTTCTCACCACTCGCGGTTCTCACTGACACTACTCTTACAACACCGTCTTCTCCTGGATAGGTTTGCGTAACACGACCCATCTGCCATCTGAGCGGTGGAGCGTTGTCCTCGACGATGATCACCATGGTGCCGACATCGATGTTGCGCACGGGTTGATGTCACTTGCCTCTTGTCTGCAGTTGATGCAGGTATTCTTTCGACCACCTCTGCCAAAAATTCTGCTTCAGCTTCTGGATGTGCTGCCAGCGCGAGAGCTTGTTGTCAGGAACATTCGTATAGATGCTGTCTATGGGCTCAGTTAGTGAATCCCCGATTAGGAAATGGGATGGAGTTAACGGGGTTAAATCATTGGGGCTTGAAGATAATGGAACCAGGGGTCTGGAATTTAGCACGGCTTCTATTTCCGCTAAGAGAGTGCTTAGTTCTTCGAAGGTAAGAATCGAGTTTTGAATTACCTTATAAAGATGAGATTTAGTTGCTTTTACTGCAGCTTCCCAAAGGCCGCCGAAGTGTGGGGCTCTTGGAGGTATGAAGTTCCACTGAATTCTTCTTGTAGCTAGTTCATTCCTGATGCACGTTTCATTTTTTAACAGAAATTCATACATCTCTGTTAATTTTGTATTGGAGCCTACAAAATTGGTAGCATTATAGGAATAAATTTCAGTACAAACTCCTCTTCTTGCTGTGAAACGTCGTAAGGTCCCAATAAAGGCGTCTGCTGTGAGGTCACTAACTAGTTCCAAATGTACAGATTTTGTACTAAAACATACAAACACTGCTATGTAGGCTTTAGTAATGTGTATTCTGCCTCGTCGTTTGCTTTCTCTGACTTGTATGGGTCCTGCATAGTCCACACCAGTAATTGTAAATGGTCTGACCGATGCACATGTTCTGGAACTTGGTAGGTTTCCCATAATGTGATTTGCTTCCTTTGGCTTAAACCGAAAACATTGATAACAAGTTCTTGTTACGCGTTTGACTGCTTGTCGTCCAGATAACGGCCAAAACTGTAATCTTATTGTTGCTAAAAGTTGCTCGTTACCGCAATGGTGTATTCTTTTATGCGTGTCTCTGATAATTGATGTCGTGACGTGATGTTTTCCTGGTAATACATACGGGTGTTTGTGATCTGGTGATATGTCTGATTTTTCTAATCTTCCACCAACACGTATTAGGTCATTAGTATCTAAAAATGGGTTTAGATTTGCAAGTTTACTGGCTTTATTTACGTGTCCATGTTTTGACAGTTCTTTAATTTCTTGCTCAAATGATTCCTCTTGAATTAATTTAATAATTGCCTTTGTGGCTTTGTCTAATTCTTCTACTGTTAGTTCGTTGATCGTTTTCGCAGCATGTTTTCGTGTGTTGTTTATATATCTAAAACAATACGCTATTACTCTTTGAAGTTTTTGAAATGAAGAATATTTTGTGAGAATACTGAAGTTTTCTTTTGTTGTCAGCATGGATAAGATTGGTTTGACTTCAATCTATACTGGTAGCTCTTCGTAGTTTTGTTCTGGCCATTCATTTGTTTTGAGCCACTGCGGTCCAAACCACCATAGCTTGTTCGATAATAATTCTTCTGCAGACAGTCCTCTGGATAAAATATCTGCAGGATTTTCTGCTGAATTGACATGATTCCAACTAATATTACTTGTCAGTTGATTTATTTCCGAAACTCGGTTCGCTACGAAAGTTTTTAATTGATTTGGCGGAATTTTCAACCATGATAGCACAATAGTTGAATCGCACCATAGGTAGATTCCTTGAACCTTGTCACTCAAAGCTTGATATGTTACTGTTGCTAATTTTGCTAACACCAATGCACCACATAGTTCTAGTTTTGGTAGGGATATAGATTTTAAGGGTGCTACCTTAGATTTAGAACAAATTAAGTATGATACTCGTTTTCCATCTGTGTCACTGCAAGTTGCATAGATGCAAGCTCCGTATGCTGTCTCCGATGCATCACAGAATCCATGGATCTCCAGTTGTCCATTTTGACTGTTCAGACTTATGCATCTTGGTACCTTTAGATCATTTATACTTGAAAGCGATTTTCTGAAGGTCATCCATGTTGTGTAAACTGATTGCGGTACTGATTCGTCCCACTTAATGTTTAGTTGCCATAATTGTTGCATAATAACCTTGGCTTTAATCATCACTGGTCCTATTAGTCCCAGAGGATCGAAAATTTTTGATATGTGCGATAAAATAATTCTTTTGGTTACTTTCATGTCTTCATTTATATGTATGGTATATTGTATGGTATCTGACAATGAATTCCATACAATCCCAAGTGTTTTTAATATTTCTTCTTTGTTAAGAATAAGCATTTCATTCGTTTTTCCTTCTTCAGAGAGATGTTGTAAAATGTCTTCATGATTTGTTCGCCATTTTCTTAATTCGAATTTACCCTTTTCTAATAGTTGTGATAATTGCTTTTGTAGTTCTATAGCTTGTTCTACAGTATCTGCTCCTGTCAGAACGTCGTCCATGTAGAAATCTCTTTCTAACACTTTCTTGGCTATCGGAAATTGATGACCATCTTCTTCAGCTAACTGTTTCAGAGTTCTAGCTGCCAAAAATGGAGCTGATGTTGTTCCATACGTTACGGTATTTAGATTGTATGTGTTGATACTTGCGTCTGTTGTTTCACGCCATATAATCTTCTGAAATCTTCTATCTTCTTCTCGGACATTAATTTGTCTGTACATCATGGCTATGTCTGCTGTCAACACGTATTTATGACTTCTGAATCGTAGAATAATACTAAATAGATCTTCTTGAATCGTTGGACCGACTAAAAGGCAATCGTTCAACGATGTTCCGGTTGTTGTCTTGTACGATCCATCAAAAACTACCCTAAGCTTCGTTGTTAGGCTGTCTTCCTTTATTACCGGGTGATGAGGTAGATAAACGTTCTTTTCGTCATCTTCGTCAGCGTCTCGCTGGACTTGTGTCATATGATTGAGTTCTTGATATTGCTTCATAAAGTTGATGTATTGTTCCTTTAAGTTTGAATTGTGCTTCATACGATTTTCTAGTGTGTAGAATCTTTTTAGAGCTCCGTCATACGAGTTTCCTAATGTCATGTTTTGCTTCTTTGGAAGGCCTACTATGAAACGACCATCCCTTTCTCTTGAAACTGATTGTATAAACTTTTCTTCGCATATGTGCTCTTCGGATGTCCATTTTCTTTTTTCTAATGCTTCCTCGACTTTCCAAAATCTTTCTAGTTGAATATCTAAGTCGCCCTTTGTTGTTGTTAAATATGATACTAAGGTTCCTTTGCTTGATTGATGCCATGTTGTTATTGGACCAGCTACAATCCAACCTAACTGGGTTTTGTGCAGGATTGGTTGATCTTTAGCTAGTTGAATTTGTCCTATGCAAAGAAGTCTCCAGAATGTTTGTGATCCAATAAGCAAGTCTATAGTACTGGGAATATCAAATTTAGGATCGGCTAGAGTAATATTGTTCGGAATATTCAGTTGAGAACGGTTAATAGGAGTTTGAGGTATTTTGTCTGTAATGACTGGTAAGATGAGACAATTGAGGTTTGCTTCAAAATTGTTGTACTTGGATCTCACGTTGATACATGTTTGTTGTGATATGTTGGTCAATTGTTTATTTATTCCAGCGATTGGACAATCAATCTCTTCACATGCCAGCTTCAAACGTTGCACTACGTTTCTGGTGACGAAATTAGATTGCGATCCCGAATCCAGTAATGCTCTTAAATCATGTTTGTTGCCTTGCTTGTCTATGATTTGTACCACTGCTGTTGATAAAAGAATTTGTTGATTAACTGGTTGTAGACAATGCGCTACTGCTGTTGTCTGTACCGTCTCCTTGGTTTCTGGCCTTAAATCTGTATTGTTACTGCTTTCAACTTCTTGATCTTGATGCAGCAAAGTGTTATGACGCTTAGAACATTTTCTGCACGTTGACGAATTGCAGTCTCGTCCAAAATGTCCAGGTTTTAAACAGTTGAAACATAATTTTAATTTTATTACTTCTTCTTGTCGATTCTGTGGTGATAATTTACAGAATTTGTCACATTTGTATATGTAATGTGCTTGCTTGCAGAATTCGCATGTGTGTGTTGTAGTTGCGGCTACTACGATATTTTTCTTGAAATTAGTGTTGGTCTTTTTTACCGTTTCTGTTCTTGATTCTCTTTCGATCATTTCAAGAGTTTGACATCTGCTGGTTAGGAAATTTAAAAATTCTTCTAACGTAGGTTTCTTCTTTCTTCCCATGTCAGCCAACCTTTCTTGCCATAGTTGTCTGTTGCGCCAGTCTAATTTATTGCAAAATAGATAAATTAGTATTGTGCTCCACTGATCTGTTGGTTCTTTTAGCGATTTTAATGCACTAATGTTTGTTCGAATATTGTCTAACAGTTGTCGTAACGCTGTGTGTGATTCCTTGCTGATTGTCGGTAGATCGAATAATTTCTTCATATGTGTGTTTATTATTAGTCTTTCGTTTTCGAATCTGTCTTCTAGCAACTTCCAAGCCACTGTGTAGTTTTCTGGGGTTGTATCTAAAGTTTGTATAAGTTGCAGAGCTTCGCCTTGTACTGCCCCTCTGAAGTATTGAAATTTTTGAATTTCTAATAGTCCATCATTTGTGTGAATGATCGACGTGAACGCGTCTCTAAAAGCTAGCCACTCGGAGTAACTTCCAGAAAATGTTGGTAAATTTAGCGTTGGTAATCTAACATGTGCTGATGCTGTCGATTGTGAAATGCTTGGTGCACTGCCGCTCGTGTTTAACATATTAGTAGTAATTTCTCTCTTCACTAATTCCCTTGCTTTGGAAATACTTGCGAAGTATGCTTCTTGAAATACTTCTCTGTCATCATCTTCATTTTCGTCTTCAACTTCTATACTTGTCTGAATTTCATCGTATTGTTTCCATAGGTTTTCTGCCTTTTCTAACCTTACTTCCAGTTGTTGAGACGATTCTTCTGTATACTTGTCCAGAAAAGTTTGAAATTTCGTCAATTGTGATTTGACAATACGTCTTTTAATCTTCAGTGTTTGCACGTTAGCCATTGTTGCAGGTTATAGGATTCACGGAACCAGTATTGAGGGAATATCGAAAGATTCACTTACCTTGCTTTGCGATGTAACTTGAAAACCGTTGTTTTCCTTCGTTTTGCGTTTTTCTAGCTTGACAGCTTGCTTGACGTCTTTGATCTGTCACTTGAGTTTGAACACCTTCCGCTTGGCGCTGTTCTGATCTGCCACTTCTGCCGCTGTACACTGCTGCCTCGTTACGGTAGAAAATGGAACTGCTTCTGATCTGTCACTTGTGGTTTGCACATCTGCCGCTTTGCTGTTCTGATCTGCCGCTGTACGCTGGTGCCTCGTTACGGTAGAAAATGGAACTGAGCTTTCGCGCGCAGTTAACCTCACTTCTTGGATGCTGATTTTCACCTCATGCAAAAAACTTGTAATTGTACCTTAAACAGATAAACTGTTATCCACGTTCGAAGGACCATAAATGTTGTTTAATTTAAAATGCCTGTTTTCTTCGACAAAATGCTTTATTGATGCTTTTTTGGTAATTCACATAAAACACATGCACACTTTCTTTGTTAACATTTTACACACTCTTTTACACTGCGCATGCGTACCCTAAAAGTTTTAAGTTTCAAAACCCAGCGGTACTAGATAAGTTTAAATAAGTAACACAATGCATATAGAACACATATTATTTGGATTTTACATAAGTGTTACATGATAATATTAATAATTAATTAATGAATTACACGCAAAATAAGAATTACTTGAACTCTCAAAATAAAAAAATAAAAATTAATTCTACAAAACAAAATTTAAAAATTCACCTAAGATAACTATGACTAATTTTAAATTGATTTCGTTCATTTAGGGTAGCAAGAGATAGCATTTCCAACCAGGTAACAGAGTAACCAATGCAACTATCCACGGCTTAGTCGAAATTATAGTGTATTCCAAAAATAAGTCATGGTTGCCAAGGTTACCTTTTTTGTTTATACCCACACTGGTATGTTCCAGTTCTGTACCATTTTAATGGTAAAACTGTAACCGGGATAAAATGGTGACCGCGTCCCTGTTTTTATTGGAATATACCATAAATTGTACAACAAACGTGGAATGGTACTCATTTCGCACGAGTGTGAAAGTTTGTAGCACGAGCTAAAGACAAATTCTACAATTCCTACAAGTGAGAAAGGGGCATTCTATGTGAGTTGTACCCTATGCTTATCCTACGACTACGAAATTGTTGCTCTATTAATTTATATATTAATCATAAGGATGTGCTAATTTCACAATTCCAATGATAACTCTAAATTAGCATCTCACGTTACCAATGCTAACCGTGAGATATACAAATATGTGTGCAATATACTATACTTGCGTTGTAATAACAACCACATAATGAGCAAATATCTTTGTGCTTGTAGAAAATGTATCTTTTATATTTTTAGCAGGGCGCACTTAAATACTATTAGTGAACACTTCGCAAAATCGTACTACCTAGGAGATTTTTTGTTTTATTTATAAATCAGTGTGAATTCTTACGAAGTTAAGGTTTGTGCCTCTAACGACTTCACTGCTCTTTACGACTTCAGCCTTGTAAAGAACTGAAAAGTGAAGTTTTGCTGTTCAATTAATATCAACTAAATAAATGTATTAAAATTTTATTTCCACCTGACTTTTAACGCTTCTGTAGGTCACAGAAATAACCATGAACTACTTTAATTTTTTACTTATATTACAGACTTAATTAATTTAATTCATATATTTGATACTCGATGTCGACCCTAGTTATATTAAATGACTAAAGAAATTCTTAGCAGGTACAATTTAGTTAAGCAGTACGGATTAAGCGTAAACTGCAAGAAACTGAAATAAGACAAAGTACACCTAAATTAATAATAAAAATACGAATACGAATTATTACTTACCGCTCCTACGAGCTAACAGTCGTATGGTAGACATTTTATTGTTTCTTCTAAAGATACATTCACATTCATTGATAAACCATCCTCTAATGTTTCGTTCTTCGAGTGTGAATCCATAGTATGGGTGAAAACTTCCCTGTAAATACGTTCAGAAAAATATGATATACAATAATTTAAAAATATTATTTGAACATAGGGAAAAAGTTTTCATTGCTCATTATTAATTATTAAAATAGTCTTCTAGAATATATAGTACTGCTTGCGAATGCGATGAAGTCTATATTGGACAAACAGGACGAACAACTTTAACAAGATTTAGCAAACATAATCGCCCCATTAGAATAAATAATAATAATCATTCTACTAGTAGCCTCAGCGCGCGTCGGACGTGTTCATGTAAGGAATAATTATTTATGTGGACAATATCTGAACTAACACTATTATTGAGCCACGTTTCTGTAATGCCTACTACATCGTAATTTTTATTTACAACATGTTCTTTAAAAGTATGGAAACTAGTAAACAATGATCTAGAATTTATATGAGCAAAAGAGAGAAGATTCATATGATTTTAATCAATGTTGTAAAATGTAAACAAATAATATACAAAAATACAAATAATATCAATGCAAAAGAAATACTAATACATAAACAAAGCAGTGATTTACAATATACAGTTTATGTGCTCCGATTGAACTAATAAAATTACTTCGGATCACGATTGTCAACGTCCTTCACACAGTTGATTCTATGTACAATGTCATTGACCTTAGCAAAAATCTGACCATCACGAGTCCACACTTGCTTAAATGTAAATTTGTTTGCAGCACTTCTGTAAAGATCTTGCCGAGTTTTAGTCAAATCTTCCTTTAACACAATTTTGGAGCGAGATAGTTTAGATTTGTTATAGAACACTAAAGATTTATCATTATGGCTCACAAATTCCACGATTATGGGACGGTGTTTGCCGGGGACAGACTTTCCTATACTGTGAGAGCGGTCCAATGCGGATGAGCTCAGCGAGAGACCGAGTTTGTCTTTGCAGATATTTAAAACAATATCATCGGTGTTTTCATGTACAACTTCAGGAACACCATAGTTATTGCGCCGCAAGTATTGTTCAAGAGGATCAATTTTACTTTTATTGTTCAAGAGCATCAAAATTAGCCTGTTAAATTTTTGATTGCTCAGCATGCAATACAATTTCTACACAAAATTAAATTTGAAGATACAAAAATCGTCGCCAGGCTTAAATATAATATATATATATATATATATATATATATATATATATATATATATATATATATAAATTACGAAACTTGAATTGAGATTCGAGTTTTTTAAAAAAAATTTAATTTGACACAAAGATTTATTATAACATTCAAAAGTAGATCTTTACAAAACAGAGGTCAATTCTTAACTAACTACATTATGAGAGTCTAACATAAAAAATGAAATATGACTACAACTACTAGTGGGGATTCTTGCGGATTCAGCGTCTTCTATGGGAATAGTGGTTCGCTAACTCCTCCCTCCTTAAAATTGAGCTTCATCGGGAAGAATCAGGTTCGATTTATTGGCTGATATTCTCGATTGAGGGTCTGGACGTTCGGTTGATTTGGATTTTAAAAGCCATTTTCTTCCGTAAATTATCGTCACGATGATGCCAGCAATGATAATAATTACGTATAATATTATCGTGGGGTAGTTTATGAGGTTATTGTTGTCTTGATCTTGTTCTATTTCTTCGTACTTGTTTATTGGTATTTTTAATTCTTGGATGGAGTTCAGGTCGACTGTCATTTTTGGTATTTGCGAAGTATTAAGCTTGATATTGAAGTTTTCTATTGTTGTTGGTTTGCCAAAGGTACCTTCTTTGAAGTTTAACTTCTGCTTCTGAAATTTTATTTGGCAATCGTCTTCTTTAATTAAGAATATGCCTTGTAAATTCTTTATTTCGTCGCCGTGCTTGCAGTAAGCTTGAATAACATCAGGTTTAGGAAATACGGCTAAAAATTTATTCGCTTCTTCTAAAGTTTCTATATGATTTCGTTTAATGTTTATTCTTAAGTACTCGCAATTTTCGTTCTTGTTTCTTGAGATGATATTCTTCTCGCAGGAGTTGTCATCTACTTCTGACATTTTGTTTGGACATTGGTAATTATTATTTCCTTTAGTACATACGCCATTTAGAGCTTTAATATGACCATCGATTGATTTTAAATAATATTCATTACTTGGTATAATTGTTACAAATTCAGACTGATATCGGGTAGGTATTGGAATGAGATGAAGTAATTGGAAATCTGTTTCATAATTAATAGGAATTTCGATAAAATAAATTATTTTATCTGATTGGAGTTTACAATTTACAGTAATTAATTTTTCTAATTCTGGTATATTATCCGGTAATGGTTCGAGAGGTAATTCATGATTATAGTATTTTGAAATTTTATTCAATTCTACATACAGATCATTAGTTTTTATTAGCTATAATTTTGTCGGGGTTCGGTTTTACGCCAGAGGGTGTAACAACATGCCCTAAATAAGCCACTTCTTTTCGAAAGAATTCAGACTTGTCTAGTTGAATTTTGAGATTGGCTTTCTTTAATCTATCGAATACTGATCTTAAACTCTCAACATGTTCTTGGAGGCTGGTGCTGAATATGATAACATCATCCAGATAAACTAGGCAAATTTCATTCACTAAATTTCTTAAAACGTTATCCATGACTCGTTGGAATGTCGCGGGTGCGTTTTTCAAACCAAATGGCATTCTTAAGAATTCATAGTGTCCGTTTTCTGTATTGAATGCGGTCTTTTGAATGTCTTCTTTACTCATTTCAATTTGATGAAATCCGGATGCTAGATCGAGTGTTGAAAAATATTGACATTTGCCGAGTTTGTCTAGTAGAGTGGTTATGTTGGGAATGGGGTACTTATCGTCTATAGTCTTATCGTTCAACTTCCTATAGTCGATAACAATTCTCCATTTCTTTTTTCCGGACGCGTCAAGTTTTTTAGGTACGATCCACACTGGAGATGACCAGGGTGAATGGGATGGCCTAATGATTTTTTGATCGAGCATTTTTTTTATTTGTGATTGTACTTCCGTTCTATGAATTTCCGGGTATCGGTATGTCTTAGTGTATGTCGGGATTTCGTCTTTGGTACGGATTTTATGTTTTACTTCGTTCGTAAAAGTTAGAGCGTTATTTTCATCATGAAGAATTTCTGAAAATTCTTTTAATAATTTTGAGATGGCTAATTTTTCTTCGCTATTCATGTGTTCTGTTCGAATTTTGTTAAGATCAAAAGATTTTTTTGAATATTGTTTATTAAAATTTAAATTATTTATTTCAAAATTTTCTAAAGACTGAGCTTGAATGCGATTAAAAGATTTTATAATCAGGTCATTGTCACTGGTGTTGATAAGCGGGTACAGAATTTGATGATCTTGCACTTTTGCAATGCCTTCTGGTATTATCAAGTTATTCACATGTGTCTCAGAGATAAGCGCATCTCCATTTGCAATGTTATCTACGTACAATTTTGTAACTTTTTCTGAATTTGATGGAATTCTTATGTAATAAGGATGTGGTACTATTTTGTGATACTGAATTTGAATTTCTTGTGTGGGTGTTATAATTTTGTCGCGTGCTAAATCAATGTTTGCTTCCAACAGTTTTAAATTATCTAATCCGAGTAAGATATCAAAATTATTATGAAAGTTGAATAAATGATATTTTAATATAATGTCGGTTTTATTAAATAATTTTGAACATGGTAACAAAACGCTAAATTTTTCAGTAGAAGTTCCATGAGCTGTTGTTATTTGAAACGGATCGTTTTTAATTTTTGACTAGTTTCTGGATTTATAAACGAACGCGTACTGCCTGTATCAATTAACGCTTTAATATTAAATTCTGGAAAGATGATGAAGGGTAATTCACTTTGATTTTGTGACAAATTCATTAATTCTATGCGGTTTCCGAGGCTACTAGTTCTAAAAAAGGATCTGGGTAAAATTCTGGTTCCAAATGATTAGGATTTGGATCAGGATCTTGCTCATAGGTAATGTCATCGTATTCGTGTTCGTCAGTTGTTATTTCGTTTATTTCTGTGTTATATAGTTCCTGAGGACGATAAAAGTTTGTGTTTGATTTTGGTGTAAATGTGTGTGTCGTGCTAACACTCATAGGCGTCTGCTTGGGAAATTTCTGCTGTGAATTAAATTGTGGTCTGAAAACATTTGTTTTCGCGTTTTGTGTTGGAGGTTTGTTTGTTGCAAAATTATGATTTTGTCTTTGTGCTGGGTGTGAGTGTTGTGCTGGGTATGAATGTTGTGTTTGTGAGTGTTGTGGTTGCCAGTATTGTGGCTGTGAATGTTGTGGTACATTTCTCAAGAGTGGTGATCTGCCAATATTATTATGAAAACTTTGTTTTGGTTTAAAACTAGGTTTATTATTAAATTTTTGTAGCGATCTTTGTGCTGTTTCTAGTTGAAAATCATTTGTCAGCATGTTTAATGCTTCGTTTAGATCTTTTGGATTTTTGGTTCTCATGAGAGTGCCCAAGGGTTCTTTTAGCCCTCTTAATAAAATTCTTAATGCCAAACCACGAAAATAAGCTATTAAAATTCTTGCTTCGTCTACATGGACGTGATTTGTTAGGTACGAAATTTGTAAGTTTAATAGTTCTAAAACTCTATTGTAAAATTCGAACGGCGATTCGTTCGTTTGTTTAATTTCACAAAGTTCGATGTTTAGGGTGTAATAATCTCTCTTATCTGAGTAAGTATTTACTAGAGCAGTTTTTACGTCTGCCCATGTGGTAATAGTACAACTAGCAATATTGACTGCGGCGTCGCCTTTGATCTTAGCGAGAATACTCGACATGAGATACTCATTTTGAAAGTCATTTACATCGTTATTATTGTAAAATTTGTTAACTAACTTTTCGCATATTTCAACGAAACGCGGGAGAAGTTTATTATCTCCGAAAAATTCAGGAATCATATCAATGTATTCCCTTTTTAAAATTGGGGTTGCCATTTCTCTTAAATTTAAATTATTAATTTGATTAATTAAAGATTGATCAAGGATATTACTTGATTGGGATAAAATAAGTGAGTTAGAGGAACTGTCTGAATCTGTACTTGAATCTGACTCTGAATCTGTTTCAATGATAACTCTAAGTGACATAAGTACTTACAGAAAGAATATCCGTTGGTCCATTGGTCTCTGCGATAGAAACGTGTGGATGTAGACGGGACTCTGTGTGCAGCAGGGTCTGGATAAGCTTAGGTGCTCCGTCGACGTTCTTGGACGTGGTTCTTCCGTAGGTTTTTTTTGATACTCAATTAATCGTAAATACGAAACGAAAATTGCGATAATTATTCGTTTGAGTATCCTACCGACTGCGCCAATTACGAAACTTGAATTGAGATTCGAGTTTTTTTAAAAAAATTTAATTTGACACAAAGATTTATTATAACATTCAAAAGTAGATCTTTACAAAACAGAGGTCAATTCTTAACTAACTACATTATGAGAGTCTAACATAAAAAATGAAATATGACTACAACTACTAGTGGGGATTCTTGCGGATTCAGCGTCTTCTATGGGAATAGTGGTTCGCTAACTTATATATATATATATATATATATATATATATATATATATATATAAATCAGAGAAGCTATTGTAATTTACAAGATCAAGAATAACATGAACAATTGTGATGGCTGTGAATTGAAAAAAATTGGCTCCCGCAGATTAAGACATTATAATTACTTGTTTACTCGTTTCTTAGTTACTTGTATATAGGTACGATTTGTTACGTATTATTTACTGTTGAGGCGAAGGTACACATGTAGTATACCGAAACGTCGAAATAAATAAATAAATAAATAATAAAATTGACAAAACTTGAACCAAAAACTGTTTTAATAATAATCTAACAGAAATGTTTGTTTTTTTAATATCATTAACTATAATACCATTACTTTTTTTTATCAGATTCTGCTAATAATAATATCAGATATGTTCAGTTCAATTCCCAAGAGGTTTTTGATATTATATCATGTTTAGATATTAACAAAAGCGCAGGGTCTGTTGAAACTCTATCAGTTTTTATACGAAATTGTTTTGAGTACGTTAAATTATCCGTTAACATGCATATTTAATCAATCAATAATAGAAGAACATTGTTCCCCTGTTTGGAAACAAGTACATGTTGTACCGGTATTCGAAAGCGGTGTAAAAAGTTTAATAGAAAATTATAAGTCTATTTAAAGCTTTGTATTTTTGAGAAAATATTTGAAAAACTTATATATAATATCTTGTTCTATTTAGTAAAATCTTATACTTGAGCAACTTGTTTTTATGCCGGGTAGAATAGATGACACTAATACATTAAGTGTTTAAGTGAATGGGTAAAAAGATTGGAACATAATTGAATGAGTAACTCTATATATTTTTATTATTACGGACGTTTCGGCAGGCGAAACTGCCATCATCAGCTAAAATCAAAACATATACATAAAGAAAATTCAAAGGTTAATTAATTTTCATACAATAAATCAATCAGCCCACCTATTAGAATATTTGAATTAACAATAAATAGATAAATAAATATAAAGCACCATGATGCTATACAAAACAGCAGAATAAATAATTCAAATAATTTCATGTCATAAACATATATCACTATCATCCATCAAAATGAAATAATACCTGACCGACCGGAGGTCACATGACCACCTGCTTCCAATTCGATATGGTATCCAGTACCGGACCCGCGAATTTAAAGTTTCATTGAAATCTGTTTGATTATTCATGTTGTTGTTTTTATAGCTGTTGATGTGTAGAGTTACTAAAGCCAGTCTCTTAATTTTTTTAAGTTCTTCGTCTAAGATGGTCACATCAGTATAATTGTTTTTATGTCCAGGCTCTTGCACATGTCTAGTGATACTACCGTGTCAAGGCTTTAACATCTTCGCATGGTTATTGTGTTTGTATATCCTTTTGTTTAGTGGTTGGCTGGTTTCACCTATGTATACATTCTGACAGGTGTCACAATTTACTTTGTATATCACATTTTGTCTTTAATAATTTGGAATTTATCTTTCAACTTAAAAAACAAATGATTAGTTCAATGATTTTTGGAGTTTCCTACCACGATATTGGATTCCTGAAATATTTTCTTGAGCCCAGCATTGATGGTTTCATTGTATGATATTTTGCTATAGTATATCTTTTGTTTTGGGCCAAAGATTGTATCGAAAATAATTCATCTTTGAATTTGTTGTATGTATAGTTTTGATTTTAACTGATGATGGCAGGTTCGCATGCCGAAACGTCCGTAATAATACAAATATATTGAGTTACTCATTCGATTATATTCGGATCTTTTTACCGGTGCACATAAACACATATTTAAACATAGAATCCAAACATTGATTTCTAAAACTAATATATTAACATATTCAATTTACATCCTACTTGTAATGGATAATAGAAGCCCAGTGGATTTTATTTATACTACCTTTAGCAAAGCTTTTGATAAAATATATTACTACATAAACTAGCTAAAGTTGGTATTCATGGTAATTTACTGAATTATCGCGTAGAACCCAGTTTTTTGTAATCAATGGATACAAATCAGTTACTGTCACCATCTCTTCTGACGTCCTCAATGATGTGGGGAATTGCGTTTTGACCTATATATAATTTTCTATTATATGCAGAGGATTAAAAAAAAATTAAAATAACATCTAATGAAGATAGTACTGCTCTTCAATCTGAATTTAGTTTTGATACACCTACAAAAGTTATTAGCTTAAGCATTAATACCGCTAAATGTTATATTAGTTTCACAAGAAGCAGAAATAGATTTGAAAATACTTATAAACTACTGGCACAAATATCACTACAGTCGACTTTGTTAAAAAACTTGGTGTTACATTTGACAAAAAATAAGTACTAGATATACATGTAGGTAACATTGGGAAAAAGGCATACAAAATGCGCAAATTTCTCATGAGAATCGTACAAAATTATAAAATTCTCACACACTGTGGACTGTATTTTTACTTGCAAGAATTCAACTTTCATTTTCGATTATCTCTTGGTTCACAATATTCAATTTATATTGATCGTATTATGAGTATTCAGAGAAAATTTTACCGACACATAAAATATAGGTTTTTTGGATTTTGATCTTCAGTATAATGTCGTTGGAAAATAGACGAGCTTTGTTAGATATGGGGTTCTAATATAGTAGGTTGTCTTGAACTATTGCCTCCAATATGTTTTCGTGTTCCGGCTCATACTAAGCTTAAATAAATTATTTATTGTTAATATCCAGAGAACGAATTCTGCAATGAATATATTTCCGCTATTATATGTAAAATTTGTCAATAATATATTACTTCCTGATATTTTTTCATATAATTCACAAAAATTTCCGACATGTATACTCGTATTATTTAAATCAATTTTATTTTTTTTTACCTTAAATTAAAGACGCTTAATAACAATGGTCATTGCGTCCGATTTAGAGTGGGCGACTTATGGTTGCTGCATGATTTGTAGTATATAGTTTTAACAAAATTAGGAAGAGAATTCAATCAGAGTTGGTGTAAATGTGAGAGAGAGAGAGAGAGGAAAGTTACAAGTAAGTGCTGTTACTATTAAATAAACTTTTATAGATTAATCTCATTTAGAAAAGAAAGTAGGTTTCGAATGCAGTCCGGTCCTGTAGCATCAGCTGTTACTCTATCCAGCAGGCAGTCGGTTGAAATCTGGAGTCTCCGTCGAAGAACTTCGAAATTAGGGCATTCATCTAGTATATGCTTGATTGTCAAATTTGTATGGCATTGGTTGCAAGTGGGTTTCGGTGTGTTTTGCAAGATGTAGTTGTGTGTGATGTTTGTGTGGCCGATGGCCAGCCTGGTGATTATGACTTGCTCCCGCCTCTTGAGGCGTGAGTATCGTCCGTCACCCCAGCCCAAAACCGTGGGTTTTAATGCTCTGAAATGAGCGGCAGCTGAAGATGCTTCCCAGGTTGCTTGATGAGCAAGCGAAACGCACCTGTTGCCCTCTCTTATGAGGTCATCGAGAGATGTCTTATTGTTGACGGCCGTTGAGGTAGAGTTCGTGACGTCACCAGCGTGACCATCAGCGATCTCATTTCCTGGGATTCCGACGTGACTCGGAACCCAGTATAGTAACACAGTGATATTAAGGGCATCAAGTTTATTCACCCTCTCGGCGAAGGCCTGATAAGTATTGTTGGCAAAGTTTTCGTACACATTTTCAAAGTATGCCAGACTGCTGAGCGAATCGGTAAAAATGATTACACGTGAGAAATTATTGGTGTATTGTTGTTGTTGTTGCCGCTGATTGATGAGGCGTGAATAGACCTCTTCAAGTGCGGCTAAGATGGCTGACACCTCGGCCGTGAAAATACTACAATTATTGGATATCTTGAAGCCGGACTTGAGATTCCAGGTCGGAATAAAAAATGCAGAACTGCAACCCCCGTCTACCTTCTTTGCGCCATCAGTGTAAATTGTTATTGTCGAGTTCGACATATGTAATGGCTCGCTGATTAAATGAAATTCGGAAAGTATTAATGCGCATGGATAGTCTGATTTATTTTTGAATTTTATTGAAAATTGATAGTTTATTTTGAATTTCCCATAGAATTCCCATGGAGGAGTGTCTATGGTGCCCATATGAATTGGGATTAACTTCCCAACGTTTGCATTATCATTGTTGCCTGTAGCTAATTTATCGATGGCAGAAAATTTATTAAAGAATTCTATAAATATTGGGCATGTCGCTGATGGGGGTTTCATGGTGTGGAATTGTCTGTTGGGCGTGTTGTAAAATATCTCCTTATAGTTGGGATGGGTTTGATTGAAGGATATTTTAGCAACATATTTCAGGATTATCTTGTCGCGTTTCAAGGTAATCGGAAGTATTTCGGCCTCGATGTGCATAGGCTCTATTGGGCTGGTACGAAATGCGCCAGTGACCAGGCGCAGCCCGTGGTTATAAACTGCCTTGAGTCTGAGGAGATTACTTTTTCTGCCAGCCCGTACTCTATTCGCGAGGATATCAGAGCGATGAACATGGTTCTCAGCAGTGAACGGTTTGCACCCCATGTACTGTGGGCCAGA
Source organism: Pterostichus niger (assembly GCA_947425015.1). Classification (NCBI taxonomy): domain Eukaryota; kingdom Metazoa; phylum Arthropoda; class Insecta; order Coleoptera; family Carabidae; genus Pterostichus; species Pterostichus niger. The sequence continues at coordinate 1,743,432 of OX380347.1, forward strand.
GTTTTGATTATATTCAGTAAATTACTGCATTTTGCAGTAAGCTCGTTGATGTGTTTCAACCAGGTTAATTTACTGTCAAATAATATTCCCAGGAAACGAATTTCGTTGGGTTTAGAAATTAATTTTCCGTACAAGTAGAGATTAGGGCAAGAATGATTTCTGCGCAGTCTACAGAAGTCGATGGATACACATTTGTCTGGTGAAAATTCAAAGCCAACATTTGTTGCAACTGTCTCAACATTATTTATGCATCTCTGCAGTTGGCGTTGAATTGTTAGAAGGTTTTCACCAGTTGCACAGATCATGAGATCGTCCACGAAACAATAGTGCTTGATATTCGTGTCACCAATGTCTGTGATGGCTTCCAGAAGAGTGTTCATTGCCACCAGGAAGAGACAGACCGATATGGAAGATCCTTGTGGAATGCCATTGTCAACAGATAAAGTGTTAGAGTAAGTGGATCCGATGCGAACTTGGATTGTCCGATCGGTCAAGAAATTACACACGAAATGAAGCATATTGGCACGTACACCCCAGTCAAAGAGTTTCTGCACAATGCCATACCTATAGGTCATGTCAAACGCCTTTGTTAAGTCGAAAGACACAGCGATCAGGTGTTGTCGTCGCATGATGGCATTCTGGATGTTGTTGGCGAATGAGTATATGATATCTTGTGTCGAGCGCTTACGCATTGAGCCGAATTGTTGCGAGTCAATATGGTTGTTTTTGGCTAAAAACCAGGTCAGACGATTGTTAATTACCTTCTCGTATATCTTGGATAAGTGGCAAGTGAGTGAAATTGGCCGGTAATTATTAACATCGCAGTTGTTCTTATTATTCTTTAACAATGGCACAACAATTGCTTTGCGCCATGCGTCTGGATAGAGTTTATTGGCCCAAATAAAATTATAAAATTTTGTTAAATAATCTAGGTAAGCTGGTGGTAGATTTTTTATAATCAAATAAGAGATAAAGTCAGGACCGATAGCTGCCCCAGTTTTACAGTGTTTAAATATTATGTTTTCAATTTCATGGTAATGAAATTCATTGTTATACGAGTGATTGGTGGCAGAAGTCTCGTCTGTCAGTAACTGATGTTGTAAATTGGAAGTTTTACTTGTTCTAAATTTTAAATTATAGTTCTCGTCAGAGCTGACTCTGCTAAAATGTTCGCAAAATTCATTTGTTATGTGTGCTTGGTCTGTTAAAAATTTTCCACCTTTTTCAAGTTTATTAATGGAATTGTAAACTTTTACGCCCCTTATATTATTATTTTGCCGCCATGTTTCCTTCGCAGTCGTGTATTCCCCAATTGTGCTGGTGTAGTTACGCCAACTCTCGGTTTTGGATTTCTTTATGATATATCTAGCTTTTGCTCTAGATCTTTGAAATTCAATTACATTTGTGTCGGTCGGATGAGCTCTCATAACGCTAAATGCACGTCTTTTAGCCCGGATAGCATCCTTAATGCGATCGTTCCACCATGGAACATTATGTTTTTTATTGCTTGAACTATTTATGCAATTATTACATGATGCATCCGGATTAATGTGCATGCTACTTGTATGAGGGATCGACAACAGGGCTGAGTTCATAATTAATTAATTAAAATTGGAGAGAATCTGATTACAATCGCCACCGTAAGCGTTGCAATTGAATGTCTCGATATCACCGAGATTTTGACGAAACTGCGACCAATCGGCTCTGTCGTGGAGCCACATGGGGATCTTTGGGCAAAGGTTGAACTAGTTATGCCTTGGATTAAAATGGGGAAATGGTCACTGAAATATGAGTCGTCCTTGCATGTAGTCCAGACTAACCTGGGTGTGAGAGTGGGAGAACATAGTGACAAGTCAATCGATGAAAAAGTTCTGGCTCGGATGTTATTATATGTGGGTGCACCAGGTGTGTTGAGTATGTTGGTATTACTCGATAGTAGGTAATCGTCGATCAGTTTACCGCTACGGTTACGTAAGACACCAGTGGTGCCCCACGTGTCGCTAATTGCATTGAAATCACCACATATTATGAAAATACGACCGAGTTGACTGACCAAATTTCTGAACTCATTCAATGACCATTTAGCGTTAGGTTGGATGTATATGGAGCAGACGACAAAGTTTAATGGTTTATAGAATTTTACTGCAACAGCATTAAAGCTGGTGTTGAGTGTTATCTGAGTGTGAGCTAGATTATTTTTGATAAGAATGGCAACACCCCCTTTTACACGTAGGGTGGGTGTGCCGTCATGTCTGCAGCATGTGTAATTACGAAGAGTGAAACTATCATCTCTTTTGAGATGAGTTTCTTTTAAGCACATGATGTCACAATTGTTGTTATATTGTTGCAAAAGTAATTTTAGCTCATTCAGGTGATATGACAAACCATTAATATTCCACTGAAGGATGTAATTATTCATTGAAGAAAATTTTTAAATTTTTATCTAAAAGAATTCATTATTTATAGATGAATTAGTTAAATGAGCTAGTTGATTTGAATTTGAATTTGAATTTATTTTATAAATGTAATTTAGTTTTTATTAAGTAGTTTGGACAGACGTAATTTGGACTTGTTATCTCGCTGAGATTTGGGTCCGGCAAGTTTTGATTTATTTTTGTGAGTATTGTCAGAAGATGAAGGGCATGTCAGAGTTTCCATCGAGTTGTCAGTGTCAGAGCTGGGTATATTTTTCGGAGTGGGGGTCGAGGTCGGAGCAAAAAATACATCCTCTACTAGGTTGTTTTTCGGTGTGGTAGGAGTTTTGTTTGTTTTTCCATTGGGAGATCCGTGTGAAGAAGCAGTTGACGTCGATGCGGTAATATGTTGAGGAATTTTATGGTGACTTGTTATGGCTTTTTCTACCATGACATTTAGAATGGGAGATATTTTAGAAATAATATTGTTGCTTAACCGAGTTTCGTTTAAAGTGGAGTCTGTTTTATTTTTTTCTAGCATGTCTAGCAGAGATTTACGCAAATCCTCGAATGCAGCTATAAAAGTCATAGAAAGTTCAGCTAGTGTGTCATTATTTTGTTTCTGCATTTTATTGAATTCGGCCAAAGTATTACGGTCGTTCAGCGGGCAAACAGCTGGCGCTGAGGCGGCTGCAACTTTCGAGAAAGATGTTGAGATAGGTTGCGGGTTGAGTTGAACCATAACTCGCCTCGCTTGTAAATATGTGCACTTGTTTATGGTTTTGTATTCATTTATGGATTTCTCATAAATGAATATGGGGCAAGTTTTAGAAGTGGCGGGGTGGGCAGCATCACAGTTAGGGCATTTTAGTGTGTTCTTGTTACAAGGTTCACCCTTGTGGGGTGACTGATCGCAAATACATATTTCACTTTTACTGGTGCAGACTGCACTTGAGTGGCCAAATTTCTGACATTTTATGCAGCGCAACAGATTTGGAATGTATAATTTTAATGGTATGGCATACATGGCAATTTTTATATCACGCGGCAATTGTTGCTTGTTGAATGTGAATATAAATAAGCCGTTCGGGGTTTTCATACCATTACGTAATGGTTCGATACGACGAACTTCCGTAACACCATGTGATTTTGTTTCGGTTAAAATTTCATCGTCGGTGGCATGAATTAAGTCGTAACAGAAACCTATTTCTTTTACACTATTTAATGTTGCATGGAGCGAACACTCAATGTCAATGTCAACTAATTTTTTCAATTCGAGGAGTTTATTTGTTTGTTTCTCGTTTTTAGTTTTAATTAAAAGACCCGATCTAATTTTTTTAATTTCATTAACATCACCTATAGCATCTTTCAATTTGTAAGTTATAGTAATTGGATTTATAGTATTAAAGTTTTCATTCTCATTTAAGCATTTGACTAGTACAAATTTGCTATTGTTGTCATTATTGTTGGTGGCGAATGGGAAAGAATTAACCTCACCAAGAGCCGGGAATGGAGATGTGTCAGAATCATCACTAGCCCTCCGAAAACGGGAGCGCTTCTGACGGCCACGCGTGCCCATGTCTAGAGCACGCCCAGGCTGTCAAATTAGGTTGAAATTTTCACCAAATTTATTTAATGATGTTTAAATGAACTAGATATAAATTTAAATTAAATTAAATAACTTTGAAAAACAAACAAGTGTTTATTAATTGGAACTCAAGGATGTGTGACGTTGAAGCTGACGTCACGCGACCAACTCAGACTTGCTCGAACTGCCGGCCGGCCTTACCGGCCGCTACAACAATGAAATTTACGAAAAACCACTATTTATGGGCTTTGTTACACTATTAAAATAACCAACAATGCCGTATAGTAAGGAAAAGGTCAATAGAAATGTTTTAAACTTTCGTATAGTTTGATAAGTTGATAAACACAGACCGTTAGATGTATCTGGACGATATTGTTGTTCAAACACCACAAACTCGTAATTAGATCACTGAATATAGATAATATAGCACATTCACCCAGTTTAAATAGTATTTAAACGATATTTGAAAGATTTAAATTCACAATAGAATATTTCGATACCAGTAAACTCGGAGTCGTACATGAACACGTCCGACGCGCGCTGAGGCTACTAGTAGAATGAAACAATTTTATTATGATTATTATTATTACTTCAGACATTATTCGAACTTTATTCTAAGTACATGTATTTCTTAAATGTTATTCTGTTAAAATTTATTCTTATCCTACTGTTATTGCTATGTACTTGTTATGTGTATTGTGCTTCTCTATTATTGGGAACTAGATACTATTAAAATACCGATTTTCGTTAAATAAATCTAATTCAATTAGTCGTATAGTAGTAATTTTATTATTTCTTTTTAAAATACAATCACAATAATTGGGCAACTATAGTTTTTAAATTCCAGTATAAATCCATAGTATGGATAAAACCCTGTACACACGTTTGTAAAAGTATGACGATATTCAATAATATCAAAATATTGTTCTAATTCACATGTATGTGTTACTTACCACAAAATTCCCAATCTGCTGTTTTACAGTGTAGTTGCCTGGATTTACTAACATGCTTATTTGCACGTCGGTATCATTACAAGTGAGAGTGATGTTTATATCCGGAGCAGTAGGTCTGCATGAAACAAGACATTGCCATAAACTTATCACATATGTGTTTATTTTAGAAGTGTTTATAGCTAAATAATTGTCATCTATAAAAAACATATTTTAATCATTTTCAAATTCCATTAAGTTCATTTAATATTTTTACGTACATTTGAATCGTAATGAACTGTTTACTTAATTCTGTCTCTAGGGGTTACGAGACTTATAACGTGCTAGCCCGTGTAAAATTTATAACGGGCTGTTGACATTGGTTATCATGACAACATATCTAATTTTAAACGTTTGACACTTAAATATTTTTTGATTAAACAAAATCTATCAGATTTTCGAAGTCTACCTTGATTGAACATTTTAGTTATTACGTTATACTATTGCAATTAATTTTATTAAATATACATATATTGCGATTCAAATGCACATAAAACATTGTACAATGCTCGACCGTTAACTGAAATTTACAGACTAACACAGATAACAGGCTCGCTAGCGCTCGCCCGTTACCTTTCTATGCTCGCCTGAAAATTGCTGTATAACGGTCTTACAATGTAAATAACTCTAAAATAGAATTAGTCAATCTATACACAACTTGATGGTAGTGACGGCACTAATAAGCCTGCCGAGAGCAACCCGTGTTTCAGTTACATAAATTTTCAATTTCAGATGCCATAACTACAACTTTTATGCTAATGTGTGTATTGAATTTAATTATTTTCTAAACATAATATCAATTTACAACAATTATTATTACTTGACAGCAGCTAAATTTTTTTCTTTTGTTTTTGTTTTCATCCATAGCTTACTGCGCATTAATATAAAAAATGAAAAATTATTTAAATTTTAATTGAATTTTTCTCAATATTTTTATTATATAAGGATGTATAATGATTACATCGTTGAATTCAGAAAAAAATACTCTATCGAATAGACCTAAAAAATATGTATAATCCCATTTGAAAAAATTTAACTTTGTGTTGTAACTTGAGAACCACTGGTTTAAACAATTATTTTATTCTTTAACCAGATGTCCCCCGTGCTTTATAATATTTTGTTGTAACTATAATAATAAAGAAAAAATAGGCGGTGGTTGGTTTCGCTGTTACACCCTGTATAAGTGAGGTATCTTCTAAGATCAGTGTTACTGAAGAAAATGATAGTGGTTCAAGTCAAAATAACACAAGCGAAGATGAGATAAGTAATGTTGAAACTAATATACAGGACCTAGGATTTGTCTAAAATTCCTAGAAAAGAACCACGCCTTCTGATATTATCGCTATATTCACGACTAAAACAATTTGGCAGAATGAGAAGTTTCAAACCATTGTGGTTTAAAAATTTGCGTCGAGGGAGAATAGCGTATTAAAAGCCAGTGTTTACACTGCAGATTGTCTCATAATTTTTATCAAGTAATCAGTTTTGCAAATGAAGGGTTTCACAATTGAAAGAATGCCTTTGATTCTAATGATGGACTTAAAACATCATAAAATATGTACTATAAAGTATGTTAATTATTTAAAATTTAAAAAAAACTGTAAATGTTGAATAAATGGTAAATGAATAATAACAAACCGAAATTGAAGAAACAGAGTTTATATTATGACATTATGTGAGTGTTTATTATTTACATGTACCCAAGATATAGGTCGTCGTGAGCATGATGAAAGTGTTGCGAGTTTAAATACAGGTAACGAACGAGAATTAATGTTATTGACAAGAAAACATAATATTAATAATATTGTATAAAAATTACAGGATGATGATGAGTAGTCCAAATAATTTTAAATACTTACATCCTGATATTAAAATTTTATTAATATCTATAATGGGCTCTAAAGTACGAAAAACAAATACGGAACAATAAAGGAATCAACATTTTTTTGCACTTCTATCTAAAGAAACAAAAGATCTAGGTAAAAATGAACAAATAATTAAAGAGGGCTTTTTAGGGTTAGTTTTGCAAATCATATAAAAACCATGTTAATTGAAAATAATATAATATTCAAGTAGGGACGCACTGGGAACAACATTCTTCCAGGGGGAGGACTTGAATGAACGACCAGTGGACTACGCACCTAGTTAGTTTAATGCAACGGAAATAAACCCGACCGCCGCAAAACGAGTGGCTTTCGCTGTGCTATGGGCCATAGATAAATTTCGTGGGTATTTAGAAGAAGTCCAAGTTAAAGTACTTAGCAATAACTAACCTTTACGGTAACTAATGTCTTTTAAATCACGTAGTGGAAGACTGGCTTGATGGTGTAATGCCATTGCCGATACACTCTCACATCTTACCCACGACGATGATTCTGTAGATGTATGTGTTCCCACATTAGACATGCCTACAACTAACTTTGAAGAATCACGCAAGCTGCAGATAGCCGATTCAGACCTGGCAAAAATTATAACTTCACTTGAATCCACTCAGAATGTTATTGATTCTCGGCGATTATCTGAATGCGGATATCTAATGTCTGACGGCATTTTTATCGATTTTCATCAGATAACGATGAAGAAAAAGCTCAATAAGTCGTTCTCTAGTTTCAAGTTCCGTAGATAAATATTGCACGAGTATCATGGTGTGGATTAAATATTGAAGGAAAAAACCAAGCAACTTACAACCTCAGGGATTGCTTTAAACACCGGTACAAAATACACGCTTTGAGGTTCTGGTATAATATATATATATTAGGGTGGGCCGAAAAAAATTGATTTTGTTCTTTAGGGTCTCAAATGAAAGAGTTTCATCCAAAAAGTTGTGGAGATTTTTCTGATGAATACCCAGGCAGCACCGAGCACCTCAAAATGTTTAGATTCAAAATATATATAATATATATAAATATATATTATATATATATATATATATATATATATATATATATATGTATATATAAATATAAATATATATATATTATATATATATATATATATATATATATAAATATAAATATATATATATTATATATATATATATATATATATATATATATATATATATATATATATATATATTTACCGGGTGTAACATGAAAGCTTGGCCATAGGCGTTTAACATGAGAAATCAGTTTTTCCTTGCGCCAATTGATTTTAGCATTCGAATATATAATTCTTAAACTATTTCTTCCTTGGCTATTGGCCGCTGCATACTACAGTTGTTGATTTGTAACGAATTGACATAGTGATGTCACTTTACAAATTACTTAACAACTAAATTATAATGCACGAAAAATCATGAATATTCGCCGAGTATTTGTAGCTCAAGTGGTAGAGCAGTCACCTAGCGAGTGAAAGGTTCTGGGTTCAAATCCCGGCGAATGCTCATGATTTTTAAAAAATTCTAACTTATAATATACTGTTGGGAATAGAAGCTTTTAAACATCTGAATATGGAAATGAATTTTACCAAAGACACAGTACAAATAGGCAACAAACATTTTAAATTACAATCATTAGAAAAACCTAAATTAGAAGTAAATAACGTGCAAATACGAGACAATCACTTGAACAATTTAGAAAGAGAAAAATTAAAACAATTAATAGACGAATATAATGACTTATTCACAGAAGAAAATAGTTCACTATCTAGTACTTTAGAAATTGAACATATAATCACACTAACAGACGAAACACCAACTTATACTAAAAACTATAGATTGCCACAAATATACGAAAAAGATATAGAACAACATGTAGAAAAACTACTAAAAGAAGGAATAATTCAAAAATCCTTCTCCCCATGGTCATCACCACTGTGGATTGTACCAAAAAAACAAGACGCTTCAGGAAAAGCAAAAACACATATGGTTATCGACTTCAGAAAATTGAATGCAAAAACATTAGATGATAAATTCCCCATACCAAACATCGACACACTATTTGATCACCTAGGACCATCTAAATATTTTACTACGTTAGACCTCCAATCGGGATTCCACCAAATACGAATGTGCGAAAAAGACATAGAAAAAACAGCGTTCTCTACGAGTACCGGTCACTGCGAATTCGTTCGTATGCCATTCGGATTAAAAAACGCCCCCGCTACGTTCCAAAGGATGATAAACAATGTACTTGGTGAATTAGTAAATAAAATCTGTCTGGTATATATGGACGATATAATTATATTTGGAAACACATTAAAAGAACATTTAGAAAACATCAAACAAGTATTTGAAAAATTGAGAATTGCAAATCTAAAAATACAACTGGATAAATCGGAATTTTTAAAAGAAGAAACAAGTTACCTAGGTTACGTAATAAACCAAAAAGGACTGAACACTGATCCTAGGAAAGTAGAAATTATAAAAAATCTAAACCTACCCAAAACAAAGAAAGAGATCAAACAATTCTTAGGAACGTTAGGGTGGTATAGAAGATTCATACCAAACTATGCAGACCTGACAAAACCTTTTACGCAATGTTTAAGGAACGGCTCAAAAATTGATATCGATAATGACATTTACAAGGAAGCATTTTTAAAATGCAAAAACATCTTATCCGAGAACCCAATATTACAGAATCCCGACTTCAACAAGGAATTTATTATAACAACGGACGCTAGCGATTTTGCAGTGGGAGCAGTTTTATTACAAATACACGACAATAAAGAATTACCTATCTGTTATGCCTCTAAAACATTAAACAATGCCGAGCAAAACTACAGCACCATTGAAAAGGAACTAAAAGCCATAGTATGGACAGTCAGGAACTTCAGACCATATATTTACGGAAGAAAATTCACCATAAAAACCGATCACAAACCTCTTATCTGGTTATTTAACATAAAAAGCCCAAACCAAAAACTCGTCAGATGGAAAATAGAATTAAGTGAGTACAATTTTGAAATTAACTATTTAAAAGGTAAAAATAACGTAATAGCTGACTTATTATCAAGACAAAAACCTAAATTTCAACTAAATGAATTCCTAGGAGATATCTTAACAAAAAAAAAACATAGCTCACTGTATATCTCGAGACTGTAAGATGTCACAGGGACTAGCAGATGATATAAATAGAAAATTTAACAGCAAAAACTACTGCATAACCCAAACACCAGACAAAAATATTATCATCCAAAGAACAAATGATAATATTATATTCCACCTAATCACTAAACAAAAATATAATGATAAACCATTATTAAAAGATCTCGACAAACCCTTAAAGGAACTAAGGGACTATTTAATACTAAATGAAATAAAAGAAATTAACATACCTAAAATAGCTTGTGGCCTAGACCAACTCATGTGGGATAAAGTAAAACAAAAATTAGAAAAAATCTTTGAAGATACTAACATCATTATGAATGTATACTCTCTACCACTAGTAAACAATAACGAAAAATCTAATTCAAGTGAATATAACAATGTAAATGATAATAATACAATTCACAGTTCTAACGAAAACGAAGTTTCAGGCATTAAATACTTAGATGAAAGAATAAATATTGCAAAGAACCAGATCATCTTTTATAAAACTCAAGAACCTAGTAACATAGAAATAAAAAAATATTTCGATAATAAAAAACAAAGATTTATTTGTAAATTTAACGAATCAACTTTTGAAAAGGATGTCATAGATTTTATAAAAATTTACTTAGTACCAAAAATTAGATATTTCGCTCTCTTCCAACAATCACTAGATAAAGAAATCTCAGTAATACTTCAGAAAAACTTTGAGCCAAATTCTATAAATATAATACCCGTATCAAAAATAGTTGAAAACATTGAAAATGAAGAAGAACAGTTAGAAATCATTCACGACTTCCATGTTGGACTTACAAACCATAGAGGTATAATTGCTACCTTGAGGGAACTCAAAGAAAAATATTACTGGCCAAACATGAATAAAGACATCCAGGAATACATCAACAACTGTGAAACTTGTAAAATAAACAAAAAACGAATTAACGGTCAACATACAGAACAACTCCGAAACATTTCAAACCTATTTAAATATTTTAGAATATACCTTTTTAGACCTACAAAACCAAATACTAAAGTTATTTACTAAAAGACAAAAACGAGGACTAATTAACGGATTGGGTTCAATAATAAAATCAATAACAGGAAATTTAGATTCTACAGACGGAGAAAAATACGAGGAGATGTTTACAAAATTGAGTAGAAACCAAGAAATATTACAACATCAAAATGACCAAATCATAACACATAATATAAAAATTACTCAAAATTTCAATAAACAAATAGAAAACATAAAGCATAACGAAAAAGAATTAAAAATACAGATCAAGGACATAATAACGACATTAAAGAAAAACGTGGGTTGGCAAAGTAAAATAGACACCGAAAATAAAATTCAGAAACTAATACTTATTATAATGAATCTAAACGAATTATGCAAACAAATTGAAACCAGTATGACGTTCTGTTCTATACATAAATTGGACACCAGCATTATTACGTACGAAAATTTACAAGAAATCACACAAGACAAGAATATTTGAAGTTTCAATGAACTAATCGAAACACACTGTAAACTTTACCATGAGCAAATATATTTTATAATAACTATCCCCACCTTTTCCCAAGAAACTTTCAACCTACACCAGTTTACACCAATACCTATGATTCAAGACAAAAATTACGTAATCATTAACGAAAAACAACAATTATATTTCTTAAAAGAAATAAATTATAACTTCAATGAATGTACCCTAGTTGATGACCTATATTTATGTGTTACTAAATATTTAGAATTAAGTAATTGTTTACAAAATATTGTACTTAAACAAAGGAATGAAGGATGCAAATACCATGCAATTGAGAAATTCAATAATTTTGAACAAATAAGTAATACAAACGAATTAATAATTTTTAGCCCCAAAAAGCAACAGATAACGATAAATTGTAGAGATATAACAATTAATCAAAAACTGGAAGGATTATTTAAAATTAAATTAAATAATGACTGTCAAATTAATAAATACCTCTTTAAAACCATTGTTCAGAAATATAAAGAAATTCAATTTAAAGATTTTGATAAAACACACATTGAACTAAATATAAAAGAAATTGAATTTAAAAATGTCTCAAATATTATATCAGACAACTTACACCTGCAGAAAATTGAAAAATTACAAATAAACAGCAATCATCATTCCTATGTAATTTATTCAATCCTTATAATAGGAATAACCTGTTTTATAATTTTTAAGTTTTTATTACCAAAAATAAAACAATATGTAGTAAATAAGAGAAATAGATTAAATAATAGAGACAGCCTAGGTTAAATATGATGAAATAACTAAAAGGGGAGGAATTATGTTGGCTGCATCGTAATATTTCATCATATTGCATGAGAAGTAGACGACATCATATCATATAACCAACTCTTTCCCATAGAAATAAGAGTAGATAAGAAAAGTTATAAAAGTATGTTATCGTGTATCTCCAGCCAGTTCTTGCTGGCTCTCTGACTTGTAAACTATTTGTGTTTAATAAAAATAGTTGTTTTTAAAAACTAAGTTTAATTATTGATTGACATAATTTATATATATATATATATATATATATATATATATATATATATATATATATATATATATATATATATATATGTATATATACCGGTTGTAACACGAAAAGTGAAACATAGGCGTTTAAAATATTTTGCCTTATTATTATTAAATTTTTATTTAGAAAATAAATATTTAGTACGTAAAAATGATTTTGACAATTTATTCTGCCATTGACGTATAAAACGTTACGCATTTGTTCATCTCTTGTTTTTAATTCCATGGCTATTACTATTAAATTGAAATTACGTGAATTTTCAAATTTAATTTCTGCAGTTATGAAGTAGTCAAAATGAATTTTGTTTATTGATTCGGATGTAGAATTTTATGCTTTACAACATTTATTTGAAACATTTTTTCCTAAAATAATTAGGGAAGCAATGCGCACGGAAAAACTGATTTGCCATGTTAATCGCCTATGTTTCCCTATTCGTGTTACACCCGGTATATATATATATATATATATATATATATATATATATATATATATATATATATATATATATATATATATATGTGTGTGTGTGTGTGTATGTGTGTCATATACGAGTACTTCCGGTCGTAGAAAATATAATTATACATTTCACGTGCATTTGCCATTCTCGTGAATTCGTAGACCACGACAAGCCTCAGTCTGCAGTTTCTTCACTATTGCGAGACACTGTCACTTGCGTACTAGCTACACAAATAATTATATTTACGTCACCATTTTCACTATTGACTTTATTCACTGTGATATGTCTGGCTCTATCCAGTAAAATATGTCTATATAATACATCATGATGCAGTATTGTCATTAAAATTTGTTATGTTTTACGTTGTGAGAATTATATATAATAGACTAAATGCTTGGTTTATGCCTAAGTTGATAATAGTCGCTAAATTATGAACTTTTAGCTGCAGTTCTAATTGTAATATTTCTCTTAAATAAACCGCTAGCGAGAATATCTTTAGAAAAATATTATTTCTTAGTTTGAGATCATAAATTTGCAATAAAGTTTTTCTGTTTCAACCAGGAATAGGACGTACAATCGTACAAGAAGAATGTTTAATATAAGTTAGGTACGAACCATGAACGAAGACGTATATACTGGCGGATCTCCTGGGGGTGTCGAAATTCACCTCTGTTCCGTGGCAATAATAGAAGCCTACATTCTCTACAGACACGTTATATACAGTCAATATAGACTCGTGTTTATAATCTGCTTTTTTGTCATTGTAGATATCAATTATTCGTATTTTAGAAGTGTTGAAATACTGTAAATAATATAGACAATTATTAAGTACATTTATATATTATGAAATAATACATCCTCTAAATAAATGTGTTAGTTGCTAACTAAACGTGTTGAAACTGTGTTGTATAAAAAGATTAGATTTAAGGACAAGTAATAATTTGTATAGTTAAGTAAACTCTCATTTTCAGCCTTTGCGGTAACAATATCAACTTCATATTTGCTGCCAAATAAAGCCAAAATAAATTAAATAAATTGAAATACATTTTTCAATTTAAAAAATTCTATCACATCTTATAAAATTCTTCTTTTGTAATTGTATTCAATATTATTTTGTTGTCATTATTTTGTATAGATATAGAACAATTTCATTTAAATTATTATAATAGTAGTGTGTGTATTAACAAAATAACTTATTTTGTTCTTCTCTCCGTACATGAAAGCACTTTATGACCATTTTTAATTTAATACTGGAAGTTGATGCACTTTCGAATTTGAAATCTTGAATTAAGCCTTGGTGTTCCACGACAAAAACCGATTTTTAAGCGGAGTCCATAATAAAGAAAACATTAAGAATCGCTGTCTGATATAAAGTGCTGCTCCATACATGGTAAAAACAGATCAGACCATGCAAATATTTTACCCAAAAGTAACGCATGTAACTTGTCTTCCATAAGAAATTTATTTAATATGTGAACAAATTTGAAACATGTATATTCACGTACATTGCCTTATAGTCAATATTAAAAAAAATGGATAGTGCCTATTTTCGCTGTTCTTGTTTAGAAAAAGAATGACTTTGAACTATTAAATACATAAATGGGATTTAACAGTTTTTCATTTTTTTTTATTTAGCACTGTTATTAATTTTTCCTACATACTTTAGAGTATATTGTCATTTTGATAGAGCCTATATTTATAATTATCGACCATTTCTCAAGCGCTTCAAACAATATTTTTAGAGCATATTTTTCATTGCCCTGCTCATGATCCATATTTGCCAACGAAAGAAAATAAAATTTGTGTGCACCTACAGATATTAATTTTAAGTAAAAAAAAACAACAAAGCAATAGAAAAAAACTTTGCTGAATGCACAACTACTCTGCTAACAAACAAATACTAATCAAAATTGTCCGGTAGTACGGTGGTGTGGATAGCGTTACGGAATTAGAATCCGAAGATCCCGAGCTCAACTCGCACTCAAGCTAAAAATTATATGAACTACCACACTGCGTCTCGTTAAATCCGGAGCCTGTACTGTAATTGGGATTAAGTTCCTGTTGTACAGCGTAACATAAATTTATAACAAAATAGTTCAACCTGTATTACAGACCAGACCAGAAATATGCGGTTTATTCTAAACCGAAACATCGAAAAATGACAAACACATTTAAAAACAATATTTAAATTTTAAACTTCGTTTATATAAATAAAAGCAAATCGAATGTTTAATCGCAATGTCAATTATTGCATAAACGTGTAACTTCCATTTGTATACTTCTGTGTTGTGTTTCATTTAGAATTTCAACTGCGGTATCGTTGCTTCGTCAGTAAATAAGCAGAACAAGGGCTATGTTCCTGGATATCGCTGTTCTTATTAGAGGTTAGATATGTGTTGATCATGAAACAAAATAGGACCGGCACCTTGAAAAATCAATAGACTTAAATATTACACATTGAAGGAACTGATACAAAATTTCAATTAAATTAAATTTAATTTAATGTTTATTAATTTTTATTCATTACTGAAACCTATCAATCCAGTGGCATGAAAATTAAAAACACCTTCTATAACTTATATTACTGAATATAATTTTTTATGCAATAAAAGGATTTATGCATTCATAAAAATCTAAATGAAAAAAATTAATATCATTCCATGTAATATGTAATTATATATCGTATTTTTTTTAAACAATTGCATGTAAGTAGGTACTTAAAACATTATGTGTTATATATTTTTTTTTTTTATTTATTTATTTATGTTACGCTGTACAACAGGAATTTAATCCCAATTACAGTACAGGGTCCGCACTCACCAAGCCGCAGTGTGATAGTTTTTTTAATATAATTTTTAGCTTGAGTGCGATTCGAACTCGGGATCTCCGGATTCGAATTCCGTAATGCTATTCACACCACCGTACTGACGGACAACACTTATTTGTACAACTAGTATTGAAAACAATACTTTTTTTATGATTTTGAACTTTGATGCATGACAGTGAAGCCGAAATGTATCAATCAAAAGATTGAAAAAAAAAAGTTTTCATTACATGTTGCACACGTCATTATTTTCCATGTTGATTTTGGATTGATTTTACGAAGGTAAAAATTAAAAATTATTTTAACAAATGTTAAAATTTTCGATAGCATTTTAAGTGATCACCAGGGAGATCAATAAATAAAAATATTAAAAACAAATAAATTTAAACCAATGAAAATGCAGTATTAACTTTTTTTACATTATTTTT
Source organism: Pterostichus niger (assembly GCA_947425015.1). Taxonomy (NCBI): domain Eukaryota; kingdom Metazoa; phylum Arthropoda; class Insecta; order Coleoptera; family Carabidae; genus Pterostichus; species Pterostichus niger. The sequence goes on from OX380347.1 coordinate 1,759,729, forward strand.
TACTTTTGTTTCATGATTTTAAAGATAGTTGAAACATCTGTTACTTTCTACATTATTTTACGTTAAAAAGACCAGTTTAACGATTAATATTTTTTTAAATATGTATTTTGAGCCTTCCCTAAGATAAAATCATTTCGCGGTTCCTGGCAATAGAAGAATCGTAAACTCCTTTCATAGCTCAAATTTTCATAGTTATGTAAATCTACTTTTTTTCATTATTGTAACATTCCAAAAAATATCAAACCATTTATATAAAATATACGAATTAGATCTCATTACACGTTAATAATCGTAGTTTCAAAATGTAGTATATCGTTGTCAACTAATTATGAAGAATAAAGTAGTCTTTGCATTGTTTATTTTTCTGAAATATTGATGATAATGCAATATTTTTTACTTAAATATATGTTATACTTTACCATTCAAAATAAAATAGTTCTTACTTTCTCTTCAATTTTAAGTTAGATACATTTTAGCTTTTTATACAAACATTAACGTTTTTCTGAAATCTAGTAGTTTTTATTAGGTTTTATCACTTAAAACATATTATATGGGTGTACAAATCAAACTTTGATTTCATTGAATAAGAAATGGCAAGTTATTATACAAAAAAATACAAGAGTATTGTGTATGTAAATGGATATCGTAGGTGAGACTCACTGGGCCGTTTATTGCGTCGTTGAATGTCCAGCTCATCGGCTCGGCGCCGCGGCAGCCCAGCGTCAAGTTCGTGGTCGCGTCCACCGTCACCTCGGAGCGCTCCGGGTAGATCAGCGCCACGCTCGCATACTGCAGTGCCACCGAACCTGGAACAAACATGAACATTATCAATATCAACGTTAAATATGGTTGTATATATCAAGACATTAATTAGCATCTTGATTAGACAAATCGTGAATAACGTGTGCCTTGCAGAAGTTCCTCCCGATACTCGTATTATACATTTTAAACATAAGAGTTACCTAAGTTCTATTTTTGAAGTTTAAAGTCAGATATATTGTTTATAACTCTATAACGATAAATACATATCCGATTACCTTATTCATTGTGAAGCGACATAATTACTAATAATAACGAAATACAAATTTATTTTTTTACAGTGCCTACTGTTGCTGTAACATGGAGTTTTTAAAACATGTTAGACGTACTTTTCAAATTTATAATATATTTATTTCATATTTAATATGGGAAATAGGTACTAAAATTATTTTAGACAAAATTGCTTCAAATAAATGTTTTAGAGAATTAAACGTTATAAGAATAGCCATGGAATTTAAACAAATTTACAAACAATTATATGACATTTTAACTATTCAAACAGTTTATGTTTTACGAATTTGTCCAAAGTAGAACCATTTTATGATTTAAAGAGTCTTCTACTTAAAAAAAAATATCTATTATTGAACAAAAATTGCAAAACACAATTTTTTTTACCGTTACAATGTCATACAATTGTGGCAATTTTAAACTTGCATTTTTGCAGTTAAAATGTTATAAATGAAATCTGATTGGTAATTTATATGCAAAATTTGGTTGCTCACAACATTTATTTGAAATATATTTCTGTACAATAATTTGGAAAATTTTGTGGATTGAAAAACTGATTTTCCATATTAAAAGTTTATGACCAGTTTTATAATGGACACTTTATATATTTATTAACTTTATGCTATGTAAATAATATTAACTTATAATTTAAGTTAATCAAAAAAATACTCAAAATTAATAGTGTCCTAGGTAATTTCAACTAAATTTATTTATTCAAAAAGGTCACTCTAGAATTCACTCAAACACGCGCCAGAATAAAGCGACTGTTAGCCGCAGTCAGTCGTGACTGGAAATTTAGCAGGATGTGTAAATACCTCAGGAAAAATAAATACATGACAGATACTAAATGATAAGCTGATCTCGAATATACAAAATATATGTTTTAAATCGCAAAATTATTTGCATTTTACAGGAAGTACACTGTTTAAATATGATTTCTAAAATTATCAGTAAGTTTCTGCTTAAATTAGAAAATATTACTTGTTCATAATTGAAACACGACATAATATATTTTCTAAATGAAAATTGTGGTCACATTATTATTATATGACGTTAAATTAAAACAAGTGGTACTAAAAATGTGTACTTCATGAGAAATATAAATAATTTAGTAAATTTTAGAAAATTCTTTTGATCCGAGATCAATATATGTAGTTTCAAAAAATTACAAATAGTTCATGTTTTAATTACCTACCCTATATACCATTAATTTTATTGTTGTTATTATTAAATTAGATTTTAAGTTAATTATATGTACACAGCATAACGTGAATAATTTAGTTAATTTGTTTCCTGAAGTATTAAAACCCCTAGATTTTAAATCGTAATTCGCTAATTTTCAGTCGCTAAAGCTGGCGTATCACTAGGGATAGCATAATAATAAAGAGTTATTAATGTTTGCAAAATTAAATAATTTTAAGGGACCTTGTTTCACTAAATTATGCGACTGCGAAACACTTCATGTGATGCGAAAGGGATATATCATTCACGTACACGTCTCAAATTTCTAGAACGAATTTGTACAATTTCATAAAAATAATTTAATTCTGGAACAGTCTAAATCTCAATTGTGTGTGGATAAGTGATAACTACCATGATTTGAGTTCACTACTTCGTAACCATGAAATAGCGCAATTTCGTTAAATTTTTAAGGTTTTATTTCAACTACAATTCCGTTTGTAACTTCATTTACACTATTTGGGGGCATAGATCTTATAATATGACTACGAGTAACTACATGTAAAGACTGGGGAATGCTTAGGATTGAGAGAGAAGCCTTCATTTGAATCAAATTTCCAATTTGAATAATACTTCGATATCATCAATTGATAGATAATGGTAACGAGAATGAAAATTAAGTATGCATAATGTGTAATTGAATATTTGACTAATTTGGAATTTTTTTTTTCAATTTTGTATTATTATCAGTTTGTCATATGTCTTACTACTATTTTTTTAAAAAGACTATCGATTATTATTATATATCATTATTTGTAATAAAAGATAATAATTTTGAGAATAGACTGAGTACTCAGCTTTAAAATTATCATTTTGTCGGTATGGAAGTTATTATTTATTTATAAACAAATGAATCAAGATAAATATATTTTACATTTACAGAGAAATTATACATAAAAAAATTGTTTAACTTGGCAGATATAATCAAAGATTTTTGTCGTTTCTTCTGCAAACTGACCGACTCCCATCACATTTACCCTATCTGTCTTACAAATTATTAATAATATGGTGTACTCGACGTCAATGTTTAGTGAAATGATTCTGGCTGGAGACTGCTGTTATTCTTTGTTAATTATCGTTATCTCCGTTCGTCTTATGGCACAGTATAGGGGAGAATTATTATTATACGAAAATTAATATATCTGCTTATAGGATGATGATTATGAACACTTCAATTTACAAGCTGCATCTTAAAAAAGCACATGTATTTTAAATCACTTTACAATAAGCTAATTTATAAAGTACGTTTTATGAAACCTATTTCCGACATTGAACTGCCCTGTTTCCAAAATATATCAGAAATGAGAATCTTATAAAATTGGTTTTTAATGTACGAATTTATTTTATTAATAACTTGACAATGAAAAATAACTAAACAAAATATCATTGAAATTAATAAATAATTGTTTAGAATGTAAATATAATTAACAAATTACTCGTAGAAAGAAACTAGTACGATTTTAGGAATTCTAAAATGGTACGGTTTAAGAAAATTTGGCAACTTGTTAAAATATGGACATAACATTGATAGTAGTTACAAAATATTCACAAAATACATTTAAACAAATAACACAATAAAGCTAGTGTTAAAAATTGTAAGAATATGAAATAAAATATATCATCACGCCTTTTACCCATTACTGGGTATGGCACTCTGCCGTGGCAGATTTCGGTAACTGTAACTGGTAACCATGCAATACTTCAATTTGTTTACCTACATGACTGACTTACAATTTAAATTAATATATTTGCTTCTCATTGCTGCTCACGTTAAGTAACTAAAGAAAAGCTTAACAGGTACGATTTAGATGACCAGTACGCATTAAGCAACGTTTGCCTGTTTCTTTCTTTCATTTCAGTTGTACATCTAATTAGTAATCTTTGTAGCGCTATTTCATGCTAATGAGAATACGGACCCTGCATCTAAATCTGTTATCAAATGTAAATTTGCTCATTCAATCATTTTTTAAATGAAGTTTAAAAGATACTAAAAATGTAGTTAATATATTTGGAAACAATGACATTGAAATTTAATTCAAGGGAAACTTTATTTTGTCAATTAAATAAAATCGAAAAAAATGCAATTATTCTGAGCGAAATGTTGCAAATATTAAACTTTATTACAATTTCAATTAGGATGAATGCGTTTGAGAAAAAATAAAAAACTTGACAATAACGTCATTGCATATAATATTCGCGTGTCGATCCTCTCCCATGGTTAACTAGGGATATATTTATTTTAATCAATTTTAAATACAGGTTTTACAGTCACTAATTAGTAATCAAGTTCAGCAAAATATATCAAACGCAGAAGTTTATTCTCTATCATTCTAATTTGTGGTAAGTGGTCACTGAAAGTACCACACCCAGTAATGGGTAAAAAGCGTGATAATATATTTATTTATTTATTCTTATTTGAAATAATATGGAAAACAAGCAATATGTAAAACCTGCTTTTCCACGTAAAACAATTATGGTCCGCTGTTCACCTGAGAGACTCGACAATCTTCATTATTTCTTCTCACTTCTCTTCACGTTTTTGTATTTAATTTTAAAAACATTTACTTTTGTTATTGTAATTCTTTCTCACTATTATCACTAACCGAAGTCAACAACGGAACAGTGTCGCAGTTATTTACCTATATAAGTAAAATAACATGATGTCATTATATTTATTTTCGTTTTTCAAATCGCAAAAAAGATAGTTTTTACTAAATTCCGATTTTAACAATAATAATTCAATTAAAATTTTATAAATTTACCTTGAATGATCACTAAAAGTATTGCAACCATGTATGTTGCGTCTAACATTTTTATTGATAATAATTTGAGCGATACAAACACAAACACTACGAAACTTGAAAGTTTTGTCCACGAAACAAAAATCTAAACTGATTGATATGTTATCAGTTTATGAGTAAGTTTCTCAAAACTTTTTCTTACATTATTCCTTTACAGTTATAAATGATTATCAAAGAGTGGTTAAATTTTATCAACAAGTTAGTTGACATGCACATTTTGTGGTGGTTTCACAAACAACGTGCTAACCAATTGTTTTATCGTTTTTGCGTTTTAAAATAACAATTATTTGCATCGTTTTTGAGGAAATCCGAATTTTATTTTTATAATATTAACTTTTTATCACTAGTAACAGCACCTGACCTGACTTTATGAATAAATTTCTGTTATGAACAAAATATTGTAAGGCGATGCACGTCTGTATTAGATATATTCAATTTATCTAAGACTGTACAATGAATATGGCCATACCTGTAATGTTGGATCTTGTGAGAATAGTTATGTAGATACTAGTATCTAAACAGACGATGCATGTTTTTAGTTTTATTTGTTTAAGTGTGGTCAACTCATGTGATTGAGGAATATTTAAAGCCCGACGCGAAAAAGGTTTTTTTGTAAAAACCTTTGGATATGAGGGATTTTAAAAATCTGTAATAATTACATACATTAAAGATACAACAAAAAATCATGTTTCCCAACAGGTTGCGACGCAACAACACGAGCGAGGTTGCGTTGTTAAATTCCAGTACCAGATACATACAATACTTTTTAAATGAAGTATAAATATAGTATAATCAAAATAATGTTATATTAGTTATTTTACTAGTAAATTAGTATTGACAGTAGTTAGTATCCAATAGTTATTTTAAATATCATCACGTCTTTTACGCATTACTAGGTGTGGCACTCTGCTATAGCTAATTTCGATAAATGATATATTTATGCGCGTGAAATGCGGTTACCAGCCGTCGATTTTCGGCCCTCAAATATGTTAGTGGTGGGGGAGCCACAGGGATTATTTTAGTGTGATGAAAACTGTTTGTCTGCTGTGGGAAGCGAACCCAATTTCTCAGATTTACAATTGTGATTATTTCAATAAAGTATGTTTTAAAAAGACTTTAAACTTGAACTTTTGCTGTTATGAAATGTTAAAAATTAATCTGACTTCTAATATACGTGCAGAATTTGATTGCCTCAACATTAATTTGAAGTCTACAAAAAACTGATTTCCCATTTTAAACTTTTATGACCAATTTTTGAATTAACACCCTGTATAACTTTTTATTAACGTTATGCTATGTAAATAAATTTAACTTATAATTTAATTTATTCAAAAAGAACCAGATTTAATTGATTTATGGGTAATTTTAAGTCTGACTGAGAGTGACAGTTGTTTGAGTGAATTTAATAAATAAGATTATAAGCTAATCTTATTTCCGAAACATAACAGTAATAATGTGTTTAATTTTTCTACCGAAATATTAAAACGCCTGTATTTTTGGTCGCGATTCCCTATTCTTCAATCGCGAACGCTAGTTTCGTCTCACTAGGGTTAGCATCATAACAAAGAGTTATTAATATTTGTGATATAGGAGGAAGTGTAGTAGAACTTGCAACATAAAATAATTCTAAGTGATCTTGTGTTACGAAGTTTTGCGACTAACAATATTTTCTACGAAATACTTCATGTGATAAATCTTGAAAAAGGTTATATTTTCACGTACATGTGTCAAATTTCTAAAACGAATTTGTGCTTTTTCTTTAAAATAATTTAATTCAGGAATTGAATAATTTCATGCCCCATTTTTTAACAGACAAATTTTAAATCGTGCATGGAAATATGATAGCTATCATGATTTGAGTTCATTACTTCGTAACCTTGCAATATTTTTGTTTGAATTTAACTACTATTTCGTTTGCAACTTCATTTTCACTATTTGCGACTATAGACTTTATAGTATGACTAACTTGATGTAAAAACTCGGGAACGCTTAGGATTGAGAGAGAAGATACTGTCATTTGAATATAATTTCCAATTTTAATGATATTTTGATCTCATTGAGTGATAGCTAATAATAAGGAGAAGGATAATTAAATATGCAAACTGTGTTATTAAATATTTAACTAATTTTGATTTTTTTTCACTTACCTGGACCTATAATCAGTTTGTTATATTTTTTGATACTGTTTTTGTAAAAAAGCTTGTCGTTTATTATTATATTTCATTATTTTCAATAAAAGACAATGATTTTTTTAATTGTCATGATTTCAAAAAACAGACTACTAAATAAAAAAAAATAAAAAATTATCATGACAATAAGCTCTTGCAATTTTTTAGTTATGTAAAATATTATTTATCTCTTAATAAATGCAATATTTAATTAGTATTTTTCTAAGTAAATAGAGACAAAAATTGGAATAAAACCAGATTTTAATCACAAGCGGCCGTGACTTCATATGACTCAAGGTCCCAGGTTCAAGTCCTAGCGGTATCCCAATTTTTTTGTTTATAATTTAATTTAATAATACATTATTTAAGATTTATATATTTAAACAATTCAATATGGGGTAGGTGGCTCAGTGGTATCGAGTCGGCCTGTGGATCTTGAGAACCCTGGTTCGATCCCCACAGCCGACAAACAATTTTCACCAATTTAAAAAATCTACCCCTGTGGCTCCTCCACCACTAATATCTTTGGAGGCAGTGATTTGACGGCTGGTAACCGCACTTCACGCGAAAAAATATTTCACTTACCGAGATCTGCTTACGCAGAGTACCACACTCAGTGATGGGTAAAAGGCGTGATGATATATTTATTTATTTATTTTTAAACAATTCAATTTACAAAAACAGATATTACAAATTATTAGCTAAAGACAGAATGAAAGTTATATTAACATTATTATTAATACATGGGGTATCCTAACGTCAATGTTCAGTAAAATGACTTAATTATTATAATCATCGTTTTCACCGTTCCTCTTACGGCGCAGTATAGAGGGGAGTTACCAAAATCGTATTTAAGAGAATTGTTGTATTCATTAATCAGCCCGAATTTATACGAAAATTAATGTTTGTGCGTGTAGGCAGAGCCGTTCCTAGCGGGCGTGCAGAGCGTGTTTCATCTATCGCAGAACATTTTATTTCTATTGAATTTCGCATTCCAGACTAGGAATTAATATAATATAAATAATATATAGTTTAGAAATACACAATGTTGGAATTACGAGAAACTTTTAAATAATGCTTATGGGATAACGGATGTTCCTCAAACGAGGAGACGTAGTTAGAGGTTTATTATGTATTAAGTATTGATACTGTTCAGTTAGAGACTAATCAAGAAAAATAAGCTGTGCATTTTCAATTTGCAGTGTAGCCCTGTGTTACTTTGTGTTTTCTGTATCTACAGTATAATTATTATTCTTCAACGAAAAGGAAAACGCAAAAGGTAAGCAATTTAACTGATTAGGTAACAAAAATTAAAATAATTCAATTTGATATATGTCAAGTTCTGAAAGAAAAACAGACACTATGTCTGACGCATATTTATTAGTTCTAATTTGTTTTGTATTATTATAGGTACAATTATTTTGTATGTTATCGTTGATTATTTACATAAAAAATAATTTGTCTATTAAAAAAAATAATTGTATATAAATTAAAAATTGTTTTGTTGCATAATTACCACCGGCGGCGGGTTTAATGATTGCACGCAGGCGGTAGTACTCCCTAGGACCGGCTCTGTCTGTAGGTTAATGCTTTATGAACATTTCTCTTTACAAGTTTACCCTTGAAAATAACCACATGCGTTTTATGTCACTTTATAATAAGATAATGTAAAAAGTACGATTTTCATCTATCGCAGAACATTTTTTTTTGTCACTGGTTGTTATCGTAACATTGAAGCTAGTTTTTACTAATTACAAATATAAACGGTATAAATAACATATTATGAACTTACCTTGAATTAACAAAAGTATTGCAATGATATATCTCACGTCTAACATTTTTATTGAAGAAACCGCTACAAAGACAAACACAATGAAACTTGAGAGTTCTATCGCGAAACCAATGACCGAACAGATTCACTGATTCAAAGTTTATGAGTAAATTTTTCTTCTTCAAAACTTTTCCTTGCATTTTTTCCTGTTTACTTCTAAATAATTATCAAATAGTGGTTAGCCGTGCATAATAACATCAGCCAGATATTGAAATATTATCAATAAGTTATCGTCATCCATTTGTTTTATCGTGATTAGTTTTTGCGTTACAAAATAACTACTGTTTGTGTTGATTTTGAGGAAATCAGAATTTCCATTTTTATAATATTAGCTTTTTGTCGCTACTAACAGAACCAGACCTGACTTTATTAATAAATTTCTGTTATGAACAAAATATTGTGAGAAGATACACATCTGTATTAGATATATAAAATTTTTCTAAGACTGTACAATGCTTAAGCCCATAGCTGTATTGGTGTTCATGCGAATTGTTCTGTAGGAACTAATATCTAAACAGACGATGCATTTGTTTCAAGGTTGTCAACTCGTGGTATTGAGGAATATTTAAAGCCCAGCGCGAAAATGTTCTTTTATACAAATTCTTGGATATGAGGGATATTTACAATTTCTAACAATTACATATATTTACATACATATTTTATTGAAAATTCAAATAATTTGCTGCTTTATTTCATGTTGAGCACTGTTTTCAAGAACGGTCGATATATAATGTTATTTTCACATGCGCAGCGGAACTGCGTATGAATAAGCATAATTATAAATGCATAGTTAGTTAAAAGTATTGACAGTATTTACCCGACATTGACAGTATATTTGAATTGTATGTATACATTTTTGTCTACATTATAACTGATTTTCCGAAAAAAATCCTCCTCCTCATTATTTTTAACGTAATTATATTTATGTTACAGATTTAAAAACTATTTTAAAAAGCACATCAAATAAAACGTTACGCATTTGTTCATCTCTTGTTTTTAATTCCATGGCTATTACTATTAAATTGAAATTACGTGAATTTTTAAATTTAATTTCTGCAGTTATGAAGTAGTCAAAATAAATTTTGTTTATTGATTCGGATGTAGAATTTTATGCTTTACAACATTTATTTGAAACATTTTTTCCTCAAATAATTAGGGAAGCAATGCGCACGGAAAAACTGATTTGCCATGTTAAACGCCTATGTTTCACTTTTCGTGTTACACCCGGTATATATATATATATATAAATTAATAATAAATTGAATATAAAAATGAAACTTTTAAATAAATTCTTTGATTTTAGGAACCAGGCTACTTTACCAATGAAGATGGCGACTTCCGATGTTGAACAAGGATCCGGAACCATGATGGTTCGATTTAAGAAGTATTTATAAGTATTTTGAAACTCTGCAGTTTCTTTGCTGTTTTTATTTGCTTGTAGGGTTGTAATATTGTGAATTAAGAAACTAATAATGGTTTTCTTTGATTTATGATGCATCTAGGTTTCCAGTCCAGTTTAGTCTCGATTCCTGATGACGTCTCCGGTTGTCGTGAGGGCGCAGGTGGGGCCCGGTACATATGGCGAACTAGTAAATTGTTTTTTCTTTTTAAATAAATATTTCTGCTAGCTGTTTCTCTAAATATGGCAGTGGTAGCTCTGGATATTTCTAGATTTCGGATGATTGAGCTTGAAATTCAGTATCACCAGCCATCATATCATATCACACATGTGTGTAGTTTTCATGATACATATTACCCAATTCTGAGAGTAGCAACTTGCAAATAACATAGTAACAGACATTCATAGTTACTTTAGTAACTGACTGTAAACTTCGAGGTAACTATCTGTCATTATATAACACCATAAAATCATAATCTAAGTTAGTAAGGTAATATAACCATGTCATTTGCCCATTTTTGAGTACGATAGCGCTTCAATACTTGTAGTTTTTATTTATTTATAAGCATAAAAATATATTTCGCGCCACCGTCTGGCATTAGCAGATGGTCAGCTTACGTTCAACTATAACAGACGTGTTTTGCAGTCGCGCGTATCTTTGTTTGAATTTTTTGCTTCAAAGGATTATTGTAAAGTATGTAAACGTCTTGCACGCCTTACAATGTCAATAACTACAAGAAGCTCTACTATAGAGTTAAAAACTAGTGTACTTGATATATTCAACAGTAAAGAATTTCAAGAAAATGTGCTACTCGTTGTGTACGATAACATAGCGGTAATAGTTGAAGAAAAAATAAAAAGTGCCTTAGATGAAATGCAAGAAATGAATACAAAATTAGTGTCTGAAAATACTAAATTAAAGAGTCAAATAGAAATCCTGAACAACGAACTAAACAGCGTAAAAAATAAATCTGATAATTCGCAAGCAAATATAATATCAATGAATTCCAGAGACAATGAACAGAAGAACACAGCTGGTAATGAGCCAATCTTGTCAGTTCCTGCAGCGAAACAGGTAATCAGCCAGTGTACATCAAAAACAGCTGAACCTCAAGGTAACTCATCGCTATCGACACCAGTGACGTCCGACCAGGGTAACACAAACTATTCAGAAGTTAAACGAAAAAAGCACGTGAAGCCTAAAGTCAGCATAGCATCACAGGACCGCTCCCAGGGTGCACTTGCAGGGGCAGGAAAAGTTCAAAAAGCATGGTTATATATTGGGAAAATTAAAGATAAAAACGCCACAGTAGATATGGTAAAGAAATATTTAGAAGAAGAAGGCGACTATATATTTGATGTCGAAAAATTGGAAAACAAAGGACAGTACTCCTCCTTTAGAATCGGAGCACCATTCCATCTGCTACAGAAATTAAGTAATGAAAACTATTGGCCTCCAGGCGTTGCCGTTAGACGGTTTCATTTTAAACAAAATCTGAAATCAACAGAACAGCGGAATGTAGAAGATAACTCTTTTTTAGGGAAGCTCCAGCAGCACAGCTGAATTCCACATATATAAGTATGATCTACCAAAACGTTAGAGGGCTTAGATCAAAATGTAAGGTATTTTATGAGAACATTATTAGTCAAAATTATGACTTTATAGCTGTGTCAGAAACATGGCTAAATAACAACATACTGGACGGTGAAATATTTGACGATAGATATTGTGTCTTTAGAAATGATCGCAACTACGAACTGACTCAAATGCGACGTGGTGGTGGTGTACTGATATCAATAAAAAAGAAATTTAAACCAAGCTGTTTGTGCCGGAGCGATAGTGCTGAATTCGAATGGATTTGTACAAAAAGTAAAATTTCAGACATAAATATAATTGTATGTTGTGTTTATATTCCATCTGGTTCAAATCTCGTAACATATAAGACTTTTTTGGAACAATTCGAACAAGCAATTGAAAATGTGTTGCACGACTACATATACGTGATTGGTGATTTTAATATTGCTGAAATTGGAGGTTCTAATTACAATTTTGAAATCTCCTCTTCGGCGAAATGTGTAATAATAAGTGACCTAATATCACAGTTTAATATGTACTCCATAAACAATGTTATAAATTATCGCAAATCAACACTGGATTTAGTGTTAACGAATATGATCGAAGCAACCGTAACAGAATGTGAGACGCCACTGGTGACCATTGACGAGTATCATCCTCCATTAGAAATTTGTTTTAATTTAAAAAATAAGAATGCAAAAATTAATTTAAAACAAGCAGAATTTTATTATGATTTTAATAATGGTAATTTTGTACTCCTATATGAACTTTTAAGCCGTTATAAATGGGAACAAGAAATTAATAATAGTTGTGCTAATTTGGCAATCGATAGCTTCTATAATTGTTTATTACAATGTTTTAATGAGTGTATTCCAAAGAAAACAATTTCACATAAATATAATAAATTTCCAGTATGGTTCAGTAGTACGCTAAAAGATAAAATAAAACAAAAAGAATACTTTTACCGGAAGAGTAAAATTATTTCAAATAAGCGAAATGAATATTTAACTAAATACAAATTACTGAGATCTGAAATAAAAAAATTGATTAAAATCTGTCACAAGGATTACATATCTGAAGTTGAAAATGAAATTACCAGTAATCCAAAAAAATTTTGGACTTATGTTAACAATAAACGTAAAAAATCAAATATAGCTACGTGTTTTTCCCATAACGATAAGGATCTTTACGACGAGAAAGATATTGTAGACAACTTTGCACAATATTTTCAAAGTGTGTACGTAAATGAGGCTCCATCAACTCCAAACATGAGTAGTAATTGTTACAATTTAAATGTCTTCTCCTTAACTACAGTCACAGAAGAAGAAGTCTGGTGTGCGATAAATGCACTTAAGCCCAAAAGTGCAGTAGGTGTTGATGGTATACCTTCATATTTCTACAAGGCATTTATAGAGCTGTTGTGTAAACCCATACAACTATTGATAAATATTTCCTTGATGTATAATGTATTTCCAGACAAACTAAAAACCGGTCGAATAACACCAATTCACAAATCAGGGAATCCTAAATTTGTACATAATTATAGACCAGTGACCGTGTTGACATCATTGTCTAAAATCTTTGAAAAAGTTGTGTATATCCGAATCTACAGTCATATTAGCCAAGTTATTGTAGAACAACAACATGGATTTGTAACTCAAAAATCAACTGTAACAAATTTAATAACTTTTTCTCATGATATTTCTTGTGAAATCGACAAAGGAATACAAACTGATGTAATTTTCACAGATCTGGCAAAAGCCTTTGATAAAGTTAATCATTCGGTATTAATAAGAAAATTAGCATTTTACTCCTTTGATAAAAACACTTGTACGTATCTTAAATCCTACCTGGAAAATCGTGAGCAATTTGTTACGTATGGAGGCTTTAATTCAAATTATTTTACTGCCACTTCAGGAGTGCCCCAAGGCTCCATTTTGGGGCCTTTGCTTTTTATACTCTTCATAAATGATATAACTAAATGCTTCACTTATTCAAAATGTTTACTATACGCAGACGATCTAAAAGTGTATCGTGCAATAAACGGAACAGAAGACTGTATTAAACTTCAAGAAGACCTCGACGCTGTAATTAAATATGCTACTGATAACTATTTAAAGTTTAATGTCAATAAATGTCATGCTATGTCTTTCACTCGAAATCAGAATGTTCGCATATTTGAATACAACATCGACGGTGAAAAACTTGATAGAATCACTGAATGTAGAGATTTAGGTATAACTTTTAATCATAAGTTGCATTTTACAAGTCATATTGATATTATGGTAAATGAGTGCCAAAGATGTCTTTGTTTTGTATTGAGATCTAGTGCAAATTTTAACGCTCATACAGCAATATTGTTATTCAACTCACTGATTCGCTCTAAATTAGAATACGCAGCAATTGTATGGAATCCATCGTCACTAAACAGTATAGACAAAATAGAAAAAGTACAGAAGAGATTTCTCAGGAGTTTGTATGTAAGGAAACATAATCTATACCCATTCAGAATATCTTACGTCAATCAAATGAATGAGTTCAATGTACAAAACCTCTGTAAAAGAAGAGAACTAATTTCTGTTATATTTATTATAAATGTTATTAATTATAAACTAAATGTACCTGAAATTCCATGTGATATAAATTTTGTTGTACCAAATATAAAACTTCGTGCTAGAGAGAGAACATTTAATATTGATAAACGTTCAAGTTCTCCTCTAATAAATTGTTTAGATATTGTTAACAAGTTTATTAAAAGATGCAATGTTAATATATTTAATGTAAATAACGCAGATCTGCATAACTTAAAAACATGTATTTTAAATTTGTAGTTAATTATCAAACTGGTCAAGATGTAATTGGATTTGTATCTGTATTTTGGTCAGGTTAAATAAACTATTATTATTATTATTATTACATAACAAAAAATCGTCCGGAAACCATGTGTTGCCGGCCGAGGCCGGCAAAAATTAGTGACTTTTTATGGTTATATGTTGGCATCACTAGTATAGCGAACTCCTGAACGTACGAAATGTCAAAATATTGCATTGGGCTAAACATATTATGATAAAATATTCATAGTTGAGTATTTTCAATACAAGAAAACAGAATATTTATACATATATTTTAAACAAAATTGTAAGTATTTATAATTGAATTAGCAATGTAAAATCCAAATAAAATATGTTGATTTTTTAGGTTATAATACTGGAATGACAAGTCGTGAAATAGACAAAGAAATGAATTATGTTTTATGTTTATTAAATAAAGTGTACAGTGTAATTAAACTTATTGAAGATGTACATTGATGAACAATAAATAATTAATTAAAATTAAAAGTACAGTTCTGACAATTAGATAACATAAAAAAATTCCCTGACATTTAGAATGTGAGTAATAAATTAAACTTTTTTATTAAATTTACAAAAACGTCGGCGCGAAAAATCTTGTGTATCACACGTCCAGAAACTATTTTGCGAGTGCGAGTATATTTTGAAAGGACGAGCCGCAGGCGAGGCCTTTAAATACGAGCACTCGCAAAATAGCAGTTTCTGGACTAGTGATACAAATAACTATTACAAGTTATTATAGCATCAAAGGGTTATTATCATCTCACCATTTACTCATTTTTAAGAATGGTAGCTCTGCAATTGCAGGTATTATTACATTAGTTGTCTGACACTTTTAGACCTTCACTTAAATTTTAAGGACCGCGTATTTAAGAAATATCGAATCAAAAGAAATAACAATTTATTTCGATACAATACATTTCAAGAAAACTAACAATTTAGTAGCCAGTTGACGCGGTTACCAGCCGTCATATTATTGCCCTTATAGATGTTAGGAAAATTGTAGATATGTTTAAGACTTTAGTTTGTTTAAAACTGTCACTAATGATTTGTTTTCTGTTTGTTTCAGGATGCAGAGTTGCTCCAGATCGCTGTTAGTACAAGGATTCGCAAAGGTCAGATTTTATGTTTGTGTTTTTTGTATTTAACAGCAATGTTAGGATGTATTTCGGCCGTTAAAGAGTTCAAACCTCTGGCCTTTTTCTTCCTTACAGGGTAAAAATAATGACAATTAATTCCGAGTAAAACTCAGTGGTTTCATTTTGAAATGTTAATGTCTTCCTCATTTTTTAACAAACTAAGATTAGAAACTAATAATTAGAGAACTTGAAATAAGTTAGTACTTAATTCACTAATTTCCAAACATTGCTAATGAAACATACTGCAGCTACAGGTAGTCTTAGATAATTTACGTACAAATTCAATACATATTACACAACAAATTAATACAGAGGTACTTGACAGCCTCAAAGATCAACACAGACACCAATATTATTTTTTCTGGGTTTCAATACTCAGATTATTTATGAAGACAACTATTTCTTACATTTATTATTCTAAGATAGATAACAATATGTTAATTAAATAATTAATTAGAAATCCATGGCAAGATGAATTTGATAGTCCAGTTTTTATTCAACGGTTTAGATAAAAATAATATTAAAATAAATGTTTCTCAATGAGTTAGAAAACATTGCGCCTATTTTAATTTAACCCAGTTATTTACCGGATTCAGTCCCAAATTTCTTTAGCAGAACATTGAACACTTTAGAATTAGATAACAATGCGCTAATTAAATCATTAAGTATGAATCCATGACAGGATTAATATATGTAGGTTTACTCTAATTGAACTGAAGTTGTACCTCTCGTCTTATACCTGTCTCTCTTCATTTCTTCATCACTAGCTGTAGTTCTACCGTCAGTCATTCACCTCCCTCCTGCTTCTTCGTTAGTCCGACTGATGTTCCCTCCCTCGTCTTATCGGGGGTGTCAACCCCGCAATATGTGGTTACCACTCTTATTCGCATCCCCGCACAGGTGAACTGCCTGGTGGATTTGTGGAGACTGGCCCGCATGTTCGTGTGGAGGAGCAACCTCCCGGTGAGTAACGTGGTGCACAGCATCCTCTGGCTATGGGTGGCACTTTGCGGGTGGGGTTTGATGGTAGTTCTAGGGTCGAGGGTGGCGGTGTGAAGGGGATAGGTATTAGATGTGGTTAGGTTCCTTCTTTTTTCATTACACAAGGACTATTCTACTAGGATAAATTACAAAGGACTTGTTACATTTATTTGAAAGGGACTAGAGTAAATAAAATATAGAAATAAATAATTTTGGTATCTAGTGGTGAACATAGTACTCTATAAGATACATTTTTCCGGGTTCGATCTCCGGATTTATCTGTAAAAAGTACACATAATATGTTTTATTTATTTACATATTATTTTAAATAAATATCAAACAAACTTATAAGTTCAATAATATTTTTTAGTTACAATCTTTTTTTTCCCCAAATTGGCATTAACATTTTGTAGAGTCAGTGTCAAGTTTCGCGATTGTCAGTGTTGTTTTTTTATCAAACTGAAAGAAGCTGCTGCCCAAGTCCTACCAGGATTCTCCAGGAGCGTTCGGGATCTTCCAGGATGGACCCAACCATGGACAGGATGAAACGCTCCAGTTTAAATGAAAAAATAACAAGTAGGTAGTAGGTCATCGAAACAGCGAAACTTTGATTGTAATTTGAGTGAGTTCAAAGAAAACAAGTGGATACGATTGGTTCGTTTTCCACTGATCCTTGGAGGTCCTTGCACTGCAATTTCGTCAGTGTAGTATCTATCTATATCATTTAATCATATTAATAAAATATTTATTGCGCATTTCATGCAATAAATATATTATAATTAATAACAATTGCTACGATATGAACTCACTTTAAAACTATTTATTAATTAATGCTGGGAAATACAATGCAAATGTAATGATAGATATGTTCTGTTTATTCACTTATTTAACAACAAATGTAATTGTTCGGGTACATTTGCAAATATGTGTTAAGTAATGTATAATCTTATTTTAATATTATATATATATATATATATATATATATATATATATATATATATATATATATATATATATATATATATATATATATATACGCTGTGTAATATATATATATATATATATAATCTTTTTTAAATAATTAATATTAAAATACTTTGAGAAAATAATAAATTTATATAAATACTTTAAATTACATTAAATACCAACAAATTTAAAAGTGATTATTTGTATAAATATAATTATGAGATGAATATCCGAACGATTATAAGCAATGGTTTGTGCATTTTCAAATTGAATAACAGTCTGCCAAAGTATTAAAATTAATTTTATTTTACTTTCTTTTTCTATTACATTTAATTAAATTACCAATAATACAGACACAGTGTTGGAATTATGAATTTATTAATATTATTTGTTCAGGCTCTTATATCGCAATAATTGTTTATTTTAATAAAACAAAGTTAGGTTTAACCAAATGTGTCTAAAAATGATTGGAATAAAAACAGAACAATCTTTCATTGAGTTTGTAGATCAAGACACAAACATGGGGCGCGCGTCGAATTATAACTTCCACATGCAAGCGCACAGTTTCAGCTTTTCGTAAGAGCTTTCCGTTCGTTTTCGCTCACTTCCGGATTAGAATCAAAGGCTTGCTGCGCACTTGGAGACTTGCTGAGCACCTGGAGGCCTTCACCAACAAGGGAGACAAGAAGATACACTAAAGTACGCGAAATACACTCGAATTTTTGTTATTACATAACCGGGCCTCAAGACACCCGAGAGATTTTTTTACACTAATTTTATGTTGTTCGGGTCGTGAATATAATATTTACAGATTTATTTAGTATTTTTTTGGGTTTGTCTGGTTAAATTTGTAATTTTCGTATCGCGAGTCGTATTTTTGGGTGGTATGGGACATTGTGTGTGTTATTTTTTTTTTGTTTTGTGTAAGATTGCGTTTATTTTAATTTATCACAAGTTTGTGATATTCCAGTTTTTTTACCGAATTAAGCCTCGAATTTAACGCTGTGTAATACGTAACAGCTACAAGTGTTACGTACATCATAATGTTACATTCTATTAGTTAAATATTTGGTAAATAGATATAAAATCATTGTAAATTATTATTTTAAACAATATTCTATTCATATAGAATAATATTTTTGGATGTGTTCATATTTTAACAGTTTGAAATTTAATTTAAATATTGTTCATATACCAGAAGTACGGTATTCATATTATTTATTATTATATACATATATAAATATCGTATTTTATGCATTTAAATGGGTACAAGTATTGATTTTTGTCTAATTGAGCGATACTCGACGAGTCCGTGCCTACAATTACCGAGCCCATCTGCGCAACAACAATTCGAGGCTTCGCCGTTTAGGTATGCACTGTTCTAATTTTTTACTCATAATTAAGCCATTTTGTAGGGTCAGTCACCATGTATTTCTAACTTAAATCTCAAGTGATGTGTGTTAATTAAATCTAATGCAAAAGTCGTGCGTGCTTAAAACATCGAGTGAAAAGTAATTCGCGACTTACAATTTCGAGTGTAAAGGTTGTGCGTGCATTACAGTTCGTGTGCAGTGTGTGCAATTCAATCAATGGCCTGTTACTATTTTGTGCAAGTGTTATGCCCCAGAGATGGTTCCAGGGTCCCGTTGGCAGTTGCTGATGACATTTTAAAGCCTTCTAAATGGTAAGTTCATTTTTAAATGCATTTTAGAGCTATTCTGTTGTTTGTTTTCACTCTGTTATTATTATTTTAGTTTATTTTGAAGTATACTAATATATATTTTTTCAATTGTTGCAGGTTCTGGAGAACTTACAGACGGCTAAGGTCAGTTACAACATACATGTGCTTTCTTGTCTATCTCTTTTGCAGTAGAACTGTAGGAGTAATTCTATTTACTCATTACTAAATATTTCATACTTTATAAATGTGATTCTTAACCTGTATCGGTTTTAATTATTTAGTCATTTACATTTTTAAAAGTGACTATTTTATATAAACGTTTAGGAATGTCCCTAATGTACTTACCGACAAGATCAAGAACTTCAAAAGCCTCTCAAGGGCTTACACCTGTAAGCTAGAAAGAATTTTTTTTTCGGATTTTTTACAATTTTTAACGGTACACCCGCGAATTATTTTTATTTCACTTAAAGCACACACTTTTATTTTCTGATGCAGTGTAAATATTGCGATTTTTTTCGGATTCGAGTTGGTTTACTCGGTGGTAGATCAACTTAGGGTAGTCTGATTTTTAAATGAAGTACTTTTATTAACAAATAATTCAAGTTTGAAATATTTCTTGCTATAATAGTTCCTATTGATTATATTCAATTTTAATACGAACTGTTGTTGCTCTATTGTTAGCACGATCGTTTCACAAGCGACAGTTTGCAATATTTCTGAAATGAAATTATTTTTAATTGATTTATTTATGATGTTAGTTAATTTATTTTTTTTCATTACTGATATGTTTCAGTTAAATTTGTTTGTTTTAAACAATTTTGAATTAAAACGCATGTATATGCATTTTTTTCTCAATATATTTACTTAAATCATTTTATGAAAATTGTTTGTCAATCCTTTCTACCGACCTCTAGGTCTCGAGCCTCTGGGGAAGACTTGGCCTCTGGCCTGGTTGACACGTTGAGTAACCTTGTCTGTCACTCTGGCCCCGGAAAGTATCGGCCTCTGCGTGTCAAACACAATGAGGTACCTTTACTAAGCTTGCTTATCCTTTCACAGGATGAAACCCTTTACATATAAGTCACTTTAAGATTTACTCCAAATAAAAATCAGTATTTTTATTTCGGTTTACACATTTTCAGGTGGACATACAATATTTCGCGTAGCTTTTCAGGTTTTGTTCGTTCGTCGCCGCGTTTGTCCGTCGTTGGGGGGCCGACTAACTTGCGGCCTATTACAACACACATGTACTAATCCGTTTTTTGGGTGTATTAAGTTACTTTTCTTATAATATATTCATCGATTTCTGTCCGAAATATTTCGTTTTGTGGTTTTACTCTCCCGACGTATAATAGGCAAACTATTGTAATGATGAGTTTTCTCGATCTCGATATTTTGATAAATCTTCACTTTTGGGTTGTAACATAATATTTAAATTTTTAAGCTAAAAACTTGCTGTTTTTTTCCCAGTGGGATAAAACTTTATTTTCTTCTCCTGTTTTGCAGTTCATAAACATTTCATTTAATACTTTGTCGATGTGAACGCTATCACTTATGACAAACTGATGTTATTAATTGTAATTACTAATTGGGTAGCTGTGAACGTAGGTTTATAGTTTCTAATAAAATATTTCGTATAAGCTAATATTTGAAATAAACAAGCCAAACAACTACCATGTTTATGGTCGCGATTTGACGGCTATAAAGACTCATAAATATATCTCTTACCGAGATATGCTATGGCAGAGTGCCACACTCAGTAATCGGAAAAAAGCGTAATGACATATTTATTTTAAATATAATAGCAGCTACCACCTTTCTCATTACTTGGCTTTTAAAACTTTATTGTTCCGATCGGCTGAATAGCGTCAGATGTCACTCAGGCCTCGGAGCCTCTTTATGATATCCCAGGTTTTTTTTCCGGAATTAGCCTCGAATTTTTTTGGAATAACATTGAACACTTCATGTACAGTTCTTAATAAATTAAAATATATTTTAGAAAATTTTAGGAGTAATATTCAACGCTTTAGGTAAAAATAATATTAAATAATCTGATGTGAACACCACATGACTTCCTTGTACGTGTATTAAACTATAGATATTTTTTCATTACACATATCTGACATTAAATTTGTAATTTTTTTCTTATTTTTTGTTCTAATCCATAGCAAACTTAATTTTTAAAAAACAAAAAATATATAATTTTTATATTTACATATCTTGCTTATACAAAAGGCTAATTAAATAATTCTTAATGTGTTAGACGCAGAATTTAATTCTCTAAAACTTTTATTGCAGTATTTATTTCTAAAATCAGAATTATTCTAATTTTTTTTCAAGAAAAACTGTTAGCAGCTTCACGTAATTTATCACTTCCGGTTAGTCTATTTTAACCAAATCTATTATGTTATTTCCATTGATATAGTAGTCTTATATACCAAATTTGAAAAGTTTTGGATTATATTTTGATATAGTTCATTAAAATATATTATAGGCTTTAAGTAAAGTACCACTGCCGGAAGTTATATAATGACCAAAAAGGGAGGTGCACAACTAGATGTTATAACAGTCCTAAATACAAAATTTTAACTTTCTACGGCTTACCGTTTTTGAGTTATGCGAGATACATACGTACGTACAAAATATATCTTAAAAAAATATAATATGCGATCACTGTTTTTACACTTTTAAGAGAGGAATTTATTTTTTTATTTCATTTTCAAAATTAATTTTTAATATTATTATTTGAACAATTACAAATATTTACAGGACATTTAGCTTCAAAAGTACGTTCTGTGATTGTTTCATGAAGCAAAGTATTTTTAGAAGTTAGCTGCAGAACATGAATAACTGGCGGATTCGTATTTACAAGTATTACTGAGTCATGAACTGAAGATGAAGACTCATTAAGCACTGCATGTTCAATATTATTTCCAATTTTCATTTTATTTGTGAATGATTCTTCTATCTAGCTTTCTGCTACAGCTGTAGACTGTCACCTCCATGGCGTTTCAGTGAAGTAATAGCTGTACCAGCATCTACTAAAATAGTGGCAGATGAGCGCTTAAAACAATGTTCTTTCAAGTGGAGGTACATGGCAATCTGCTTCGGTACGCAATTTTATTGATACCAACGGATTGTCTTGTCCACTTTTTATACTGATAATTAAGGAAAAAATCTATGTTGGTTTACGATTGATGGTCGCATAGTAGCATATTTTTTGTGTAAATTTCTTAAAATTTACCAGTTATTGTAAAAGTACAAGGTTTTTTAGTATTAGTGTTTGGTATATTTATAACCGCAGCTGAACCTAAGTCTTCAATATTCTCGATGTTTATTTGTGACAATTCATGCTTTCTACATGTTCCAGAGATTCCAAGTGTTAAAATAACCTGTAAAAAATAAACTGATTGATTGAAAATGATTGTTTTTTAATTTAGATACCTTTGATAACAAATATTTGTCATCGGGTGTTTCATTTAGGAATTTATGTCTCTTGTATTGTAAGAGTTTTAAGATTTTTTTGACTTGTATCCATCCGATGTTCTTTTCATGAAAGCTTTTAACTTTTTGGATTGCGATATGTCTGTATTTTGATAAATGTTCAGAGTACTTCTCAGCATTGATTATATTGTCCATAGAGAATTGGGAGAAACTTTTTTAGCTTGTTCATTAAAACCCGACAACGATGATTTTACTTAGTTTTCTTTGCGCCATATCCGAAACAGATTATATTTGAATATACACCTTTCTTTCGATTTTATAGACAAGAGATTGAAAGTCCATTCTTTTGCCGCCTGTATATTTGTTGGCGGCGTACAATCATTATCGAAATCATCAGAAGTTTCCATTACACAACCAGTTGACAATATATAAACCTGCAATTAAACACAAATAATGAAATTAATTCTTGTAACTGATGTTTGACGTTTAAGGTTGGACGCTAGACACAGAGATACCAACTGTGTACTCGTAATATCAAAATGCTAGTAATATTAAAATATTAGAAAATAAGTAATTATTGACTTTTTAAAAATAATATTTATATGTGTAAATATGTTGCAAAATATGCCAAAACTTCGATTTAATGTAAAAATTATCAGGTCGTATGTTATACTGTACTTTCTGTAGCTGTTTACGATGTCGTTATGGTAACTTTCATAAATGGTAGTCTGAAAAAATAATTTTCCGATTCTCCGCGTTAGCAGCAGACAGCACAAAACCACTGAACGCTACCTGTATGACGTGTGCGACCGACCCTGTTGCCAAAGTCAAGTAAGATAGTTCGCAAAACGGCCACGCGACTACAGCGACCAATTAAAATTATCAACAAACATTTTAATTCAACAATCAATTTAATTCAACTAACATTTTAATTCAACTAACATTTTTATTCATGTATCATTTTAATTCAACAAACGTTTTTATTCAAGTAACATTTTAATTCAACAATCATTTTAATTCAACTAACATTTTAATTCAACAAACATTTTTATTCATGTAACATTTTAATTCAACAAACAATTTAAATATAACATTTTAATGTTATATATTAAAATGATAGTTGAATAAAAATGTTACTTGAATTAAATTGTTTGATGTCTATCTTAAAAATGTTGTGTTATTAAATTGATTGTTATAAAAAGTTTACACTCAACAAACAATTTAATCCAACAATCGTTTTATTTAGGCAAAAAATTTTAAATAAACATTTTAAATGTAACAATTTAATTCAACAAACATAAAAATGAAAGAAATAAAAAGCAAAACGGCGTTCCATAGATTATTGCGTACAGGTAATTACGCAGAACGTATTGGTGCTGGTGCACCAGTTTATTTGGCCGCTGAAGTTCTTGAGCTTGCCGGTAACGCTGCACGTGATAACAAAAAGACTAGAATTATACCGAGACATTTACAATTGGCCATCCGTAATGATGAAGAATTGAATAAATTGTTATCGGGTGTTAGGATCGCTCAAGGTGGTGTATTGCCAAATATTCGGGCTGTTTTATTGCCGAAGAAAACTGAGAAATGAACATAAATGATTGTTGTTGTTTCTTAATAATTATTGTAAACTAATCGGTCCTTTTCAGGACCACAAAATATATTCTTAAAAAGAGACTTATATTCATTTTATCTATGCTTATTTTAATTAATTACTTAATTATGAAAAATATGCAAGTGTGTCGATCCTTGTGATATTATATAATTTTTTGTTATTAATTTTATATGAATGTTTATTGATTGAAAAGTGATTAAATTATAATATGATTGTTTAATGTATATTTTAAAGATACGTATGTAATTGTATAAAATAATTTATTTATGATCATTATCTGAGGATACATAATAGATATTAAAATATTTTTACTATGATATATGATTTATGTTATATCTCGACAACGAAGCCTCGTAAAGACATAAATAATAAAAATTTAAACTTACATTGTAACAATAAATTAAATGCCAGAGATTATAAATTAAGTACCTATTTAGAGAATATTAATTATATTTGTTAGATATTTGCACTTGCCGCCTTTCACAAACAAATACATTGTAATTACTTTGTAAGTAATAGTGACAAATTATTCCAGTTATGTTTTGTTTTGTTTATGTTTTCAAGTCATTTTTATTAATAGGGATTTTAATTTAAAATAATTCACATTTGAAGCTCTGCGGTTGCAGATCGTTTTTTTTTTCAGGTTTTTTTTTGTTTTGTTTTTAAATAATTTCCATATAGATATTTGAATTTCTTATTGTAAATTATCACATTAGGACCTCTGCAATTGCAGATCCCTTATCAAAATATATATTTTTTAATTATTATTTTTTGTTTGTTTTTAAATATTCTCTATATAGATATTGCAGATCTCATTTTCCAGTAATTTATTTTTTTTCTTTCTTTATCTTTGTTTTTTAAATACATCTTTAGTAGGACTGTTCGATATGGTTTTCAATAATCGATTATTGATTATTAAAAATAATCGATTATTTTGCTTAATCGATTAATCAAATAATCGATTAATCAAACAATCGATTAATCAAATAATCGATTAATCAAGCAATCGATTAATCAAATAATCGATTAATCAAATAATCGATTAATCATATAATCGATTAATCAAATAATCGATTAATCAAAAATCGATTAATCACTAATTCGATTAATCTCATATTCGATTAATTGCACAATAAAACGACTAAATAATTAAATAGTATATTAATCGACTGATAAAATAATGAAATAATATAATTGATTATTCAAATAATTAATTATTCAAATATTAAAATAACAACTAATGGATTAATTAGATCAATTAAATAATTACTTAAATACTCGACTCGATGTACATCAAATTGAGTATTAATTCAATAACAATAAATAAAATAACATCATGATTAAGAAGAAATGCAAAAAGAATAATAGTTTATAAATGTAAATAGAGGTATATTTATACGCTTGTTGCTTGTACCGATAAATATTTTTTTGAAATTTGTGCCAAAACAGGATACATTGTTTTATTTATATTCCACCAATCTAATGGATCGTCATCAAAATCAATTGTATGTGAATTAGAATAACTATCAATTTCCTTTTTAATTGAGTAGTCTGAAGATTCGTTAGAATTAGATTTATTTGTTGATCTAAATATGGACGAAAGTCCGGTCTTTTTCTTTTTGACAGGATTTAGTAAAGTTATATCTAAACAAATGTTATTAGCTTCGTTATATATTTTATCGGATATTATATCTATTTTGTTCTTTTCTAAAAATGATCCTTTGAATCTAGGATCTAAGAAAGTACATATTTGTAAAGTATTAATTGTATCATCATTACTGTATATGTTGTCAATAGTATCGATAATTAAAGGTATAATTTCGGTTTTTATACTTTTTGTAGTAATATCAATTTCAGTTTCGGATTTCAAATTTAAAAAGTTACTTTTAATTTCTTGCAAAACTGGTAAAATTAGTGATGCTGTAACATAATTTTCACCGGATAAATTTTTTGTTGCTAATTTTACATTCTCCAGAATTCATTTTTTCCTAATGTAGATGTACAGCTGATAGGGCAGTGCGCTCCAACAGCACAAATTGGAGAGCTGGACACCTCAACCAACAATCTTCAGCAAAATACTGTTTGTTGGGATATGAGTAAAAAAAAACTAAATTTATTTAAGAATATTTTTATAGCTAAAGTTTGACTTTTTCTAAACCTTTTAATAACATAAAAATAACATTTAATATTAGCTTGTTTCATTTCGACATATGTAAATGGATGTTTGCTCTTCAAATGATTTTTCAGGTTAGTGGTGTTGCCTTTATTTAATATAATTTTATTACATTTATTGCAAGATGTATGATCTACATTTTTAGTAAAAAATTCCACAGAATACTTCGCTTGGAAGAAGAAGCCATCATAGTAGCTATTACTAAAATTTTATAATAAATTTTGGGTTTTTTTGTTCAACTATAAAATAGTATGGTAATATATAAGTGCTGTAAAGCTTCGATAATCCGGATCAATTAAAACTGATACAATCCGGATTAGCGAAAAATCGAAAAGTGAAATTAATAACGATATTTCTTATAACTCCTATTATACATATTATTTTAAAGAAAATGTAAGTAACACAAACTTTTTGAGATAATTGTTACAAATATATTACACCAGAATTTTCTGCTAACACTGTACTATCGCCACTATCCAATTTTTGCCATCTGTCCTGTTTTCAGCCAGCGTTAACGTTTTGAACGGTCTTTAATTCAAACTGATTTGGAGACTGCTTGTTTCATGTTATATTACAAAGTTACGGGGGGGTTCCCCGAGCTATTCAGATACGGTGAGAAATAGAATTATAAATTAAAAATGACATATTTAAATTTTAGCCGGATTTCAAGAACATCGGATTAGTTTAGTAGAGGTCCGGATTATCGAAGCTTTGCTGTACACTCGTATACATAAATATATACATGATGCAAACAAAAACTGGAAAAATTATATATCTCAGTATCTCAGATGATATAGGAAAATTATTATAAAAAAAGATTTTTATAATAAATGAGTGATACCTTTTCTGGTATCTGAGTTATCAACACAAACCTTACAAGATCAAAATGGAACATATTAATTTAGTAAAAAGTGTATGAAAGTAATTATTAATATGTACGAGTATGGTAGCGAAAAGTATATTATAAGAAAAAAAATAAAATAGAAATTAATATTATAATAAACATTTATTATTATTAAAGTTTAAGCGATACTTTTAATTATTTTAACTAAACGATCACTAATTAGTAAGTATTTATTTCCCAATTTTTGTTATTTTCACTAGTTATCACCGTAATTACGTGATTGTCTGATTTGATTAATCGATTATTTAAAAAAATAAAATCATTTGATCGATTAATCGATTAATCGATTAAATTTGATTAATCGATTATTTTGCACAGCCCTAATCTTTAGTAGGCATCTCTGCGATTGCAGAGTTTTCTTTCCGGTATTTAATTTATATATTTATTGAAAAAAAAATGTATTTTATAGGTATTTTAATTTAAACATAATTTGCATTTAAAGTTCTGAACTCCATTTAAGTTTTTTTTTGTCTTTTTTTGTTTTTAATAATTTTAATAGATATTTAATTATTTTCTTTTTAAAATAAAATGATCACATTTGAAGCTCTGCAATTGCAGATCTCATTTCCTCTAACATCTTTAGGGGGCCGTGATTTGACGGCTGGTAACCGCACTGCACGCGAAGAAATATATCACTTATCGAGATCTGCTACGGAAGAGTGCCACACCCAGTAATGGGTAAAAAGCGTGATGATATATTTATTTATTTATTTATTTAATTTAAAAAATAAAAATAAATTATCAACGACACGTGATATTCCCAAGCAGTCACCCATCTAAGTACTCACGATCGATGTTGTTTTACTGCAGTGATCGAACGAGAACTGTTGTTAGATATGCTCTTTATTAATTACTAATCTTTGAGGATCGTGATTTGACGGCTGGTAACCGCACTTCACGCAAAAAAATATATCACTTACCGAGATCTGCTTAGACAGAGTGCCACATCCAGTAATGGGTAAAAGGCGTGATGATATATTTATTTATTTTTGTATTTATTATAATATATATATATATATATATATATATATATATATAATGAGGTAAGTGGTTCAGTGGTATCGTATATACAGCGTGATAAAAAAGTTCCGAATTGGAAAAAAAGTTTCAGATAAAATTAACTGATTTTTCTCGCAGAATACGAATCTACAATAAAAAATAGGGGTTCCCATTTAAGTTTTCAAAGTTGGGGTTTGTGTTTGGTGTGCTTAGATAGGTTTTTGCAAAATAAGAAACACGTATTTTTTTCTTTCTTAATTCGACGTGTATTTCTCGAGATATTTCACCGTCTCGGAACTTTTTTAACACCCTGTATATATATATATATATATGGATCTTTAGAACCATGGTTCGATCCCCACAGCCGACAAACAATTTTCACCAATTTAAATCTACCCCTGTTACTCCCCCTCCACTAATATTTTTAGGGGCGGTGATTTGACGGTTGGTAACCGCACTTCACGCGAAGAAATATATCTGCTTCGGCAGAGTACCACGGCTTTATCATGTCGATGGCCGAGCGGTTAAAGGCGTCGCCGGACGATCAGAGTACACACTGACAACACACACTACATACGCATTTACAGAGACACAGATTGGCATGAGTACAGAAAAACACTTGACAAACATATTATAATACAACCACACATAAGCACGACACAAGAAATTGATACACAAGTACAAAAACTAACTCATGCCATCACACATGCACTAAACAAACACACACGTATCACAAAACTAAAGCCAAACAAAGACAAACTACCAGAACAAATAACACAACTAATCACACAACGAAACACAACACGGAAGCTATGGCAGAGGTTTCGTGATCCCGTCCACCGTACACTCATGAACACCCTAACACGCAGAATCCAGACACAAATAAAATCCTTCAAAAACCAATCCTGGCAAGATAAGCTCCTTTCCCTCAATCCCAACGATAGTTCTCTCTGGAAACTAAGTAAAAATCTTAAAAAACCCTTCAAACCCTTACCCGAACTATCGGTAAATAATAATATCCTTTTCTCCGACGAACTCAAGGCGGAAGCGTTAGCTGAAACCTTTGAGCAAGTCCACATCCTAGATCCCAACAATTCCCAAGAACAAACACACATAATTAATACAGTAAATAATTTTTTAAATATAAATCACAACGAAAATCCTCAAAATCTTGCCAAATTCCTCTCCAAACCCTCTGAAATCATTTCCATAATAAAAACCTTTCCCAATCAGAAGGCGCCAGGTCCTGACAACATCCAAAACATAGCCCTTAAAAACCTATCCCGCAAAGCCCTAGTGCAGTTCACTTATATCATAAATTCGATGATTAAGCTCCACTACTTCCCGGAGGCGTGGAAAATTGCACTAGTGGTTCCAATACACAAACCCAACAAAAACCCTAAATTACCCACAAGCTACCGACCCATCAGCCTTCTCAGCACCTTGTCAAAGGTTGCTGAGAAGGTTATCCTCCATAGAATCCAAAAATTGAACCACAAATACAAAATAATCCCATCCTTTCAATTCGGCTTCCGTAAACACCATAATACCACTCAACAAGTAGCGAGAATCGTGACAGACATAACTACATACTTTAACAAGCAAAATGTCACAGTAATGGCCCTTCTAGACGTCGAAAAGGCTTTCGATAAGTATGGCTAGAAGGGTTAATTTACAAAATGATTCAAGTGAAATTCCCGCCCATATTAACCAAACTTATAAAATCATACCTAACTAACAGATCCTTCCAAGTCAAACTGAACAACACTCTCTCCATCCCCCACCCTATAGCTGCAGGTGTGGCCCAGGGCAGTTGTCTAGGGCCACAGCTCTTCACACTCTATATTCACGACATTCCTACATTTCCCAAAACCAAAACAGCACTCTACGCGGACGATACGGCCATCTATGCCCACTCGTTCAGCGCAGAAGTTGCTAATAAACAAATCCAAATCCATCTTGACATCCTCCAACCCTACTGGCGCTTCTGGAAAATTTCCATGAACCATGACAAGACCGAAACCATAGTATTCACACGCAAACACACAAACAACAAAATCTACACACCATTAAAATTAAACAATCACCGTGCAATCCCTTCTCCGTCTGTCAAATACTTTGGCATGACCCTTGAATACCGACTCCACCATAACCAACATATACATAATTCCATTAAAAAAGCATCCCTCACAGTAAGATCCCCTATCCTCTTTTAAACAAAACTAGTAAAATGTCCATCCCAAACAAAAAACTCATTTTCACATCAATCATCCGCCCCATTCTCACTTACGCAGTACCAGCCTGGTGCTCTGCGACGAACACAGCACTACAGCCGCTGCAGCGATTGCAAAACAAATGTCTTCGCTTAATTAATAGCGCTGACAGGTACACAAGAATCGCAGATTTACACGACATATCAAACATACCATTCATACGAGACTACATAACACAACTCTCACAAAAATTCTACACTACACAAATAAATCACAACCCTCTCACAAAAAACATGACACAAATCAGAGAGCACAATCTCCCATTCCCACTAAAACACAAACTACCCTATCAGAATCTTCCTCTGTTCCGCCAACGCGCCCATGACAACATCGCCGCACACTAACTCTCATACTAACAACATCATCTAATCAAACTGTAAATATAATGTAAGGAAACATCATAGCCGCACTGTATATATCATTATAAATCATTCATTTAGCTGTAAGTCATACATCCATAATGCATTCTCTCATACCATCCTAATCATAATTATTATTGTAAGTATCATAACTTCATTGTAAATATCATACAGTCACTCATGTAGCTTATAAGTTAATTTTAAGTACATTTATATAGAGTAGGTTTTTTAAATATTTTTCCTACAAAAACACGCACACGATCATTCATTAAACTCACCCTCGCCTCATTACACGCACACTTTATTTTCTTTAAACATTAGGTAAGGTAAAATGTAAATTAGTTGGTAAGGCCATAAGGCCAGGAACAACTATGGGCTGTAAAATTTAACACTGTCCAAGACCAAGCCATTCACGACGCCAGGCAGCAGCTATAGCAGCACAGATACGCAAACAAATCCGCAAATCACCGAGTGATTGAGATTGTGTTTGCGTACTGTGCTAGCGGCTGCTGACCTGGCAAGGAGTCTGTAATGTGCTGCGTCTTTATATGTGCTATGTATTAATTGGAACAATAAATATAATTTCTAACAAAGTCGGCCTGCGGATCTTGAGAACCCTGGTTCGATCCCCACAGCCGACAAACAATTTTCAACAAAATTAAATCTATCTACCTTTCATTTTTCAAATGGGAACCTACAATTATTTTATTAAAATAAAAACCGCCATTTTCTTCTCTTTTCAACGATGTATTACTTGTCATAAATATATATGAAAAAAATCGAGATAAATAAGATAATTGAGAAATATCAGAAATTATTTTTATTCAACTATTCTAGGTGGCTATACGAAATTAAACAAAATGTAACAAGGTAGTAACAGAAGTATCAGAAGCATCTTCACCATAATCAAAATCTTATAGTTGGATTATTTAATTTGTTCGTTTGTTTCTATAATTATTATTGTTATTATTATAAAAATTTTAGCAATCAAAGTTTCAAGATTAGCCCGAGAAAATATTGTCTTTCAAGCTGCAGCCTCTTAAACTTTGCCATGCCGACTGACTGTCGCTGGGTTGAGCTCGACGTGTCCTTCAATCATAACATTTACACTAAATACGATTATCAAGTTCCATAATCAGTGCAAACTGAAAACAAACAAATATAAAACATAACGTTTGTCAAATTTATTATTAGTTTCATACATATCTTGTTAATATATAACAATTAAATTCATACTGCTATATTCCATAGATTAAATTTGAAAAAAAAAATTAAATGAAAATAATTTATTAATAATTTCGTTGCTTATTTAAAAATTTTAATTTTAGTAGTGAATAAAAAAAATTATTTGTCAAGTGTAACGTTAATTTCACTTTTACAATTTATGAAACGCCGACTTTTCTCTAAATATATGCTAGTAGTTTCATTATATCAAGATAAACACGGCTGTCTTACGAAAATTACACTACGGGAGATTAACATGAGAAACGACATTAATCCATCGAGTTGCGTAAGTTTAAATTCCGCCTATTTAAGTTAGCAGAATTAAGTGAAGTGTTACTTGTATTGATCTTTATCCATTGTAAGAATTATCTGGATATTTTCGTAACGGAATAAACAACTACTATCATTCTTAGACGTTCTCATTCTTCATACGAATGTAGGAGAATTACTCACTAAATGATTCAGACAAAATGCTTCGACTTTTCGTATTTCATCAACTGGTTAATGTAGCTTACAATTTGAAAATAATATACGGTGTAATCGACGTCTCAATGATTCCACCAAGAAGTGGTGCTGCGAGTATAACAACAGCTGAATAATTCTCTAAAACAGCTGATTAATTGAATCCTCAAATATAATGATGGATTGAGAAGTAAAATAAGGAATAATACAACAACACAATTTTACTATAATATTCCCTACGGAAAGAATGTTTCACAAAGGTTTCAAAGAGTTGTTTCAAGACATTTATAAATGACAATTACTTTCAAACAAATGAAAACAGTAGATCAACTTTTCAGTAACACAAAGCAACATATTGAAGAGATGCAGAGGTTAAATGTCATCTATAGGATTCCCTGTCAGGAATGTTAAAAGTGTACATAGGTCAGGCTAAAAGGTACTTGAGAATTCGGCTAAATGTGCCTTAATACATCACTGTAAGTCCGGAAAACTCAATTTTGATTTTGATAATACCAAGATTATAGATGTAGAAGAGGAATTAAACAAGAGAAATACCCTAGAGATGATGTAAGTACGGAAGGAAAAAACGCTTAAAACTTTCCTATGAACATGAATGGAGATGAAGGTGGTTCAGATGTAGAAGCCGTTTTAGAGTCATTGCAAATCCAATTAAAATTTTTGAAAGTAGTTAATACATTTTTTTCTGCATTCGTTATATTGATGCAGTTGAAGTGATAACTTCTTAGACAGGTGCCACTGCAAGATATCCCCTTATTGTTTCTGCTTACAGCTGATTTTCATTGATGACAAGGTGAAACCATGGTGACCTTGAAATAAATAACAAAGTAAAGAGTAGATTTGAAAATCCCCAGTTAATGGATGAACGATTGCATTCACTGAACTCACGCGTATAAGTTTAAAATTGTCAATTACGAGCTAAGTCAGATTTGATAATTTTTACTGAGACACTATCAGTTATAAATTGATTTACTTTTAATTTACGCGAACTAGATACGTGACTGAGTAACCCAGATAATCACTAATGTTTAAGTACTCTTTATATAGTTAGTATCAGCAAATACTAGGAGTTTAAAATGAGAAAAAACCACTGAAACACTGGATTTAGCTAAGACACTACTAAAGCGCGTGCAACTTTTTCAACAATTTCTACAGTCCAACCATAATGATATTTAAATTTGATATAACTTAATATTGTTATTGTTAAAATGATGAACTTAATTGAATTAACGGAGATTCAGATTGTTTATAAAATGTTAAAATATTGTATATATATATATATATAAGTTATGTAAGGACACACCCCGTATTTCATAAGATTTCATAAGAACAATAAAGAGTTGCATCACTCATAAAATGACCATTCGGCATAATATAATCTAAACTCTTGAAAAAGAGATAAGTAGTTTGAAATAGAATAGATTATAAGTTTGTGTTACTCCTGTTCTATACTTTGTACGAGCAACATCTAGCTCTTGTGTTTTGTAAAATAAACTTTTTAAAAATAATTTTGTATTACTCAAAATTATAACTGGCGCAGTCGGTAGGATTTACCAAATAAGTTTACGTGATTCGGAAATTCAAAACGAATTCAATCCGTTAAAAATCTGTAATCGTCATTTTCAAGTGTTTAAAACATTGGTAACGAACATCATTAACTCAAACACAAGCAGAGCTCGATAACGACAACCGAAAACAAGTTTACGTGATTCGGAAATTCAAAACGAATTCAATCCGTTAAAAATCCGTAATCGTCACCTTCGAGTGTTTAAAACATCGGTAATAAACATCATCAGTTACATAAGCAAAGTGAGAGATCAAGTCGTCGCCAGCGAGTTCTTCGACAACAGGCGTACGTCCAGTCAGAACCGCTACAGTCAAGACTTCGATCATCTTCAACTACTGGAGTCACGAGTCGCAAATTCCACGAACGAACATCGAGGAAGCCGACCCAACCCTTCTTCAAGCAACGTTGAGAGCACCTCAACTAGAAGACTTTATTTCAACTAGTAATGTTAAAAACAGTGTTACTGTCACTGTAAGTAAAATTTTAAATTTTTATATTTATATAATATTGTACTAAAAACAATCCAACTGGATTTACTTATTTCAAAATTAGAAAGTCTAACTCTTAATACAGACACAATGTCTATACCAGCCGCACCCCAAGCAAATATTTTTGCAAATCTAAATAACGATATTTTGAGAATGTTGGACTTAGCACCGACATTCGACGGAGACGTAAAAACCCTGTCTAATTTTATTAATACTATAGATGAGATGTGTACATTAATAATACAAACTAATCCCTCTGAAATAACACGTACAATAGTAGTAATGACTTTAAAGAATAAAATTAAGGGTAAAGCAGCTCAAAATTTAAATATGAGTTCTATTAACTCATGGACAGCATTAAAAGAACACTTATTACAAAATTTCTCTGATACACGATCCGAACACACAATTATGTACGAAGCTACACACTTTAAACAATCAAAGGAAAGCATTGTTGAGTATTATAATAAATTTAATGAATTATTTTTAATTTATAAATCAAAAATCGAATGCAAATTCCCAGCAGAACTAAGTACAGCTATATATTACAATATTTTGTGCAATGTTTCATTAACAATTGCAAAGAACCTTTTAGAAGTCAGTTATCCGCACGTAATCCGACTAAATTAACAGAAATTTTAAATCTTGTAACCAATGATTTGCAGTATATCCATGTACAACAAAAAATCAATCAAGTTCAAAATCAAAATCAGAAACCAATTTATAAAAATCAAATTCACTTTAACCCACCAAAATACCAATCTCCAAAGCCTTTTGCACCATCTACAAATATCAGAAATACGACAAATAGAAATCCTACTCCTATGAGTATACAATCACGACAGGCACCACGCCAAAATTTTAATCAATCACGACAAAACTTCAATCAACCACGTCAAAATTATATTGCTGAAGAATTATTCCATCAAAATTTAGAAAATGAAAATGAATCCCAAAATCAAGATGAATATTTGGAAATCGAACAAAATCTCGAGATCGAAAACGACAACGAATTTATTGAAACTACCGAAAATGAAAATTTTCACGTAGACAAATCACCCACATTGAGTCTTTAACAAACAATTTTAGCAAATTACCGTTCATTCAAGTGTCCCAATTTAAAATTCTTTTAGATACTGGTTCTACACAGACCTATGTACACCCAAAATTATTAAAATCAAATACAACAAAATTCCCTGAAAAATTTATAATACACACCTGTAACGGAAAATCTACTGGTTCAGAGTTTACATTCTTTAAATATAAAAATTATAATTTAAAATCTCATATATTTAATTTTCATAAAGACTTTGATATTTTAATAGGCGTACCGGGAATACAATTATTAAAAGCAAAATTTAATTTTGAGAAAGAAGAAGTAATATTCTTAAATAAATACAAGTATAAATTCCAGTATTTAAATCAAAGAAATGAAACAAATTTTAATATGGAAATTAATAACCAACAAATTAGAGACGAACATTTAAATGATAACGAAAAAGAACAATTAACAAAACTTATACGTAAAAATAAAGATCTTATTCTAAAAGAAGACCAAAAATTAACCTTTACTAATAAAATTAAACATCATATAAAAACCACTGATAATATACCTGTCTATTCTAAACAGTACAAATACCCTGAAACATATAAAGTAGAAGTACAAAATCAAGTAGAAAACATGTTAAAAGACGATATAATACAACACTCATACTCCCCATGGTCGTCACCTATATGGGTTGTACCTAAAAAAACAAGACGCCTCAGGCAAACAAAAATTCAGAATGGTAGTTGACTATCGTAAACTGAACGAGAAGACAATCGATGACAAATTTCCTATACCTGACATAACCGAAATCCTTGAAAAACTTGGCAAATCAAATTACTTTACTACTATCGACTTAACATCAGGCTTTCACCAAATTGAAGTACATTCCGACGATATTCCAAAAACTGCTTTTTCGACTAATTCCGGGCATTACGAATTTAAGCGTATGCCTTTCGGCTTAAAAAATGCGCCATCCACTTTTCAAAGATTGATGAACTTTGTGTTAAAAGATTTAGCTAATAAAATTTGTTTTGTATATCTCGACGATATAGTAATACTAGGGACCTCTCTTCAAGAGCATCTAGAAAATATTGAAAAGGTTTTTAAAAAATTACGGGAAGCAAATTTAAAAATACAATTGGACAAATGCGAATTTCTCAGAAAAGAAGTCGCTTATCTCGGACATATTATAACAACCGAAGGTGTAAAACCAAACCCCGATAAGATTCAGGCTATAAAAAATTATACAATCCCAAAAACGAAAAAAGAAATTAAATCATATCTAGGACTTCTTGGCTATTATCGACGATTTATCGAAAATTATTCAAAAATTACAAAACCGTTTACAAACTGTTTAAAGAAAAATAATGAAATAGATATTAACAATAAAGAATATAGAGAATGTTTTGAAAAATGTAAGACGCTTTTATCTAATGATCCCATTCTCCAATACCCAGACTTTACAAAAGACTTTATACTTACGACAGACGCAAGTAACTATGCCATAGGCGCAGTGTTGTCACAACGAGACAGAAATAATAAAGACCGTCCTATTGCCTTTATATCACGCACGTTAAATAATCATGAAATCAACTACAGCACAATAGAAAAAGAACTTTTCAGTATTGTATGGGCCACGAAACAATTTCGTCCGTATCTGCTAGGACATAAATTCAAAATAATTACAGACCATCGTCCACTCGTCTGGCTAAACTCTCTGAAAGAGCCAAACCAAAAACTAATACGTTGGCGATTAAAGTTAGAGGAGTTCAACTATACTATTGAATATAAAAAAGGATCTCAAAATTATGTAGCCGACGCACTTTCTAGAATTAAACCTAAATTTGAAATTAAATATCATGATACTGATATATTTGAATCAAATAACCCTTTAGTCCATTGTATTTCAAAAGATTTAGAATTATCTCAAGGATTTGCTAGACAAGTTAAAGAAAAATATCCTATTGAAAAATTATTTAATTTAGATAATAAAATCTTTATCCAAAAACAACCAAGATTAATATTACATTTAATTACTAAAGATCTGTATTATAAAAAACCAATAATTCAAAAAATAACAAAATGTTTAAAAAAACTCTTAGAATTCTGTATACAAAACGATATTGATCAAATCGATTTACCTCGCATATGTTCAGGACTAGATAAAAAATCATGGACAAAAATAGAAAACTTAATAACTGAAATTTTCGGAAATACATCCATAATTTTTAATGTTTTTAATAAACCAAAAGAGTTAGAAATAAATTTAAACTCCGACACTGACTCAATCATTGTTGAAACCGGCTCAGATAGCGAAACTACAGACACCGCACATTCAGACGACGAGAAACCGATAAACGGTTTATCTTACTTAGATTCCCCTATCAACACCTGTAAAAATCAAATCGTAGTCAAGGAGACAAACGGAAAGAACGAAATTAAAATAAATAAATTATTTGATAACAAAATTCAACGGCTTTATTTTTATTTAAATAAAATAAATTGTAATCAGATAATAATGAATTTTATAAAAAACTATTTACAGCCAGGCATTACATATTATTGCCTAATCCCTGACATTTTTAAATTAAATTTTAACGGCGTATTACAAACGTACTTTGACGCAGGAAGTTACAAACTCGTATCCTGTAAGAAAATGACTAATGACATAGAAAATAAAGAAGATCAACAAATTACCATAAAGACCTATCATGAAAGTAAAACCAATCACAGAGGCATAACTGAAACTCATAATAAATTAAAATCAATATATTACTGGCCTAATATGATAAAAGATATACAAGAATACGTTAATAAATGCAGCGTATGTTTAGCCACCAAATATGAAAGAAACCCCATACAGATCTCACATATTCTAACACCAACAGCTGAAAAGCCTTTTGAGAAAATACACATTGATTTATTGTCTCTTGAACAAGTAAAAATTTTAACTATAATAGATTCTTTTTCTAAATTCGCAGTAGGTTATATTGTTAAAGATAAGAATGCTATTACCATACTAAATAAATTAATAAAATATTTTACTCATTTTATAATTCCAAAAGAACTCGTTTCTGATAATGGTTTAGAATTTAATAACAAAACCATTCAAAATTATTTAGCTGTGAGAAAAATTAACATTCATTATATTTCAATCGATAACCCCAAAAGCAATGGAATAGTCGAACGTTTCCATTCCTCATTAATAGAGCAAATGAGAATAATAAATCAGAACCCTGTTATAAAAACTTTGAAATTAAAAGAAAGATTGAATTATGCTTTATTAGGCTATAATAACAGTATTCATTCAATTACTAAAAGAACCCCTTTAGAAATAATATATGGACAAAATTTTGAATCAAATTTAAAACCTGAAGAAATAATAGTAGACGAATACCTGCAGAAACATATAGAAACTTTAAAAGAAATAAATGAACAAGTAAAACATAATATTGAAAAGAGTAAATTAAAATATTCCACACCACAAGAAAAACAATTTGATATTCCTAAACGAGTTCACGTTAAAATAAACAAACGTAACTCTGGTAAAATTGAAAAGCCTAAATTTAAACAAATTAAAGTAAAAGCATTAGTACACGAAAGAGGCCAAATATTAGACGATCAGAACAAAAAACATAAATTGTCACAACTCAAAAAGCCTCGTATTGTTTCAGATTAATCTCACTCGGCTTATCACAAATTATACGTGATGAACATAACCCTGGACTTAACATACTCGAACTCGGGACTGTCCATATAAAGGTAAACACCCAAATAATAACCCTTAAAATATCTCTAGAAAAATTATTTGAACAACAGAACATATTAGAAAATAATGTGGACACGCTATATCAAAATTTAGAAAAATATAAATTTGATAATAAAATAACAAATTATAAAAGTATTTTAAACTCATTAATAAGCCATATAAAAGAAAAGACTCAATTGCTAAATATTAAAAGAACAAAACGCGGTTTAATAAATGACTTAGGAGCAATTGTAAAAAGTATCACAGGAAACCTTGATTCAGAAGATAAAGAAAAATATGATCAAATAATAGAAAATATTAATAATAATCAAAAAGTAATTTCAGATAAAGTAAATACTCTAATTAAAAGTAACAATAATATTACAGCCCAATTTAATGATAAAATTAATATTATAAATGAAAATAATAATTTATTAAATATGAAATTAAACAATATTCAAAAAGATATTGGTAAAGTATTAGATGAAATAGATATTATTAAAGCGCAAAATTTGATAAATGAATTTATCCAGGTCAGTCAAGACCTATATTTTTCTATTGTTCAGCTAGAAGAAACATTGACTTTTTGTAAATTAAATACATTACATTTTGGGATAATTAATCATGAACAACTTTTGTATGAATTAAATAAAATAGATGATAAATATTTGAGATCAATTATAATAAATAATATTCAAAATAGTGATATCCTGAAGATGTATTGTTCCTATAACAATCCAAATCTAATTATTCTTATCGAATCCCCATCTAACTCCCGAATAAAAGATATGATCCAAATAACTTCCATCCCTACTAGAATACATGGAATATACGAAACTATAAATATAAAAAACGGATTATATTCCAAAGACAGTTGTAAAATCAAACCACTCAATAAATGCATTAAACTCAGTAAAACCGAGTACTATTGTGATTCGGAGAGCAAAGAATATGATAAATGCATAGACAATATTGTATGTTACAATGACTTTCAGTTTTGTGATTACGACAACATATCACATATAAACACTATTATAAAAATTCAAAATTCAAAATTAAATTACTTATTTTTCCCAAATAAAATTGAAACAAAATATAATTGTAATAATAATATGAAAATAGAAAACTTAGAGGGAATATACTATACCGAAAATTGTGAGGTTAATAACCAAATTGAGTTAATTAATAATTTTGGAATTTTATTGGAATATAAAAATAATATTAATAATACTCGAGTAACATACTTAGAAAACATAATAAAGAATGTGACACAATTTAAAACCGAGGAAATTAATTCCATAGAATTAGAGAACATTTATAAAAATGTCTCAAATAATTATATTCATTATATAATAATTTATATTGTATTAGTAGTTATAGTAATTATAATTATTATGTATTGTATTAAGAAATGTAAGTGTAAAGATTATATTATGAAGAAATCAAAAGACAAAATTAATCATGGGATTGAAGATATTGAATTAAATCAAATTTAAATTATAAAAACTTAATTGTTAAAAAATAAAGTTTTCTCTAAGGGTGGAGGAGTTATGTAAGGACACACCCCGTATTTCATAAGATTTCATAAGAACAATAAAGAGTTGCATCACTCATAAAATGACCATTCGGCATAATATAATCTAAACTCTTGGAAAAGAGATAAGTAGTTTGAAATAGAATAGATTATAAGTTTGTGTTACTCCTGTTCTATACTTTGTACGAGCAACATCTAGCTCTTGTGTTTTGTAAAATAAACTTTTTAAAAATAATTTTGTATTACTCAAAATTATAACTTATATATATATATATATATATATATATATATATATATATATATATATATATATATATTCCGTAGGGAATATTATAGTAAAATTGTGTTGTTGTATTATTCCTTATTTTACTTCTCAATCCATCATTATATTTGAGGATTCAATTAATCAGCTGTTTTAGAGAATTATTCAGCTGTTGTTATACTCGCAGCACCACTTCTTGGTGGAATCATTGAGACGTCGATTACACCGTATATTATTTTCAAATTGTAAGCTACATTAACCAGTTGATGAAATACGAAAAGTCGAAGCATTTTGTCTGAATCATTTAGTGAGTAATTCTCCTACATTCGTATGAAGAATGAGAACGTCTAAGAATGATAGTAGTTGTTTATTCCGTTACGAAAATATCCAGATAATTCTTACAATGGATAAAGATCAATACAAGTAACACTTCACTTAATTCTGCTAACTTAAATAGGCGGAATTTAAACTTACGCAACTCGATGGATTAATGTCGTTTCTCATGTTAATCTCCCGTAGTGTAATTTTCGTAAGACAGCCGTGTTTATCTTGATATAATGAAACTACTAGCATATATTTAGAGAAAAGTCGGCGTTTCATAAATTGTAAAAGTGAAATTAACGTTACACTTGACAAATAATTTTTTTTATTCACTACTAAAATTAAAATTTTTAAATAAGCAACGAAATTATTAATAAATTATTTTCATTTAATTTTTTTTTTCAAATTTAATCTATGGAATATAGCAGTATGAATTTAATTGTTATATATTAACAAGATATGTATGAAACTAATAATAAATTTGACAAACGTTATGTTTTATTTATTTATTTATTTATTTATTTAATTTACAACCACTCAACAGGATAAAATTATCCCAATTACTGAGGGTTGGAAAAAGAAAAAATACAAATCAAAATATTATAAACATTGCGACATAACACAATAGAAATTAAATACTATAGCAGTTTTAAACACTAATTTTAAATGACATATACACTATAAATTTAAATTTACCGTTTACATTTCACAAGTGGACAAAAATTGAAGTAAG
The DNA here is from genome assembly GCA_947425015.1 of Pterostichus niger. Classification (NCBI taxonomy): domain Eukaryota; kingdom Metazoa; phylum Arthropoda; class Insecta; order Coleoptera; family Carabidae; genus Pterostichus; species Pterostichus niger. The sequence continues at coordinate 1,802,578 of OX380347.1, forward strand.
ATACATTTGAAATATGAATAAGAATCATAGAAAATATCTATATTCAACAGACACTCAAACTGATTATATATAGAGCATAATCGTTGTATAGGAGCTCTGAGCTCATAATTTGACTTAATACTTGTCAGAAAGAAAGTTTGTTTAGACCTAGACGATATTCTAGGAATATTTATTTTAATTAGACTTAAGCTCGAAATATCATCAATTTTATTACAAAATAGATTATGTAAGTATAAGCATGAGTGCATATTACGTCTGTTCTCAAGAGTGATCATATTAAGTTTAACTAGAGTAGCTGTGTAACTATACGTGTATGAGTTGAAAGGTGGAAATAATTTTTGAGCACAAAACCTTACAAATTTTCGGTGAATCCATTCAATATCAGCGTTATGGTTCTTATAAATTGGATTCCATATGATTACACAGTACTCAAGTTTTGAACGCACAAAAGAAAAATATAAGGATTTAAGCGTCAATACATTTTGAAATAGTTGCGAATTTCTAATAATAAATCCTAAGTTCTTATACGAACTTTTGATAATGTACTCAAGATGAGCAGTGAAAGAAAATTTTGAATCGAACATGACGCCCAAATCCTTATAAATACTAACTCTATCAAGACACATATCTCTCATTTTATAATTATAATGACAAGGATTCTGTTTCATGGAGTAAGTCATGATTTTACACTTATTAACATTAAATGATAGAAGTGAGGATGAAGACCAAACTAATAGATTATCAATATCAGATTGAAGTTGTAATCGGTCAGAATCTGAGTTGATAACTTTCAACAGTTTAAGATCATCAGCATATAATAAAGCATTGGAAGATCGTAAGCAATAAGTAATATCATTTATAAATAGATTAAATAATAAAGGGCCTAAATTTGACCCTTGGGGTACACCCGAGAGGGGAGTAAATTGATCAGATTTAAAGTTGTTATAATAAACATATTGCCTACGATCATTTAAGTATGATTTCATGAGTTGAATTAGCTCAGGAGAAAAGTTGAATTGAAACTGAAGCTTATGCAGTAATATGTTGTGATTAACTGTGTCAAAAGCTTTGGCAAAATCTGTGTAGATAACATCAATTTGTGTGTCTCTATTGAGGGAAGTTATAATAAATTCAGAAAAATTTGTCAGATTGGTTGAGGTAGATCTTCCTTGCATGAAACCATGTTGGTTCGGTGAAATAGCTTTAGAAACATTACAATATATGTGTCTATACAAAATCTTCTCAAAACACTTTGCAATATTTGACAGAATGGATATTGGTCTATAATTGGACATAATATGAAAATCACCAGATTTGAAAATGGGACAAACAGAAGATGTTTTTAAGACAGTTGGAAAAATATTTTGGCTTAGAGACATGTTAAATAAAATATGTAACGGTTTAACGAACAAATCACGACATCCTTTTAAAATATAGGCTGGGAAATTGTCAGGACCAACAGCACAGGTTGCTTTCAAAGTGTTGATCATTAGAAATGTTTGTAATAGTCACATAATTAGAGGATACAGATTTGCTGTATATGTTTGAAAAGTTAATAGTGTTATTTTCAGTACTATAAGCACTAGCAAAATAATCGGCAAAACCTTGTACAATTGAAGGAGTATCTGTGTATACATTATTATCCCAATACATATCTCCAGGTATACGAGAAGTTTTCCTTTTCTTGTTTAAAAAAGACCAAAAGTGTTTTGGGTTAATCATAATATCGTTTTCAGTATTTTTTATATAATTTTTATAGGCTTTTTTTATATCACATTTAACCTTGGATCTAAAATATCTAAATGCGGTGTTAAATCTGTCATCACCAAAACGTTTAAAGAGAATTCTATTTTTGTCCTTCTGCTTTATGTCTGAGACAATTTGTTTTGTAAACCAAGGAGGGTACCTCGACTTTTTCTTGCGCGTAAATGGAACACAATTTTTAAATATATTATTTAGGATTTCATAAAATTTGACAAATGCTGCATCAACATCATTATAAGTTAGTAAAATATCCCAGTCTACATTTTGTAAGAGTGTATACATAAGTTTGAAGTCTGATGATCTGAAATTGTAACTTAAATCATTATTGGTTAAAGTATTCCGACTACATGATGCATTTACATTAACGGCAACAGATAAGGTTGGATGATATTTGTCCTCAGGAACTAATGGAGACGTATTATGAGAGACACAACAGACTATATTTGACAAAACAACATCGAGAAGACGTAAATCACAATTGAGAATAGTATTAAGTTGAGTAGCATTGAAGAAATTACAGAAGTTTTCATATCTGGTGATACAGGTATTATTGTACCCATTATTATAGTGTTCCATCAGTTTGTTCAAATTAAGATCACCAATAATAATAAAATCAGAATATATCAATGAATGACAAGATTCAATAGACTCAAATAACATATCAAGCTGCATAAAAGTTGTAGGTGGAGGAGACTATAGAACGACAATAATGAGATCATTACCACAACCAATTTCGACACGTACACAAATAATATTTGCTAAAGAATTCGGATTATAATCTATTTTAACCAGTGACGATTTATATTTAATATGAACAGCACACAACACACCACCGCCACGAGCTTTGCCTAAACGAATGTTATCACGATCATTTCTATATACAACATAATTATTGGAATCCAACAATTCATTATTATGAACAGAATCTGTGAGCCAAGTTTCAGTAAGAGCAATTACATCATGATCAGAAGAGAATGAATTGGTATATATATCTAAAAGTTTCGAATTCAATCCTCGTACATTTTGATAATAAATATTCATAAGTGAAATGTAAACGTAGCAGTTGTAGAATAATACTTAAAACTCAAAAATAAAGAACGACAAAAAAGTAAATTAGCAGTGAATAGACTTGCAATGAACGTGCTAAGGTAGATAAACAAATCTGGGCAAGTAGATTTGTTTAATGTAGAATAAAATAAAGTAACAAAATTTGTTGCTGCTCCAATTTTAAATATAAAGAATATTATTAAAATATCTAGGGAGGACAACAGAACATAGTTTAATACATATAATAATGGATGGAAACAGAGACAAAACAATACAGACTTTGAGTTATTGATCGTTATTAAAAATATTTGCCTTTGTAATAGTACCATCAGACTTATAATAAATGTTTCCATCAATTGTCCATACATTTCTGAAACCATGTTTGCTTGATAGAGATTTTAAAATATCGAGCCGCATTTTTGTAAGATCTTCTTTGATGACATAGTTCGTACCTTTCAGTTTATTACGCGATTTAAGTACCAAATCGCGGGTTTTATAGGAAAGAAACTTAACAATTATAGGTCGCGGCCGAGGTCGGGGATTCACTACACTAGATTTATCGGCACTCACTACGGGTTTCTTGCCAACACGATGACAACGTTCGATTGTGTTTGGAGAGATGTTGGATGACAGATTAGATTTAAAAATCTGGCATACCTTATGCTCGATGTCCTCAGTGGCTTCTTCTGGCACCCCGAAGATTCTGAGACAGTTTCTCCGGGAATACTGTTCGAGTTTGTCGACATCCAGTTGCAGGTTCCGGTTTTCAGCATTGATGTCCTTGATGATGGCTTCATAGTGTAATTTTTGCTCCACTAATTTCTCGTTAAATCTTTCAAAAACTTTATTTACGAGTTTGTCCAAAAAACTGTCATCATTCAAAAGTTTAATAACAGCTTCACTGCTGGCAGAATTTAACTCTTGACGTGTAGTAGGCATATTAAAGAATTTGAACAAATTCGAGGAAAAAAAATAATAGTAATACCAGAAATCACAGCACTCAAAACGAAGTAGCGGAGCAGCAGAAATTCACGTCTACTCGCGTCGCATGTTCAACGAAATATATATATATTTATATATATATATATATATATATATATATATATATATATATATATATATATATATATATATATATTGTTTGTTTTCAGTTTGCACTGATTATGGACCTTGATAATCGTATTTAGTGTAAATGTTATGATTGAAGGACACGTCGAGCTCAACCCAGCGACAGTCAGTCGGCATGGCAAAGTTTAAGAGGCTGCAGCTTGAAAGACAATATTTTCTCGGGTTAATCTTGAAACTTTGATTGCTAAAATTTTTATAATAATAACAATAATAATTATAGAAACAAACGAACAAATTAAATAATCCAACTATAAGATTTTGATTATGGTGAAGATGCTTCTGATACTTCTGTTACTACCTTGTTACATTTTGTTTAATTTCGTATAGCCACCTAGAATAGTTGAATAAAAATAATTTCTGATATTTCTCAATTATCTTATTTACCTCGATTTTTTTCATATATATTTATGACAAGTAATACATCGATGAAAAGAGAAGAAAATGGCGGTTTTTATTTTAATAAAATAATTGTAGGTTCCCATTTGAAAAATGAAAGATAGATAGATTTAATTTTGTTGAAAATTGTTTGTCGGCTGTGGGGATCGAACCAGGGTTCTCAAGATCCACAGGCCGACTTGATACCACTGAGCCACCTACTAATACATTATTTACAACTTGTAAAAAATATTACAAGAAATACTTAATCAAGTTTCGCTTTTTAACTGTTTTTAATATATCACGACATTCCAAATATCTTCTTCATTCAAATAAAGAATGTACCTCAATATTTTGATGTTTGAATTTAGCACTCGGTACATCTTCGTTTAAAATAATTTGTCTTTAATTATCATATCATCAGAGTTTATGAAACTTTTAACTATTTGTCCATATAGTATAAACTATCACTATTCTTTGTTGTGATATTGTCGTGAGGCGTTACCAGCAAATTGTCTATTTACTAAAACTATCAAATAAATTCAAATGAAAAATTTGAATTATGCGCTCTAGTGGAAAGTATAATCGTAATACTAATAATACTAATAATAATGTAATAAATATTTATGTAGCAAGTACACAATGCAAAACTGTACGTTCGATTCCTTTAGGGGCGATTAATTTTCATAAAATATGTGCAAATCTTAGTTGTAAAATCAAAGTCTGCTTTGCTGTAAATTAACCATAAGAAAATAATTTCATCTTTAAATATGACTTAGTGATAGCAAATATTAAAATAATTTACGTGACACTTTCTTAACTTATACCGAGTGTCTACTTCATGGGACATACAATGGTAAATTGTTCATATGCTGGTAATTTCTGGCCTATTAATTTTATAACAAATGTGTAAAAAATGCTCAGAATGCGAAACTGCGTCTAATGAGTTCAAAATTATTAAAAATTTACTTATTAAAAATAAAATTTACAATTCAGAGAATGCCATTCAAACTGTCATATTGTTTTAGTTTGACTGATAAAAGTTAGTTAATTTATATTTAATTATTAATATTATTATTATTAGTGATATATTTGAAAATTTATTATAGTTCTTATTGTTGTTATTTACTAAAAAAATAAATAATATTTAAAATTATGAATTAGTCGTTAATAATTTATTAAGAAATTTAATATTATACTAATTTCAATTTTATGAAAAGACAAATAATTGATTCTATGTTTCGTTTTTCGTGGCATTCTCTAAATAGCTTCAAATTATAAATTTTATTTTGCGTTTACCACGTGAAAAATAGGTAAAATATTAATAACATTCAAGTCTTTACATACAGTTTTTTTACTATGACAATTTTTTTAATTTACTTTTATTCTAAAATTATTAGGACAGATATTACCAGCATTTAAGAATTTTATCGTTGTATTTTCTATGATCAATACAAAAAAACTACATGCCTGGTATATATGCAGAATATAAATATTAAAATATGAGATTATCCAAAAAAAAATGTCTATAACGTTGAATTCTAATTCATAATAATTTATTCAGTTCTTTAAAATTGTTCATGGAAATTACAAATATTTTATCACCAAAGTGGTGCAATTAGGTGCTATAGGCTCTTCAAGAAGATGGCATTTGTTATATTTATGTTGTATATTCAACCCAGATAATCACTAATGTTTAAGTACTCTTTATATAGTTAGTATCAGCAAATACTAGGAGTTTAAAATGAGAAAAAACCACTGAAACACTGGATTTAGCTAAGACACTACTAAAGCGCGTGCAACTTTTTCAACAATTTCTACAGTCCAACCATAATGATATTTAAATTTGATATAACTTAATATTGTTATTGTTAAAATGATGAACTTAATTGAATTAACGGAGATTCAGATTGTTTATAAAATGTTAAAATATTGTATATATATATAAGTTATGTAAGGACACACCCCGTATTTCATAAGATTTCATAAGAACAATAAAGAGTTGCATCACTCATAAAATGACCATTCGGCATAATATAATCTAAACTTTTGAAAAAGAGATAAGTAGTTTGAAATAGAATAGATTATAAGTTTGTGTTACTTGTTTATAAAATATTGTATATATATATATATATATATATATATATATATATATATATATATATATATATATATATATATATATATATATATATATATATATATATATATATATATATATATATATATATATATATATATATAATTTATCTAACCAGTGACAGTATTTGTTAAGTTAGGGTAGTCTCCAACAACCCATTTTCGAAAGAAAATTAATATAAATTTAAAAGAGTAACATTTAATGTTGGATGTTAACTAACCGGTTAAAATCAATTAAGTCATAAGCTTATCATTAATTTTAAACCGTAAAAAATTAGAAATTATTCATATCGATATTAATCAAATATTGTTTTAATAGTTGATTACAAAATCTATCATTAATTTTTAAATTAAATAAATATATCATCACGGCTTTTACCCATTTCTGGGCCTGTTACTCTGCCGTTATATATTCATATTTAAGAATCTTATATTTTTAAAAGTAAATGAACCGTGTAAATACAAAACTAAAAATCAGATCTCGAAATATATAATAATAATCCTGTTCCGGTTCGTGAAACTATTAAAAATGTTGTTCCGGTCTCTAAAAATTATCAAGAAAATTATCTTCAAACTGAAACGCTTTTTCTTAGCCATGTTTTTGGGAAGCACCAAAATTTTCTACCAGTATACCAGTTCGTGAAAACCATTTATTGTTATATTTTCTATGAAACAGATTTCAAATGGATACCCAGTATAAGCATGCTTTATTATTTTCATGTACTAGAAGATCAGCCTCTGACAACCTTGCTATTGATCTTGAATCCAAAAACCTTATTATTAACATATGAAAATAGTGTTCAGAACTCATAATTAATCATTAAAACATATTATTATTATAATTAGAAATACAAATTTAGTTTTTCAGTTAGACATTTAAAACATTAGATCACCATTCTGATTGTATTTAACTATAAAATTCAACATACTTGTATAATAATTACTTACATAGAAAGTCCGCGATTGTAGTTTCTTTTTTGTACCATTACGACAAATTTGCACTGTATACCATTGATTTTTTTTAATAGTTTAGATCCTTGCTTTGTACTTTTTAAAAGGTAAATGAAGTAAAAAACGATAAGTAAGGAAGGGAGTATCTCCCTGCGCTTGTTTTTGAAACTGAATTCCACACAATTGCAGTTGGACACTCTATAGTAAATACAGAAAATGAATCAGAAGATAAGAAAGGAAGGGAGCATTTTCTTGCGCTTGTTTTTGAAGGTGAACTCCGCACAATTGCAGGTAAACACTAGACAAATCTAACCAATGAATCTGAAATCAAGAATCATACGCTTGTCCTTATTCATCATATTTATCCCGCAATTAATTTTCGCCAAACATTCCTATCCTGACACACCACTTTTGCTTCAACCACATTCATAATTCTTTTCATACAAGCTCGTTTATTCTTCACGCTCGGAATCTTTCGCTCACGCAACAACCCTTCAATCATATTCATCCACTTGTTCCTAGGCCGTCCACGCAAACTTTCACCCTCAATTTCACCAACATACACCTGTTTCACCAATCTGTCATTCGACATACGTTCTACATGATCAAACCATCTCAACTGACTTATTCCCACTCTTCTTACAACATTCTTCCCAATCTCACATTCATCATACACCAATGTATTCCGGACACGATCTCTTCTAGTATATCCACACACACCCCAAAAATACCTCATTTCCACAGCAGTTATACGCCGTTCATGTTTCTTCATCCATACCCAACATTCACTACCATACATCAACGTAGGCACTAACACACCATTATAAACACTCAATCGAGCATCTCTGGATACATTCACGTTCCGAGTAAAGGTCTTCTTTCAATCTTTCGATCAATACGTCCATCCCTCGAAAACACACTCCCCAAGTATACAAACTCATTTACTTGACCCAATCTCATACCATTCACCGAAACATTGCAATCACTCACCAAATCACTCTTCTCAAACACTAACACTTTACATTTATCAACATTCAGTAATAGATTTAAACCTTCTCCTACTTCATTTATACTTAGAATCATTCTTCTCAATTGTTCTTCAGATTCACCCATTACAACTACATCATCCGCATAAGCTAACGCAGGCATTACACTACCACCAATACGTACACCATCCACCCCATTCAGCGATTTTCGTAACAACACATCCATATACAAATTAAACAACCACGGAGACATCCCACAACCTTGTTTCACGCCAACAACTATAGAAAACCAATAACTCAATCTACCATCAACTCTCACCGCAGTCCCGCTGTCTAGGTATAATGCACGAATCGCTCCCAATAAATTACCATTTATACCGTATTCTAGAAGTACATCCCACAGAATATCTCGATGGCCACTATCATATGCTTTTTTAAGATCGAGAAAGTTACAGAACACCTTCTTGTTCTTAACAAGTGATTTCTCAACAATCATACGAAGAGAAAACAATTTATCTCTACACCCTCTCTCAGGCAAAAATCCACCTTGCATACTACTAAACTTGGAGATTGTTAAGGTTCGTACCTTGTGAATAAGAATCTTCCCGTACAACTTCCCTACCACACTCAACAAACTTATCGCACGGAAATTAGTACAATCACTCGAACTGCATTTACCCTTAAATAAAGGACAAATGATAGCACGTTTCCAATTATTAGGAGCCCCACACCGTTTCAAACAAAGTCTAAATAAATAAACTAACCAATCAAATAATCTCTCACCACCATACTTCAACATCTCATTCGATATACCATCCAAACCAAGAGCTTTACCATTCTTCAAACGTAACAATGCAAAACTAACATCACTTTCATCTATATCCCAGTCATCACTTCTAACATTTTCTCTTGCAATTTCACTATAACAATTCGATCCATTTACGCTACCATATAAACCTCTAAAATACTCACACCATCTATTTCTAACATCTAATTCATTCCACAATAACACACCATTCGCACTCTTAATCGCTTTCACCGCCCTTACATTACCACCTCTCAATCTCTTCACACTCAACCAAAACATTATTTTTTTTTTCCTTCTGGCTTTCTGGCGGACCAACTGCTAAGGTCATATGCCGCCATTACGCCCTGATCCTGCGTTTTAGGTCTTTCAGTCAACAGCAACGCGGGTTTCACGGGACGGTCACCCATCCAAATACTCCCCGCGCCCAACGTTGCTTAACTCGCGTTATCGCATAGATCAGTTCCAACGAGTTGAGCCGTGGCCGTTGACTAAACATTATTTTATTCATACTAAAATCATTCGTCAATCTTTCACTCATCAAATCATCAAAACGCGCCTTACTTTCTCTCACTACTCTCTTAACATATTTATTTAACCTTTTATATTCTATCAAACATTCATCACGTAAACTTCCAGGCACATCTTTAACATGTAGCGATCGCAAATACGCTCTCTTTTTCTCCTCAATTGCTTCTTTCACTTCATCATTCCACCATGCATTCCTTGGACAAAGGCCTAATCTGGATTCACCACAAACTTCTTTTGCACAATTAAGAACTGTATCCTTAAATTTCATCCAAACATCATTAATGCTGCATTCAAAATTAGGCTCCCATACAGGCAAAGATTCATTTATTTTCTCAACAAACATATCTCTAATATCCTCATTCTGTTGATAGTTGTAAAAGTGCAAAGTAGTGTAATGCAGAGCAGTGTAGGTAGAAACAATATACACTAGTACATCAGATTAAAAAAAATAATAAAGTGGCACTATTATCTGGCACTAACTTAGATGACTTATATACGTAAAATTATTTACAATTAAAAAGACTCGTATAGTCTGGACATGATTGGAAAATTCGTTTACTCAGATGAAATACGAAGTTTAAATAACGATCGCACTGCACATGAAATAATTCATATAGTTACTTTCTTTTCAGTGAAGTTGGATAAAAAATTCGATCTAAAATACACAATGTGAACAACAAAATAAAAAGCAAAATAATCATGTTTTTGTAAAAATTACAGTAACTTTCTACAAATGTAGCGGTCGTATTTTTCTGAGACATCAGCAAATACGTCACAGCATTAAATTAATGTTGCTACTCTCTTCAACAGTCACTAACGTGTTGCCATCTGTATGAAACAGCTGTCCACTAGATCATAGAGTTGAAACCATTAGATTCTCACTAAACATTTTTTTTAAAAGGATTTTTTTATAAAAAAGAGTTTTTATAAAAAAGGGGCTTTTTTAAAAAAGAGACGTTTTTTACGACGGCCTCAGTATGTATAATTCATTACCAACATGTTTAAAATAATGTAAAAATCTATATACTTTTAAAAAGTATTTAAATTCATACTTTTCCACACAGAAACAGTTATGTTAATATATGTATATGTTTATGTTTTTATCAATACTATGTTTTTCTAATGTAGCATCTTTTGCTAAATAAATAAATGTTATTATTATTATTATTATTATCCAATTTTATTATTGCAATGCTACCTATTATAAATAAAAACAATTTTTATTATAATTATTATATTTTGAAAAAAGGGACGTGGTCTAATTGTATGCTATTTTATTAGCGCCAATACTACTTATATAATACATATACCGGGTGTTGAATTGAATTATGTAACATAGGAAATACAATGGATTTTTTTTAATATGACAATTGTTGCTTCCCTAATTAAATTACACCAAAAGTGTAACTATTAAAAAATGTTAAGTATTAAAAACTACATTTAGTGAGTATCTACTTGTTGCTTGATTGTTTTTATACAAGAGTAACAAGCAAACAAAAATGGCTTTTTTCAAGAAAATTTAGGATGGAGTGTGCTGTGGAAAACAACGAAACAAAATAATTTTTATTATTATTGTTTTGAATAAAATATAACAATACACCTTCAAGTATAATTTATTATTAATTTCGGTTGAGCAATTTAATTAATTTATTTTATGAACTTGTCAAATTGAAGCTATAAATTTCTTTATAAAAGCCATTTTTCGTTTGCTTGCTATTCTTGCATTTAAATAAAACTATTGAGCAACAAATAGATAATAATAATAAAAACGGGAAATGGAAATACAGATGAGTTCAACATAAACAGAGGGGTGAGACAAGTAGACGCACTATCAGCCACGCTATTCAACCTTGCATTAGAGCACGTAACAAGAAAAATCAACAGAAATACAATCAGAAAGAATAGAGGACAAATTATAGCGTATGCGGATGACTTGGTTATTATAACAAAGAGAAGGGACATAATGAAGAACATGATAAAATAAATAGTGGCAGAAGGAAAAAAATCGGATTAAAAATAAATGACAGCAAAACAAAAATGATGAGATATGGAAAACAGAAACAGAACAACAACATTAAAATAGGGCAGAATGAGTTTGAGGAAGTAAAAAGATATAAATATTTGGGTGTAATAATAACAAACAAAGGAGATAGAGAAGCTGAAATAAAAGAATTTTTTTGCGGCAAACAGAGCATTGCAAATACACAAAAAATGTTAAAAAGTATAATTCTCACTAAAAATACTAAAATTAAAATATACAAAACAATGATAAGACCTCTACTAATGTATGACGCAGAGACACTAACAATGACAAAAAAGAGGAAGAACAAATGAGAATAATAGAAAGAAAAATATTAAGAACTATATTGGGACCAGTCAAAATCAATGAAAATGAATACAGACAAAAAATAAACAGCGAAATACTAAAAGAAATGGATGGAGAGGAAATAGTATACAAGATCAAACAGCAGAAAATAAAATGGTTGGGATATACATGGAGGGCTGGTGAAGACACTATGATCCATAGTATATTAGAATGGGATCCTGGAAGACAAAGGAGAGGAAGACCCAGATCTACGTGGAGGAAGAATGTGAAAAGAAGAAATACAAGAGTCCATAAATGGAAAGAAAAAGCAAGAAATAGAGAATTATGGAGGAACATAAGTGAGAAGATAAAATAAAAGAAGAAAGAAGGGAAGATCCCCCCGTTAAAAAGAATCTAGAGAACGTCGATGGAAGCGGCGTTGCCCCATAAGGGGCGTTTTGCTACCGCATATATATATATATATATATATATATATATATATATATATATATATATATATATATATATATATATATATATTGAGCAACAAATAGATAATCATTAGATGCATTTTTTAATACTTACCTTTTTTGTATTTACAGTTTTGGTCTAATTTAATTAGGGAAGCAACAATCATCATATTAAAAAATACCATTGAAGTCCTGTGTTACATACTTCAATTGTAGAATTGTGTAAACTCGGTATGTATATTGTAATGTTTATTACAATCTCGGGTTCGGTGAAGTGCAAAAAAACACGAACAATGATAACAGTAAAAAAATATTTATTTATAACCAAAATAATGTAGTACCACTATGGCCAAATGCCATAATTAAAATAAATTAATTTAAATGTGAAAAAAAATATGATAAACATCCAGAAGAACCACTAACCACTAAAAGCCAAATTTCACCGCTAAACAGCACCCACAAATCTACAGATTTAGTGGAAAATCCACTAACTTGGGAACACTGGCCACTAAATTTTGACTGAACCTGTCTCTAATAATCCTTTTGATCGAGTGGTGACTTTTTTAAGTTACATAGGAAACACAATAAGAAAACATTCTTATAGTAGCAACTGGTCGGGGAATATAAATCTTAGACCAAAAATGTAAATAAAAAAGTTGTTTAGATTTAAAATCTGCATCGAATGTCTATAATTTTTTTATTAAATTTTTATTTTTACACAAGATATGAAAGAACTAAATTTAACATCTTTAAGGTGGCTCAGTGGTATCAAATAGGCCTGTGGATCTTGAGAACGCTGGTTCGATTCCAACAACCGACAACCAATCTTCACCAAATTAAATCTACCCCTGTGGCTCCCCCTCCACTAATATCTTTGGGAGCCGTGATTTAACGGCTGGTAACCGCACTTCATGCGAAGAAATGTATCATTTACCGAGATCTGCTACGGCAGAGTGGCACACCCAGTAATGGGTTAAAGGCGTGATGATATATTTATTTTATTTAAGAAAAATAAAGTGTCATGGAAAATAAAGCAATAAACAAAAATTATTGTCGTTAGTTTACTTAACAATAAATGTATCTCAATAGTGAAGGTAATAATAACTTAAATATTATTATAAATAATTTTTCACGAAATTGTTTTATAATGAACAAATTATTAATATTTTAAACTTAAAATAAATGTTCAAATAAGTCGCCATTAACAGCTATATACTTAGCCACAAAAAATCATCCAGAAGACCGTGCTAGCCAATGAATTGGTCTTCCACGACAAATTCAGGAATTAGGAAAATATTGGTTCAGGTACTTCTGTCATGTTGGAACCAAATTATATTTTCATTTTGACCGCTGTCTTTCTAATCCGGTCCAGTTCGCTTTTTGTGTGAGTTCCAAATACATACTGGAAATTAAGTACTCTTCAATAAAAAAAGAACCAATAACATGTGTGATCCAAGAATACCTGCCACATATTAACAATTTGAGGATATTGAGTGTGTGTTGTAACTAGTAAATGTGGATTCTCTACTCCAATATTTGTAATTTAGCACATTTTCTAATACTCGAAAATCAACACTAATTTATAAATGAGGACTATATTTTCTCAACTATCAAACATTTTAATTAATTGTTTATTGTTCAATTTCCCATGGCACTCTTAACTTTTCTTGAAGAAGTTTATTTTCTTTTTTTATTTCTCGTTTCAAAATAAGATTTAGTAAATATAATTATACTAACCTCACACAGACATTTATTCTAAACAACTGTTTCGTTTACACTTTTGGTCTAAAATTTATAGGGAGCACAAACTGTCGCTACTATATATAAATTGCATTGTATTTCTTATGTAACATAAAAAAGTCACCATCCGGTATGGTACAAAACAAAAACATAACTATCCCATCTTTTGATCTATCTATATCTAACAATTTATTTGTCTTAATCATTAGAATATACTTCATTATAAAATTATTACAGGGACATATACTTAAGGAACATCTTCAAGTACTTAAATTAAAAACATACACATATATTATTAATACTATAAAAATGCACAATATTTCTACTGAAGATGAAAGAGATTACCAGTGTCAGGTAGAAGGTCACCTGGAAGTTATCATAGCATCAAGATTTGTTTATGTTAACGGTAAGTGATACTAAGTCGAAATTAAGGAATGTGAAATGTTTAATAACACGTATCAAAAACTAATATTTTATTTGCCTTGTAGACAAGAAAAGCAATCTTAGTCCTCCTCGGATCTACTCTCCAACTGGAAGCGAAATTCAGATAAACGCAGGAGCAAACATAACACTTCGCTGTGCTGGCTCCCGGCCTGTCACGTGGGAACGACCACACACCGCTCGCTATCAGGTATGTCTTGACTATGTGACACATATTAAATTTAAATGTGCTTTTACTTAACAATGACATTTTTATACGAGTATCATTTATAAATGCTACATGCTCAGATTATAAAATAAGGAAAGTAAATGTAGTATTTTATTTGAATTTCTAGGCTCGTATTTTCATTTGTTTCTCCGTCGATTATAGCGCCATCTGCGCCGGATACGAAAAAATGTTTCAGACAAAAGTGTCATATTATATTAACATAGGAACCAAATCTGTAATGATAATTGGGATTCTCATTTAAAATTTTGTTATTGCCAAACCCCACTCCCATGGGAGGGGGCGGGAGAATCGAGTATAGTATCACTGAATAGCTCTTTTAAAATTAATAAGTTTTTTTCCCTAGTTTACACGTTTTGTTTTAAAGAACACCAAAATCTTAAATTTTATCGATGCAAATAACTTTTTGAATTTGTGGTACAAAATAACCTGCGATCACAATTGCGTTATGTGCACGTTTGTAAAGTTGTTACTTTTTTGTTTTTTTGTTTTGTTTTCTGCTAAACATTCGGTTGTAGCTAGAGAACTTCCGGTTATATTGAATTAGCACATACGTCATTGTAAAATAGGGAATTCAACCTTTCATTTAGGCCCGAATACGTTGAATACAACTTATTTTCAACAAAGTTACATGATCTTGAAATAAAGGTTTTTTGGATTTTGTAGTTATGCGTTTTTTTT
The DNA here is from genome assembly GCA_947425015.1 of Pterostichus niger. NCBI lineage: Eukaryota > Metazoa > Arthropoda > Insecta > Coleoptera > Carabidae > Pterostichus > Pterostichus niger. The sequence continues at coordinate 1,818,167 of OX380347.1, forward strand.
TAGTAGTATATATTGTAACGAGTCCGGCCCTGTTCTCTCTGGAACAGTCGATACGACGTAGTCTGCCGCACGTTTAGCGCTGTCTCATACGTAATACAGTAACGAGTTTGATCCTGTTCTCTCTGGAACCATCGATATATAACGATAATGCGCGTTTTTGCGATGCGTCATTAGCATTGTGTTGAAATAATCCTACAATGTACCCGTGATATGATTCTACAATGTTCCAGAAGTTCTGGAATATTGTAGAAGAACTTGTTTTAATATAAAAGGGAGAATTTGGGCCGAGAATAGGCATTCTGTATTGAAGTGCGAACAGTGCAAGTCGTTGCTTAGTACTTTCATGTGAATAAAAATATGTGTTGTAAATAAATATTTTGTTAGTGTTTTCAATGTTCGTCTTTTATTTAATTATAAACTTCACTGAACCCAAAATTGTAATAAACGTTACAATATATATAAATTTTGTAAGGCCTTGAAAGTAGTTCACAAACATTGTAAGTTGTGACTTGCTGCATCAGCCAAACACCCAGTAGTTTTCCACTAAGTTAGAAATAGGATAAATAGCACGTCTCATTAGATAAGGTTGTTCACTTCTTCCTGTAACTTCTTGAATGCACACGTACATGTATGTCATTGTAGTGCAACAAAAAATTAATAAAAGATTTTTTTTATTAAATATTAAATAAATCAATATTTAATTTATATAAACCCAGACCCCATCGGTGCGGGTATTTAGACCCGATCGTGGCGGGTATTTATACCCGATAGTAGCAGGTCCTTCCCAACCCGATCAAGGATTAGTACTGTCGTATGCGCTGAAGACCGCTAAACACAAAAGGGGAGGAACTCCAATTACACACGCAGGTAAATTTCACTCTTTGCTTATTATGTAGCCATTGACGGATGCGCAGCTGGATTCGCAGACCCAGCGCGGAGAGCCCTCAATACGGCCCTGTATGTCACCACCACCTGAGTAGCAAGTGTAGTATGCTCTTAAATGCCGCAACCTAGCGGAGGGACTTCAGTACTGAGTTCTTAAGGAAGGCAAAGTGTGAATACACAGAATAGCACATAATAAAATGGAATATAACATTTGATCAATCACATATATCCCCAAGCAAATACCACACCAAAACATAAACATAATGTACTCATTATATCATCAAGTTACGTGTCATTCAATAAACAACAGACACGTATCAAGTCAGTACAAATCTCCAATCAATATATCATCAATTAATGTGGCATTTAATAAACAACAGACAATGTTAAATTACTGCAGTTCTCCGCATACGTTGAATCTAGACCTAGAAAGACAGTGAAATAACTCACCTTTAATTACTGCTAATCCAATACAGTGGGTAACAATGAATGTTTTAGTCCTTCACTTCACGTATTCACTTCCACCCCGAATTGTTCGTCACACCCGTGAAACATAGACTGAGCGTCTCAGCGCTGGCAGCCGCCTCAGGCTGCCTGGTCATATTTTTCGTTGACAGATATATGACCACCAGCGCTTTCAAATCAGTGAATTGTATTATTAAAATGTATGTCTTACATATTCTTGTATACTCATTATAATTTATTAATATGATTTCAATTAAATTTTATTAATCTTAAATTTAAATTTGTTTATTTACAAAAGTGATGATTGATAGAATAAATTTATTTTCAGTACGTTTTTTTTTAATCATTTAAGATGCAATCGTTGAAAAAATTATGTGTGTACCACGAGCATATAGTGTCTTTGTTCCTCTTACACTACCATGTTCGTGTAACAAAGAATCACTTTATGCTTTTAATATACAATAGCTATTTGTGTATTAACGCAAAATAGTACATTGTCCTACGTCGCGCGACAATCTCTCGAAATCGACAATGTACATTTGCGTTCGAAATAAACACAAAATTTTTTCTGCAGTTGCCACTATTACTTTTAAAATAATTGTTTTAGTTTTTTTCACCCATATTTAATACTGATCCACTGCAATCAACAAAATTTAGATGCGCCACTGTCAGCTCTTGCGGTTTTGTAATAGGTACAATTTATTTATTTATATTCGTATAAAATAAAAATTTTCTAATGTAATGATAACAAAAAATAAATTGCTTCAAAGAGGTTCTAAATCTATTATAAACACTGCATTCCTACAGTGTAGTAGGAAATAAATTCTTGTATAAATTTAAACTTTTAAACAAAACTAGTGTTTCAAGTTTTGAATGAAATATATAGTAGCATACTTTAGGAATATTATACGTAGTTCCTGTTCCAGTAGTTCCAATTTAAAATTCTTTAGATTATGAAATGATTAATAACGGAGATGGTACTCGAAAGTTAAAGTTACCAAAGCTGTAAAGCAATTAGTATGTGAGACGTTAAACGTACTAATATTCAGTGCATTATAGAAAGTTCGTCTTGAAATTGCCAAATACGAACGTTGCTTGGCAACACACTAGTTCGCATATTAATTTGACACTTTGGCACATGAAATTCAAAATTTAACTGTGACTGCAACCGAGTTAATATTTTGAGCACACATCCTAACTTCGACGCTTTGCACTACCCATCTACTTATATTACTATACTTGTAGTTAACGAAATTCAATTATCTTCAAGTTCGGCTAAATTTGCCGTCACAGTTTGAAATTGCTGCACAATGATCGTTATTATATTTTATTAACAAATGTTTAGTTCAAATTATATGACAAGGATTCGTTTTGCAATACTATCATAAAATGAGAGATAACTCATCTCTCAGAATATACATTGTATTCAGACTGAAAGAAAAATTCCATTATTATTAAATTTAGATTGGACTAAATCTCGAGTAAGATAAGACATCGAATGGAATATCTTATTGAAATTATGATATATTCGCTGTTTCCAAGACAGTGAAGATAAAGAAAAATTTATCTACGACCATATATAAAATAGGATGCAAATCAGTGTGTAAACTTAATCATTATGACTTTAATGTGATAATGCATACTCAATGCGTAAAGTAATTACTTTACTATGGTTTGCATGCTTAGTTTATTAAAATCAGAATGGATTTTTCAATATTCAAGGATAAAATATCAATACTTTGAATATGTTTGCTGATATTTTCAATCATAAATTAGTTATTTGTGTGTCTAGGCCGTAGAAATTATTTCGTACACACAAAATTAGATATATATATATATATATATATATATATATATATATATATATATATATATATATATATATATATATATGTAAAAGGCATACTAAAAGACTTGGTAACAAGGAAAATGTAATAGAAAATTAATTTCAAACCTAGTCAACTCATTACATGTATTAACAGGAATATAATATACATTTTACATACCGAGTTCAGGATAATATATATGAGTAAACGGGTGGAGTTTATGACGTCATCGGTGGCACGGCTCCGTTGAATGGTTCCGCAACTGGACCACCTCGTACCGGTCACACCTGCATGACAAAATACAACATGTCATTCCAGTCTCGATTAGCGGTCACTGAGATTTACATTTTAGGTAGTGTTATAGGAATAAGGTTGCAGGTACGAATTAGGATGTCCCAGACATCCGTGTGGATCCAATCCACACGAGGTCCCAGACCTCATCAGTACGGGTATTTAGACCCGATCGTGGCGGGTATTTAGACCCGATAGTAGCAGATCCTTCCCAACCTGATCAGTACTGTCGTATGCGCTGAAGATCGCTAAACACAAAAGAGGAGGGACTCCAATTACAGACACAGGTAAATTTCACTCTGTGGTCATTATGTAGCCATTGACGGATGCGCAGCTGGATTCGCAGACCCAGCGCGGAGAGCCCTCAATACGGCCCTGTATGTCACCACCACCTGAGTAGCAATTGTAGTATGCTCTTAAATGCCGCAACCTGGCGGAGGGACTTCAGTACTGAGTTCTTAAGGAAGGCAAAGTGTGAATACACAGAATAGCACATAATAAAATAGAATATAGCATTTGATCAATCACATATATCCCCAAACAAATACCACACCAAAACATAAACATAATGCACTCATTATATCCTCAATTTACGTGTCATTCAATAAACAACAGACACGTATCAAGTCAGTACAGATCTCCAATCAATATATCATCAATTAATGTGGCATTTAATAAACAACAGATATATGTTAAATCACTGCAGTTCTCCGCATACGTTGAAACTAGACCTAGAAAGACAGTGAGATAACTCGCCATGAATTACTGCTAATCCAATACAGTATCCAGATAACAATGAATATTTTAGTCCTTCACTTCACTTATTCACTTCCACCGCGAATTGTTCGCCACACCCGTGAAATATATATTGAGAATCTCAGCGCTGGCAGCCGCCGCAGGCTGCATCGTCATATTTTTCGTTAACAGATATATGACCACCAGCGCTTCCAAATCAGTGGATTGTATTATTAAAATGTATGTCTTACATTATGTAATTAATACAGAGTTTGAAAATCTCTCATATACATTACTATAACCTATCAATCTAGTGGCTCGAGAAATGTTTGCTACAAGTAATGTGCAACTATTTTTCCGAATTTCAGAAAAATTCTTTACTGCGTTGTATTCAGTACATCAAATAATATACACCCTTCAATTATTTTGCAATAATTTTGAAACATTCTTTAT